>JAVLVB010000547.1:111833-172326 GCA_032876305.1 Orestias chungarensis | reverse complement strand
GGGTTTTTTACAACTGTGGGGCTTTGGGAGTATTTTGTGCACCATTTCTGGTCAGGAGGAACTAAAATATAACAAAATGTTAATGTAAATATTTATTGTGTTTTTAGTATCCTTGACCTGATTATGTAATGTTTTTTATATTGTTCTTTGAATTATTGAAAAATAAATGTTTTGTTAAAAATCAAAAAATCTTCTTCTTGTTCTTCTTCTTCTTCTTCTTCGTGGCGGTTGGCAAGCAACTTATTGATGCGCAATACCGCCATCTACTGGAGTGGAGTGTGGATCGGGATGCTAGATATAAATTAACCCCGTCAGAAAGAAAAAACAACTAATAATAATAAATAACGCGTATATCCTTTCAATCAATTTCGTTTTCTTAAGGTAATTTATTAAATAATAAAAATATTCAGAAGTAGAAGTTGTATCCAAACTATCTTGTATATTTAACTGTAATTAACACTAATTCTCTTCTCTCAACAGAATATTTCGAACAAAACATGTTTTACTGTCTCTTCTTGAAGACAAACTTTACAATTTCCTGTTGGATGTTTTCGTATTTTAAATAATGAACTATTTAACCCTGGATGTGACAGTTTCCTCTTTTCTACTTCCTCCTTTTCTCCTCATCACACCAACTTTTCTTTGAATACTGTAAAGCCACCTACCAGTTTTATCTTCTTCCTACTGCTTCTGCCATCTTTCCTTAACCTTTTGTTTAATAATAGATTGGATTTCTTCTTTACTGTATGGAACCAAGATATCAACATAACTATTTTTTGTAGCTTGTTTTGTATATTTTTCTGCCAACTGATTACCTATTATAACTTACATGTGACGGTATCCATGTAAACATAACTAATAAACTAATTGCCTGAATTCTATAAATTAATAACTGAATCTCTAATAAAAGCTCTGGTCTGATTATTTGTTATTGAATATAATGATGAACTTGAATCAGAACATACTAAACTTCTTAATGGCCGAACTTCCTCAATCCATCCTAAAGCTAAAATGATTCCCATCATCTCTCCTGTATAAACTGAAACTCCATCAGTAATTCTTTTACATGTTTTAATTTTGAATTCTTGAACAATGAATGACACCCCATTATTGCCATATGAGCTTTTTTAAATCATCAGTATAAATTTGGACATATCCATAGTACTTGTTTTCTAAATATGATTGTACTGAAAATGAATCTGGAAGGTTTTCTTTTTTCCTTTTCTCCAACATCAACAACACTATTATGATATAGAGACGGAGGAACTAGTGAGAGAGGAACTGTTTGACTGGTATTTATATAAGATAAACCAGTCTTTTATAATATTTTCTATCTCCCAACTAAAAGATTTTCAATTTTTTTTTTCTTTTCCCAACTAGGTTTTAAAATTTCTTGACATGGATGATTTCCATTATAACCCTTTAAATGACACCAGTGATTAGTCTTTAACTGTACTCTTCTGAGGTGAAGCGGCATCTCTCCCATTTCTACTAGTAAAGCTGACGTTGGAGTTGTTCTGATGGCACCTGTACAGAACCTCAAGGTTTGATACTGAATACTATCTAATTTTTTGAGTAGTGTTTCTCAAGGATTCAAGGATTCAAGGAGACTTTATTGTCATTTCAATACATGTTGTACATTAGGTGGAACGAAATGACATTTGACAGTCCAGTTCCACCCAAGAGCTAATATTAAAATAGATAAAATAAAGTTAAAAAATTAAAATAAATAAAATGGAAGTAAAGTAAATAAAATAGAACAAAGAATATACAGAAAATACACAGAATATACGTTAGTGAAGTGTCTAAGTGCGGGTATGGTAAGGTGTTCAGTTATGTATTGTCCGTGCAGTGGTTTGTTCCGGAGGAGTTCAAGAGTCTCACAGCTTCAGGAATGAAGCTGTTTCTGAGACGGGTTGTTCTGCACTTGATGCTCCACAGCCTCCTGCCTGAGGGGAGCGGAACAAAAAGTGAGTGTGCTGGGTGGGTGGGATTCTGATGCTGATCCAAAAGGTATACAGCCATAATTAAATACCAACCTTATTAAACCAGTATATATTGCTTTCAATGCTTTTCTCTCAGCTCCCCACTCACTTCCCACCAAACATCTCATTATATTTAGAACTTTCTTACACTTATCCACTACTTTTTGAATATGAACTTTCCAAGAAAGTTTCTCATCCAGCCATAAACCCCAAAACTTAAATTCCTTTACCCTTTCTAACTCATGATTATATTTTAGCAGTTTTACATTTTCAGATACTTTCTTCCTTGTAAAAAATAAAGTCTTTGTTTTGTCTATTGAAATTTTAAATCCCCATTTAAAAGACCATTCTTCTATATCATTAATTGCTTCTTGTATCTTTTTAACAATGAACTTTGAAAACCTTTCTTTGTTTCAGTTCTTATGTCTTTTTTGTTTTTTACATCTGCTTTTCGTTTATAGACTCAAGTTGAATTAAATAGAATTGAATTAATTTCGGTTTTTTACGTTATTTGCTCATTTGTAAATCATGTTACAAGATAGTGAAGGATTTTATAGCAAAGAGGATGTAACGCTTCACAAAGACATATCTTGGCTTCACGGGACTTTAGAAAGTCGTGGGAGTACTAAAAAGTAAGATTTACTTTTATTTTCGTTGTTTCATCTATATAGTTGTTTTTTTCATTTAAAATTATGCTATTTCGCCTCAAGGAGGCGACATCACACCATAGCCAACATTTCTTTCCATAGACAACCCTACTACTACAACTACTACTACTACTACAACTACTACTACTACTACTAATAATAATAATAATCTGTGTTCTGATGTACAAGTGCAGTCATGAACAACAGGAGACTTATTACTGATCTCTTGATTAATGTCTGCTGTAAAAGGTCTTTCTTGTTGAGTTGCTCTCCAACTTCTTGGCTTCTTGTTTTTTTTTTTTAAAGTTCAATGAACTTCATGCACAAAAAGGTGCAGCCTCTTGCCAATGGTTGACTACTCAGTTATAATATTGTTAATCAAACTGAGGTCTTCTCCCCGATGCTTGATCATGTACTTTTGTGCCAGTTCCTCATGCAAACAGAATATGTCTATCTACCCAAACATTATGTTAGTATATTAATATACTGATTATGTAAAAATGTGCTTCGAGAACTTCTGTTGCACAATTCCTGAAATATATTTGAATCCCCAAAAAATTAAAAATCTTTAAAGTTTCCTTAGACAAAAGGAAATTATTTCAAGTTTTGTTTGTGAAGAAACCTTTATTGAACTCTAATTTGACGCCTGCAAGCCTCTTAAAAGTACAAAAACCAGTAAACATACCTTTATCTAAATTAATAATATCATAAATTAAACAAATATTGATTGTTGTACATTTAACTCCTTGTACATCTGTCTGTCCTTGCAATTTATTTTAATTTGTACCAGTTCCTCATACTAATACAACAAAATCCTTCCATCCTTATTTTTTAAAGAACAAATCCTGAAGGGAACTCCAGAGAGATCAATGTCAACAAGTGGAGTTGAAAGTCTGCACCTCAAAAACATTTTCTTCTATTCACGCCTACATAAAAACCAAAATGAATCCTGCCTTTCAATCCCCTTTCAGAAGATCCATCTATTGTCCTAATTAAAAAACAGCTTCTTAGCATCATTGTCCTACATTATTCTTAGAGGAGCTCATTTTAACCATTTACAACAAAAGGAAGATAAACAAATATGTCAACAATCATTTTTATTTGACTGAACAGCCCAGAAACCACCGGGTGGGACGTGTCACAGTAAAGGCCCCTGGGTAATAAGGTTTGAAGGCATGGCTCATTAATTCCTCTATTTTCCTATGAACTACAGATTCCAGGTTTTGTCGTCCAGGTTTTGTCACTTGCAAGATCTTATCCTGACAATTTCCTCATTCATTATTAAAAGAAGACCATGATGCCATGCAACCACGTGATAACGATGAATTTTAGAGCTTATGTGTCTCTGCGATAGAATCTAATACTGGATGCAGGTCGTCAAAGCGATGATCTCGGAGCGAGCTCAAATTTTTTTCATCTCAGCTCCGTGCACTCATGCTTACCCTCCATCCACCCGCCGCCTCCCTCCTCAGCTCAGACTGAGACATGTTGACACAGAACATGCCAGGTGAAATGGGATTGACCTCCGTCTCCAAGCATGAGACACATCAATAACATCTTTCGCTGTTGGGTTGGTCCGGCACAAACTGTAAATTCAGCAGACCAAAAATGAAGGTGGTGCAGAGCCTCCACCGGCGATACCTTGTCTTTTTGTTGGTTGGGTAGTAAAACTGTAAACGCTTGTGCTTTTGACAGATTGTGATATATGAGATGCGGCTGCGTTTATTTTACTCATTCTAAGCTTCTTTTTAGTCTCAGAGGACCATTTATGAGACTATTGACAGCCTTCATGTCCACTGTCAGGCTTTAGAGACAACTCAATTATAAAGAAGGTATCATCTTTTTTCTTGTAACTGGAACGGTCAGCCTAAATTTATGATTAAAGTCAGTAATTAGAATCAAGAATCAGTTTATTGATATAGCACCAATTTACAACAGATGTCGTCTCAAAGCACTTTACAAGAAAATCAATTAAAATCGAAGATACATCATAAACAAACCAATTTGAAAAAGTTTCCAATCTAAGGAACCCCAGCAGATTGCATCGAGTCATTGACTTGCAGCATTCACTCCTCTGGAATCAGCAGACAGAAACAATGGCTTGTGTTGTCGTTGACTTTACAGCAATCCCTCATACTGAGCATGCATGTAGCGACAGTGGAGAGGAAAAACTACCCTTTAACAGCAAGAAACCTCCAGCAGAACCAGGCTCAGTACAAGCAGCCATCTGCCACGACTACTGGGGTTGTGAAAAGACAGAAAGCTAAATTAGAAGCACAGGATACTGAAAAAAAGAGTTTATAGCAGCAGTTGTAGAGCGTCACTGGAAGCATCTCAGCCCATATTCTCATCCAAGAAGCTGTCTCAGCTAACAGAACACCAGACCAGGTGTGGCTACTATGGAGAGAAGAACACTAAGAGAAAACAAAAGGTTAACAAGGTTGAAATAACGGTAACTAAGTAGATTGGACAAAGGAAGAAGTAGCAGAGAGAGAAGTGGTCAGATTGTCCTCCAGCAGTCTAACTCTATAGAAGCATAACTTTAGTGTACTTATTGTTATATGGTGATTGTGTACTGTACTGTGTTGTATGTGAGATGAGTGTGTCGTGTTAATTGTTAATTGATACTCTGTAACCCTGGCAAAACAATTTCCTCTAGGATCATTAAAGTCTATCTTATCTTATCTTATCTTATCTATAAAAAAACTTAAATAACTTAAACATATAGAGAGACATGGAGAAGGTAGAGCAAAGGAGAACCGTCTGTCAAGACTGAGTTCCTTCCCCAACCGGATTAGGCTGTCTTCTCTACCTCTGCCTAACTATAAAGTTTATTAAAAAGGAAAGTTTTAAGCCTAGATTTGAAACTAGACAGAGTGTCTGCCTCACGGACTAAAGCTGGAAGCTGGTTCCACAGAAGAGGAGCCTGATAACTAAAAGATCTTCCTCCCATTGTATCATCTTTTTTCCTGTAACTGGAACGGTCAGCCTAAATTTATGATTAAAGTCAGTAATTAGAATCAAGAATCAGTTTATTTATATAGCACCAATTTACAACAGATGTCATCTCAAGGCACTTTACAAGAAAATCAATTCATATCGTTGATACATCATTACAAAATGTAATCACGTCTTTAAAAAAACCCGCTGCTGATGATGCCATGAGAAGAAAGTCAGTCAGAGCACAACTGTTCGTGATCTGAACATAAACGGGAAGTTTAATGGTTGGGAAGAAACATGGAGCTGCAGACTGATGTGAATCAGAGCATTAAGATCTACTTTTAATGTAGGCTTTTCACTTTATTACCATGAATAATTATGATGTCTCATTTTAATCTTTAACCTGGTTAAAAACAGATCATTTTGACCCTGATCCTGTTCTCTGACCTACGAGCTCAGGGCAGACTTGGGTCACTTCCAGAAATGTCTCACTGATTGAGTTCTGCTTTTAACTATTCAGCCTGCCAGCCCCCCCCCATATTGCCTTCATTTTATATTTCATAATTCTGGTTACATCCAGAATCTGAATGGTCTCATAAAATAGAACAGAATAGAAGGCCTTTTATTGTCATTATACACATTGTACAATGAGATTGGAACATTTATATGATAAAAACATAACATGGTAACCCTAACCCTAACCTTTTTTTGTCTTTCTTAATTGAAAGCTCTTTAATTATTACTTTCTAATGTGCTTTTTAATCTTTATGTAAGAACTATCTTTAAGTGTTTTAAAGTGTGGTAAAGTGCCAAATTCTCTCTTTTCTCAAATCTGGTTCAGATTCCTGCAGATCGGGGTCAACGTGGCAGCAGGAAGTGTTTGTGAGGGCAGAAATGAAGTCTTCTTCACGTAAATGACGTAAAGGAGCTTCAGCGAGAAGTCCTGTAACATCTGACAGGAGTTATTACCCTGTGGTGATGAGTTGCAAATCCAGGCAGAAAGGCTGTGATGGCAGCCTTCTCTCCTGTCACATCTGATTAAGGCAGCAGGTTTTTTGTCTGTAGGACGGGGGAGGATGATGGTCCGAGGACAACAATATTGCAGAACGAGGAGCGAGGAGCAATCTCCGAGGAGGACAAGGGTCAGGAGGATGCAGCCATTCAACCCGAAGCAAGTTATGAGATGAATCCTCAGCAGTTGGAGCTTCGCCAACAGACAGACATGTTGTGTTTTTATATTCAGTATAATTTCAGCTCTAAGTCTTCTATGGAAAGAATATACTAAGACTTAGTATGCTGATAAACAATAAACTCCCTCTCTTAAAAGGTCAGAGGCCAAGAATGCTTCATTTTAAATCTAACTCTTCAAAATATCAGTTTTAAAGTTTGTTTCAATGGTCGTCTTACAAATTAAAATGCTCCAAAGTGTTCATCATTTGCTCGTATGATACAATTATCAACGAGATACAACCTGATTGTGAGGAATTTCTCACAATCAGGTTGTGTGGCAGCTGGAATGTTGCGCCCGATGTTGCTAAAATAAACCGGAATTAATCTGTTGTCGGGAGTTAAGACTTAAGCCGTCAAATCTACAATCTACTGCATCAATGTTACGCAACAGTCTGCCGACTACAGCGGCTTCATGTTGGTTCCTTTCTTTGCATAATCCAACAACGTTTTCTGCAATCTGATTCTGTTGCGGCACACATCAATCTGAGGAGAAAATGTTCATTTAGAAGAAAAATGTACAAATAGATTCTTTGCAAACCATGTTGCAAATTGATGTGTATAAACCTAACGGGATTAGCTCAAAATAAGTTCAATATATTGTGTTCAAATGTGCAAGATGCATCTTCTTGAGCACAAGCACGCATAATCCGTGATGTAACCAGAGGTCAACATTGACCACCTCGCCCAGGAGACCCAGCTGGGGTTCATCTGATCTCACAAGTTAGCCTTCTTTATACACAGCAATCTTTTGGGTATTTCTGCTCTTACAACAGCGACTTTTTGTTTCCTCCGAAAAAATTGTTTATGTCTGGCCGGAGGGATGTTTCTGCGTTGTGCTAAGGGAACGTCAGCTGCTTCCTCATGTCAGCCGGCTGCTGCCAATATAAGACTGCATAGATGAGAACTGATCTTGTAAGTGTCACTAAAATAATTTCTGTATTAAAGAAATGTTTGATTTAAGAGGTTAAAATATGTTGTTTTACTCTGTTGTGTTTTACTTTGAAATGTTTGTTTTATTTGTAATATTCATTTATTATGTCACAAAACTATTTATCGCTCTTGTCGAGAGACTTACGTATGCAGATGCTCATGAAAGCCTTGTCCCGAAGGAGCTACAACGGCTTAGTCAGCTTGTTTCCTGTAAAAGCTATTTGTAACCACTTTGTAGAATTGTTTGTAAATTTGTTATAAATTGTGTTCTAATTGTTTCTGTCTAGAGTGCACAAGATGCCAGAATATTAACCAAACATCTCTGAATTGGCAGGAGGTAATTTCAGTAAAGCACATGTTTTTTTTGTAGTTTGATAAAGTTCTAAAGCTTTGTATTTTATTTCTTTGGTTTTCACGGCGTCAAATAAACAAAGCAATCGCCCGTCTTTAAAAGACCGTGCCAGTGTTGTCATTTCGGAGCAACAGATCTTGTTATTTGCTGTGGACAGGGTTCCTACCATCTTTGGGGCAAAGTTGTGTTTACTACGCTTTCTGCCACCCTATTCAGGACTTGGTCATGGTGACTTTCTGAAACATCCTTTAGGCAGTCCAAAACACACAGCTTGCATCCAAGTGTTGATGCTCCAAACAGACCAAAAGGTCTGTTGGCACGCTGGCCGGTCCACTGCTACTGCTGGATTTTTCTCTGCTTCGGCAGACCAGGATCAAATTTGAGCTCCTTAGCACTTGACTTCATGCTTGTGAGGCAGTTTAGTCATTTAATTTTGGTTTGTAAGACAAGGGACACATCTAAAAGTTGCAGAACATCGAGAGTGAAGCCAGTAAACTGGGTTGATTCTACTGTTCACAGGGGTGCTTCACAACTAAAAACCTTGAGCAGATATACACAAGGGGTGTCAAACAAGGGGGACCCTGTCTTTTTATTAAAGCAATGTCTAAAAAAGAACACTTTGGGGAAAGATAAATAGAAATATTAGGTATTAACTTCCCAACAGTTTCAGAAAAACATTTAAATTTGAAGGGTTTTTTTCCTAGCCAATGAAAAAGTCTAGATAGGGATTAATTTACAAACAGGAAAACACTTTTCCTATTACTTTTTGTTCATTTGTGCATAATCCTTGTATTAATCTTGAAGTGTATTTACCATCTAGCATAGAATTAAGAAAAATCTAAGCCTTCCCTCTCTTTTTATTATACTACTATTGTATGTGAGATGCTGACTTCTCAAAATTGCTCTACATAAACCCAGATTAAAACTTTATGTGTTACAGAAACATAAAATAAATGTTGGTTAAGGGAATCAAGGCAACACTCTTGCTAACTGAAGTAGGTCTAGTGGGCACTAAAGCCACATTTGATTTATGATTTGCAGAGAAGTGATTAATTGCTCTTTATTCTTGACTCCATTTGAGTGGCTGGTTGAGTACGATGGGTTTGAGGAGCACATGCCTCTCTAAGCCATCTGAAGCAAACCTCATCACAGCTCTCCAATATCCGGGCTTTGCTCTCTTATCTGATGGATAAGATGTGATCAGCAACAGGCCGCAGAAAGGACGGCGACAGTGGGCTAAGACAGGATAAGCGCTGAAGACGTTATCAGTGGACAGCATCAGGGCAGGATCTTAACCATCAGACGGTTGGAAATGTAAGAGGAAGCAAATGTAATCTTGGAGGAAAAGCTCAGAGATAGACGTCAAAACAGCTCTGCTTGTGTACAAGTGTCTTCATTTTCTGACACTGACGGTTCACCTCTGTCGCTACATGCATGCTCAGCATGACGAATTGCTGTAAAATTAATGACAATGACGATGCAATGTGTTGGGTTTCCTTGGATTGCAATTGTTTTAAACTGATTTGAATAGTAAACTGAATGTGAAGCACTGTTTGTGCCTGAAGACTTATTGGACACACTTAAATGGACATAAGTAATAGGAATAAACATGCGTCCTGTTAATGTCAAAATCAGGATATTTTGATTCGATTTAGTTAAATCAGAAAGAAACTGTAATCCTAAAGAGAGCGCTGGTTTATGTGATGAATAATCCGATGGCATGCAAGTAAACACTTGGTTGGATCACATATTCCTTATTGTGCAAAACTGACCTAAGTTTGTGTCTGCTCTTTGTCAAGTAGACGCATTTCTGTCTCTAGTGGCAACATGCATAATCGCAGGGAAACAACTGGTCTCATGAACCAAGAATCAGTTTATTCATATAGCGGCAATTTAAAACACATGTTGCCTCAAGGCGCTTTACTAGAAAATCCTTCCATTGAAATCATAAATACATCATAAACGAATCAGTTCAGTAAAAGTTTCCAATCTAAAGAAACCCAGCAGATTGCATCGAGTCATTGACTTGCAGCGATTCCTCACGCTGCGCATGCATGTAGCGACAGTGGAGAGGAAAAACTCCCCTCCGGCAGAACCAGAACCTGGCACAGTACAAGCAGCCATCTGCCACGAATCACTGGAAGTTTGAAGAGACAGAAAACACAAATAGATGCAGAGGAAACTGAGAAAAAGAGAGTTTACAGCAGCGGTTGTAGAACGTCGCTGGCAGCATATCAACCGATGATGCTTAAATAACGTAAACCTGTGGACTCACTGCCACTTTAAACATATAGCTTGATTTATAAAAAGCAATACCTCAAATGCTCCTAGAGCCCATAAAGGGAACTCCTAACTAACTCATGACCAAGTGTGATATTCATTTTTTTCTTCTTTTTTGTTTTTTAGCAGCACAGCTGTAAATAGTGTAATGTAAATGCATATCTAGGTTAGATTAACTTATTTGTGCCGATGTAAACAATACATTCGGGTTGTTTATTCCAAATACACTTCAGTTTGATTGAGAAATTTTGAAATATATAAATATAGCCAATGAGAAGCACCTATTTGGGAAAAGGACGAGTAAAGTTGGGGTAACTCAGTGTCCCCGAGAATCATGTCCTCGGTAAAGAAGCTACAGTAGTCACGTCTGGCAAGTCTATGTTTTGAATTCTGCTCAACAGAATATTATGGTGAATACTGCAATAAAAAATATCTGATAAAACAAAGAAATTTTTTGGGAAGGTAAAAGGATCAGCCTTCAATGACTCTGAGTATGATAATTTGGGGTTTGACATTTCTTCTTTTATACTGTCACCAGTTCTCCTTTTTCTCTCGACTGGCAACAGGAGGGTCGGCCTTTCAAATGTAAATCCCAGGCTGATGCATTCGTGGTACAAAGCAGCCTGCGTCTTATCTCTGGAGGAAGGCCGGATCTTCCTCTGTGAAGTCAGCTTCAGAGAGAGCAGCAGTGGCACTTGGCTTGAGCCCCGCAAGGCTGCAGGAAATATGTTTTCTGCTGTCTGGCTGAGTTAGAGCTCATTTACTAATGATGAAACTCAGCCTCCTCCAGAGCCGGCTGATGGATAAATCACCCCCACTGCTGTGCTGCAGTGCAGCGAGGCTGCAGCCGATCACAGCTACTGCTCTCTGCTATCTTCTTCTTTATTTAATCGCGTTTATTTCTCCACTCTCTCTCCCAGTCTCCATCTCCGACTCACAGAAACCGTGAAACAGTTTACGAGACAGATGATGGAGGGGCGGCTCGGCTGGTGGTGAAGTTCCATCAGAGGCTTGCAGTGTAATAAAAAAGCAAAACCACTCTCCATCAGAGACGTGGCTGTGAGCGACCGAGGTTTTATATGCAACATTAGGCAGCTGAAGCAGCAAACAGAGGGAGCTTTGGGGCATTGGCAGCTCGAACGCCTGCGTATAAGTTCATTTGTGTTTGACCTAAATTAGCTCCTATTATCAGATCTGTCCCTTCAACCTTTTGGGTTTATTCTAACATTTTCTGTACATTTTGCACAGCATCTATTTAAAGATTAAAAAAAAACTCAGGGTTTTAGTTCTAATTTTCATAAATTTGATCCTTGAAACTTGTTTGTACATAAATTAATACACTTTGGGAACTTAATAGCAGTTTTTTGGAACATTTATTGGTAATTATTATTATTATTTTTTTGCAATTAAGACCAAAGGTTTTATAGACATTCTCCTTTAAAACCTCTCCAACATGATACGAAGAATGTGAAGCAGATCTTTCAGTTATCAGGTCCCTCTCCTGGGGAATTTGTCAGGGCTGAGTTTTTTTTGCACCTTTCGGTTGTTCACTGGGGGCCACCAGAGCTACTCCCTGCCTGGAGCACCCGTCCACACTTGTGCATGCTGCACAGGTGTCCTACATCACCTGATGAGCTTGAGCTGTATTTAAGGAGTGGTGGATCAGCTTCTCCTCGCCTGAGTGTTGTGTATTACTGGTAACACCACTTAAGTTTGTCAGTGCCAGTCTTCTTGTGTTTTACTAGTTGCTTCTAGCAAAGTGTTGTTGCTGTTTGTGGATTTTTTTTTGTGCTTACTTGACTCAAGTTTTTGCTCCAGAGAACTTAAGATTTTTGTTTTCCCTAGGATTGCCTGTCAAGACCTTTTTCATGCTCGCCTCCATCTGCAATAAGCTTTCTGGTCATCTCAGTCAGCTCTGGTCGCCGTTCCTTACCTGCTCAGCTCAATCTGCCCGCTCCAGCCTCAACCACTCAACCCTCCGAGGACCCACTGGACAAAAATCACCTCTGGACTCATTAAAAGGAACTAAGCCCTGCACTCAGATCCTCCTGTTGTCACCTTCTTCATCCAAAGAAAGATCAACTCCCATTAAACCACCTAACCTCTGCTTCAACTCACCGTCTCTGTCCTCATCCACCAGAAGTTTCCTGTCTCTCACGTCGTTCCTGCTGTTTTCAGTTGTTCCTGCTAAATCCTGTGTCAAGAACCCAAACATTTTAATAAACTCTGTATTTATTTTACTGCTGAGAGTCCTCTAGTTCATGTGGGTCAGAAGCCTTAAAAACATGACAGAATTAGCTTGCAGATTTAGTCCATAAGGTAGATATCCAGTCTAAATTTTTATTTCTGGCTTAACTTCCTTAAAAAAATAAAATGTTGATGAAACAGATTATTTTTATAATTGACTTTATATATGCAACAAGTATAACTGCTCCAACACATTGGGGTGTACAAAGATAACATATCAACCCTAACAGGAAGTCATAGTTGTTTTGAAGGTTTCTATATGACTGAAATAGGTTTTACTTTTGCTGATAGGTTTGGCATGTTTAATACAACTAACGGTTGTGTATTTTTTGTGTGTGAATGAAAACTTTTAAAAACATCCACTCAAATTGTTTTTTAAATGGAGAACAATGTCTACTTGTTTCTCAACAGATTGATGCTCAAAATACCTTTAACAATCATGTAAAGTTTCCTCACATTAGGTTGGAAACTACGCTGTTTTGTATTAATATTGCTTCATTTTTTTAAATATCTAAATTTTTTTAAATATATAAACGAAAACAAACTTTTTTTAAAAATATTTTCATTGCTTACTAATTAAACATAATGTCTTTTTCAAAAGATTAAGATGGGTTTCTGGCTCAAAATGAGTTTGAGCTTGACAGAGAGCTCATGTTTTAAAATCCCCTTTTTTCACTTTGGACATGCAACCCTCAAAAGATCTCTGCACGGCCCTGTCCATCAAGATTAAAATCCATTTTATCCCGTCACTGAAAACCATCCGCAGTCGTCGTCCCTCACAACCTCCCTCTGCATGACCACACCTCCACATCCACCAGGCTTTCTGCAGGGATTCTAGAGGGATTGATCTGGAAGCCGGTGGTGGACAGAAAGGTGACGCGTGGAGGAGAACAGAGATTTTACTTTGATAAAGCTTCTTCACTTAAAGGTTCTTTCACTTCTTACCTCTATATGGCGAAGTTCCTGGCTGAATTACTGGGATGCACCCTTCCTGACAAGGGTCCCCCTGCTCTGTTTGAGGTGAGGATGCACCAGAACCATCAGATTTCTTTGGAAACTTCTTGCTGCCTGCATGCATAATTTATTCAGTTTTATCAGGTGTGAGCACAACCGAGACTTTTATGATGATAGTAATGACTCACTGTTAGTTCCTTAAATCTGGGTAACAGCAGGAGGTTTAGGGCCTGTTAGTTTGTCATGGGTCAGCTCAACTTCATGTCTCTGGGTGCTGCGTGTGGATTAAACAATTTGCTGTGTTAGATGAGCTCAGGATTTCTTCTTCTTATCACAGAATTGTTGGGAGCTTCATAGTTTAAATGCGACCTGGTGAGTGACTGGCAGAAATTGGCTTCAAGCAAGAAGTGGTTAAGAGACTTATGGGTATTTGGGTCAGTATGCCACAAACTGTCCCATGCTGCTCCTGGTACTGGAATATTTCAGCTTTCCTGTGGTCTGATGAAAGCTTTGTTTTATTCCCTTTGTTTATTCTTATTTATTTTTGTCAACAATGCACATTCGGATTTGTATAACTCATGTTTTGCTAGTGTGCTTGCTTTAAATATTTGGGTAAAGATTGTCAGTGATGTGTTTAAATTGCTATGACATTTATTAATTGCATGTGGTTCCTATGGCTACATTCACACAGCAGGTCTTGATGGTCAGTTCGGATCTTAGGAAAGGACATGAAGGATGCTAAAAAAATAAAATAAAGCTAAACTTGGCATTGCTTGCTTCAGCCAGATCGACCACGTCTCTTTTTCTTCTGGTACAGAAATTTGAGACGTGTCTCAGCTTTGTTTCATTGAAGTTGAATTAAAGAGCGACTTGACCGTTAAAACTACACACAGTTTGAAAACAGTTGGGAGTGTTTCCGATTTACTGTCACATATGGAAGTAGCACATTTGTGATTAAAAAAAATAAATTTATTTTATTTTTTATTGTATGAATAGGTCAGATTTGAGTTGCTCACACTGCTGTAAAAAAGATAATGGTTACATAAGGGCACAAAAGTCAGATTTGGGTTGCACTTTCCTGGCGATGAGGTGATTCTAATTGTGGTGAAACAATGTCAGATGATGATGTTGGAGATAAGAAACGGGGGAAGTGACGTATTCTGTAAAGCTATCAGCACATTTGTAGTTTTATGTTGCAAGGTTCCTGCCACCCTCCTCAAAGTTTCTCAGTGCCAGTTAAAGCAGACCCCCTTGGGCCATGACAGAGGTGTCATTCAACACGTATAAGAAGTAATGAAAATATTTTATAAAGGTGGAACAATTACTTAGTGTTGCTTAATTTCTGTATCCTAAGGGTATTCCAGCGCATAGTTTGGGGTGCCTGTGTGAAACCCCCAGAATTTGCAAGTAAAGTTGTAAATTAACTGAACATTTACACCACTTTTCTAAACGTAGTGTTGCCTAAAGGACAGTTTACATTATAAGGAAAGTTTATTGCAGATAGGTTCGGTGTCCATTGACAGATTTCCTCTCCCTAACCTGCACTACTGCCACAACCTATCCGAACACCGGCAGCCCCAGCGGCTGACATGCTGGGGACAAGCTGAACTCTGCTGTAAAATCTCATGCACATTAGCGTCAGAGAGCTGGAGAGGTTGATGCCTGGTGGCGTTCGAGTTGTCAGAAGGCATCAGATAATACCTGACTTTCAATTTCTTTAAAGCGGGAGCACATTTGTGTTATTTCCAGCCTTCCTGTCAGACTGCTATGCGTTTTTGATAGCTGACACTAGTAGCAACCTTGAATGGGTTTCTAGGATATGACCTTTAAAGAAAGTGAACTATTAGTTACCAAGTAAACAAGTTCTGTGCAAACTTTTACTTTAGAAAAGATCACACCGCATGTTTTCCAGTTCCTCTCAGTATTTTGAGCTCATATCAAAATGTTCATGCCCATAAAGGTTTTTCACATTACAACATTAATTTTTATTTTTGTGATATATTGTGGCTGCACAAAATATCAGTCATATACCCACAGTGTGTGCTATATTTATTCTGCACAGGAATGTATGGCATGCTAAAGTTGCTGGCTAATGTATTCCAGTTGCAATAAACTTGATTTGTCATGTTAATATGATATTTAGCCAGGTTAAGAGTCTCAGATTCTCCCGATAAACAGTAATGACATTGCTTAAAATGCAAAAGATCAGAGTGATGAAACCGCCCTATAGGCATTTATGGCAACTGATATTGTTGTAAGAATAATTCTTAAATCTAGACAAAATTGTAACACAAAAAAAAGAGCTAAGGAAAGTTAAAGTGTCAACAATATGGATTATAATATATGTTGCAATTTTAAATTTGTTTTCTTATGTTGTGCAGCCCTAGTCTAGTGTGTGTATAACAGTTTGTCAAGAAATTGAGGGACCAAGTACATTGCATGGTTGACTTTTCAAAAATACATTTGTCAAAAAATTTGAAAACCATGCAACCCTCTCTTTCATCTTAAAACCATTGAACCACATTATGTTGATCTATGACAAAAAAAAAAAAATCACCAAATTTTAAGGTTTGCAACCAACACCAGTTTGAAGGTTGTGTAAAAACTTTAGCAAAACCTTGTAGGCATGCAGCCATTTGTGCTGTCCGGAAATCTGAGCCTGAGCCATGATTGCGTAACACCGGATGACGTTCAGATCATCAGTTATAATCCCCAACTGCAGAGTGATTGCCAATCCATCAGGCTGCTTCATCTCAATCTGCTCTTTGCGCATTGCATAAACCTAAAATAATAAAATCATTTGAAAAATCCGTCCAAGAACATACGCATTGGCACTTCTTTGAGAAAGCATCAGTAACATCTCCCCTGTGCAGGTTTTAGTCAAAAATAAGATGTTCAACAGTTATTTAAGGTTGTATTTGTAATTACACATTAAACCATGAGCTTGTGCTTGATCAGTTATCTGATGCTTAAAGTTTTAGTCAGAAATGAGATTAGCACTCTTTTATGATGTACATAAAACCTCTAAAACTATGATGGCTTAAATTATAGTTTTGTCTTTATCATATCTGAAATTGAGAGAAAATTCACTTGTTATGCTAGTTATGATATTAGCTGTACTGGATATGAACATCTTAGATTTTCACAGGACAATACTGATTCCCTTATCAGAGGGTTTCTCACCTAATTGGTTTTTACTTTGAACTGATGCTTGACTCCAGCACTGAAACACTGGTGCAGCCTTGTAGCAACTAAACAACTGTGTTTATCATGAGGTGGATGCAAGAAATGGCATTTAAAGCCAGTTTCTTTTTGAAATCATTGTTTTTATAAGCAGTGACGGTAACCTAAGGCTGGGTGTAAATCTGGCTTTCTGCTGCTGCTAAATGCTTCAATTCTCACTAGCAGAACTGATTGGATCTGATAGTCAGAGCTGAAGATTGTGATATCAGTTTAATAAAAATAATGGGATAAATCATGAGGTCTGTGTAACTACCGCCCCTAGCTTCCCTGTCATTTTAGATTCAAGGATATACCAGCTTGGATTGAATTCAGCTATTACCATAAAAATGTTGTAGATATGTTGAAAGATATTTCAGTTTGAGGCGGATGTCATTACAAATGTATCTACGCGTTTGCATCAACCCACACATCTCTTACCTGTATTTTTCCTAAACTTGTATCATAACATGCATCACAGAGCATTCTGCTTGATGATGCATTCAATCATCCGGCCAGTCAGCTGAAAATTGGTTTGGATTTGTTTTGAATGGTACAAAAAGGGAAAATATTACGAAACATTTTTAAAGGAACGCCTCATTATTTTAATTTGAATGAATATAAACGTACGGATACTACACATAGATTTCAGGCCTGATCAGCAACTGATCAGCAGTTTCTAGGTGGTGTAGGAACGATTGTGTGCTGAATCTTAATAGTTCCTCCGAAATGATAACTTAAAATTTTAGCTTCTATTCAGCTACAAACAAAAAGCTTTGGTGTTGCTTGTGTTACTGCTGATAATTTAATCATACTTCAAATCCGACTCAAATCAGTTTTCCAATTAAGGAGAAATTCATATTTAGGGGTGTAACGAACGGCTACTTTAAAAAAAGAGAAACATGAAAACAGATCTACCCCTTTAAACTGTCAGTTAAATCTCCAGATTCAGAATAAAGAAAAAATCTGCTATAAACTTTTCCTGTTTGTTAAACCGATCAGTAGGTTTCAGAGCCCTTTATCAGTCATGCTGGCGTAAGGTCGCTCTGAGGGTGTACGGTGTCAATCAAACCTGAAAGCAAATCCAGGCAGTATTCTTCTCATTGGCAGAAGGATGATCATATTCAATGAGGATGATTAGGAGAATCCTAATTTCCCCTCATGATCAGCAGCTGTGCCTCATTCAAATGTGCCAAACACAACAGTGACCAGCTTTCATGTCATTCATTCACAGCTATTTGCGTTTAAACGCCGACCACCATGATGGAGCCCATCTGGAAGCCCATGAATCTGCAGCTCCAGCGATGGCTTTGAGTTACCGAATCATAGGAACTCTGGAGACGCTCAGAACGTTTGTTAGGAAAGTACAAATGAATACTCTTTAAAATCAGAAGTTAGAAAACCAATTTAACATTGTTTTTAATTAGGTTTTACAGGAAATAAGTCAAATCATTGCTCCAATCATAGCATGATGAAGATTTTCACAATCGAAGAGCCTTTATAGTAGGACAGAAACGTTTGTTTTACTTTAAATCTGCAACTTAAATTGTGAACTTTGTTATCCTACACATCCAATTTCAATAAAAACACATCGTATCATTCAGAAAGTTTATGATTTGAACTGGCCTTCATAACTTGTGTTTAGTGTATTGGCAAGGGCTTGGAGTTATCTTAAATGTTGTAAATCTGCTTAATGTCTTTAACTGCCTTTCCTGATTGTTAATCACGATCAAATGATGTGCCCACTAGGGGGTGATGTCTAACATAAAACATGGGGATCTGTGGTTCACATAAATGGAGAGAGTGGTAAACTGGGGTTTGTCTTACACCAAAAACACAAACGCAGCAAAACGTCTTGGTTATTCTTGGAACAAAGAGCAAAACATCAAGTAGTTTTAAGCAGATTTGGTGCATCAGAAAACTGACTCATTTATTTTGGGTGGTTGATATAATTAGGCGTTTTTCTAAATATTGTTTAGTGCTTAAGCTTTTTAAGAACTGCACATCCTATCAGTGAGAACATATGAAGGAGAGAGAATCAAGAGGGGAAGCACACAAAGTTCTTGCCCCCAAATGAATAAAAAGAACTACAAAATATTACCTCTAGCACATAACCAAGAAGAAAACATAGAAATAAAGCTAATATTGTCTTCTAGGAAGCTTGTAAGCTTTCTTTCATTTGCATTATTTGCTTTGGTGAAAGAAAGCAGAAACAACAGATTAGTTTGTGTGAATCTTTATTTCAAATACTGCAACTGTTCAGATAACTTCAGGTTATCTTGGTTGTCTAGTTTTTGAAATAGTGTTCAAAAAGGTGTCCACTATCTATAGATGCCAAGCCGCTGCAGAAGAGTCACACATATAAAACTGCAGAAACTGGAACAAGTGGGAGCCGTCTAGGTAATGATCACAACAAAAAAAAAAAAGATTTTCTGCAGATAAATCCCTTAAGAACAAAAGTTTGGAGCTAAGGAAGTTGAGTATCACAATATAGAATAGATACAGGACAGCTGGCTCCATTTTCTTTTTAGTAGATGCATTGGAATTTTAATACAGATAGGCACATTTCATTTTGAAGAAACCTCAGATTTCACTCAATTCAACTCTATATAAATTTGCTTTTGACTGCTGTGTGATTCCAGGCGTCTCAGCTGCATGAATAGCAATGAGATAACCTAGACGTACTTGGCATCCAGTGGGGGGTTCTCCCGCTGTTCACATGCACTCAGCACGGCCTCTTGCATAGGCCTCACTGTCAACCATCAAATCACTTACAAATACTGAAATATATTTTTCAAAGCAGCTGACATATGGACACGTACAGCTAACACAACTGAGGGGAGGCCATATCAATGTCTGCACGAAAAAAGTAGATGGAAAACAGCTGAAAATGGCATTAAAGGCTGACTGCCAATAAAACAAAATTGTTTTTTGTTCAGAAATCTACATCTATTGTTAAACTTGGCAACTGTTGGCAAACTGTAGAAAAGTCATGGCTGAGTTTTAGTTGACCTAATGAGGACTGGTCAAAAAGTTACCTTCAGAACCAGCAGTCTTGTCAGAAGTAACTTTTAGGAATCAATAAAAAGTAAGATGTGATTCATGTAAACTTTCTGTAGAATAAAAGTTTAAATCATGAAGAGTCAGGAACACAAGTCAGAGGTAAAGTTGAGGTAGAAGTTTAAAGCAAGGTTAGGGACTGAAACAATAAAAAAGGTTTCAAAAAAAAAAAAAAAAAGGTCTCCATTTACCTGTCAAGGGTTCTATGCCAATTTTGATGACAATTTATCCTTTCAGACAATTTTAAGGACACCAATTTTATAGATGAATAAAAAAAAAGTAGCGTCATTTATCCCCAGATAAAAGCTTTTTTGTTTCTCAGCTTCTTGTTCTGATGTTGCGACGATATGGTCGGCTCCCGTTGCACCACAACTTTAAAATCCATCCAAAAATGGCGGCATCCGTTGGTACTAACGTAAACATTGAACCCCTGTATGACGTCTACGTTCTTCTTCTGCTCATGTGGGTCGACGCCAGATCCAGCCACAGGCAGAATTCCACGTCTTGCTTTTAATCAAATAAAACAAAAAGTGTTGGTTATATAAATCTATCTGAGCTGCAGAAGGACATTATTGCCAACCGTGAAAAGACGTTGATGAATACTCTGTGTGTATCGTTATATCATGATTTGAACATCAGTGCAATTACAGCTAGCTCCCATGTCCCAAGTCTTCTGAATCTATAGTTTTTATCCAGTTTGGCAACACATTGTCACACTAACACAAACAAAACATCACACAGAGTGATGGAAGAAAGGATGAGGTATTATCAGTTTTTGCCGTTATTGTTACTAGCGCAACATTTTCTAACAACCTGCACCTCCTTGTTTTAAAGGATAAGTATGAAATTTCAAATTCCCCAGCTATGTTTTCTATCTGATGGAAACAACACAAGGCACCTCTCGTCTTTCTGCTTCTAACGCTCTCGTTTTGCAAAAATATCACCTCATGTACCATCAGGGATACCTTCAATCTGCATTACAGTGAATATGTTCTCCCATGCAGTGTAATCTCCATCCAAAGGTCAGAACCATCGTCTGCAGAAGTAAAACAAACATGAAGCCAATACTCGGAACAATTCTTTACTTTCCATTTGTCTTGGAAATGTTACCTGCTTCCATTTCATTGCAAATCCTTCCTGCATGAGTCCCAGACTCATTTACTTGTTAGCATAATATAGAGCTAGTTAAGTAAAATAATGGCGAGAACAAATAAAAAGAGAAAATGGATACAAAAAGATAGTTTTTACCCTAAAACATAATTTCGGACCAATCTATAAGGCTGGAAAAAAAATCCTGATTTATTCCAGCAACATTCCTCAATGCTTCTTTCAAAGGTTTTACTTGTTTCATTTGAAGACCATGCCGCAACTTGGCTGCAGTTTGATAAATGTTCAGTGTTTCATTCAAAATCTGTGGATTCAAAATGATGAATTACCCCTTCAGGCATCACTTTTTAAATCTCTTCCAGCTGATGTGGCTTGTAAAATAAAATAAAAAACAGAAAACACGCTGCAGTTCATCAGCTTGGTGATTTGGTTTTGCTTTGTAAATAAAAAAAATAAAATAAAAACTCCCCTGGGAGCTTTTTGTTCTGCCTTTTAAACACCCATTAGGATTCGTTATTTGACATTACATCTAATAAAACGTCAAACACGCTTAATTTTAGTGTTTGACTGCCTGCAGTTTATTTGCTATTTGCATGTAGATCTTAGCCAGCGGGGACTCCAGCGGCTTATGATGATGATTGTTGTTTATAACTGAAATCTCTTTCTTCAGGATGAATGGATTATTTTTGTTGTCTTTTGTAATGGTCTAGGTTTGCTGGCTCTTTTCATTTCCGTAAGGATGTTTCCTTTTGATTTGTGCCAATAAAAGTTAAAGCCTGGGGAATGAAGCTGCCTATGTGGCAACAAAAAGCGCTCAGTAGCGTCAGAAGGTAAAAGTCTAAAGGGTTTGTGTCATCAGGCTGGACGATCGTCTCTGCAGACCTAAATGTTTTTTAGCCTAACAAAATATCGAAAGACGAACACGGGACAGATGGAGTAATGGCAGTGGACAAGAACCCAACATACAAGGAGCTGGAATCCCAAGCGCAGTACAGGGCTTACGGTACAGACTTACACTTTTTACCCTGATTGTTAAGGCCTGACTTAGATTCAGAGTTTGAGACTCAAATATTCACAACACTTTTATGTCACATAACGAAGAGTTAAGGGAAAATTGTATCTGAGGTGCAGATTGCAGCTGCTGTTAATGTTTTATTGTGGAAATATAAATAAACGTGGGATTATTGTGGGATTGCAATAACTTTCTCAAGCGTTCTATTGCTCTAAACTGGCTGCAATGCGACAACGATGCTTCGTTTAAAAATATCAGCCGCTCATTCAGAGGTTCAACAGGGTGTCAAATATTACCGGTGCTTAAATTCACACACTGGTGATGGTAAGCTACTGTAAGGTAGCCATAGCTCCCCTGGGGCGGTCTGACAGAAGCAAGGCTGTTAAACACCTGGCTCCTACCTTCGTCAATATACCTTGAGTCTGATTTACTAATGTACACCTTGTTTTAGTCTTTTCACTGTTAGTGTAGAGTGATTGAGTTGATGGGCCTTGTTCTCATTGCATTGAAATGAATGAATCTAATTAATCTGAATTGTCTTTGATTCTCACGTTAAAACAAACCAGATCAAATCATTTCATGGAGATGAACACGATTAATTCATTTACCATGAAAATATTTCTACTTTGCTAATCAAACACATGCCCGGGGAATTCTTTTGTGTTCTCCTGTTGTTCCCTAAAATGCCTAAATGCAATAATCTCATTCCAAATGCTTATTTTCTTGTTTGATTGTACTTTCCTCTGACTTTTTAACATAAATTTGTATAGACACAGTACATTTAAACTGTAATACTTTTCTCTCGTCCATGCAGTGTCGCAGTCCTCCCCATCTTGGACTCCGGCTTTCCTCCAGCCAGCGGGTCAGTAAACCTCTGAAACCTTAAATGACTTGACGTATCTGCGTTTGTTTGCCTGTGTTTTCCGTGCTTTAAAGAACAACATGTCCACATACTGCCCAATGTACCAAACACCGCTTATAAACTCAGCTGAAAACATCACATGGTTCCCATCATCTCTGTCTGTGGCTTTCTGAGGCTGCGACGTCAGAGGGATGTTTATGTGAGGACAAGGTTCTGTTTCCACATGTGCAATAATAACCAATTACTCTTCACATGGCAAATCGACATCCACGTTTTCTGGCTACTGTTGAGTTCACAGTTGGGTGCTGCTGTTAGTAATTTGAAGCCACTGAGCTGCTGCATAACGTTTGCCTATGAACCTTTGCCACGTGGTGCTGCTTTGCTACAGCAGAAAAACAAGTGTTGACCGAGTCAGCCATGATCAAAATCAACTGTTCGGATCAGTCACAAGATAACAAAAAAAAAAGCCTTTGGTTTATTCTGAGTGTTTGTAATATCAAGGTTACATGAACTGAGGTCTGTGGTACCTGAAGACTTTTGTAAACAGACCTTCCACAACCTTACAGATTCACTTCCAGCAGAGATATACTAAAACCGTTCTCCTGTCCGAACACTTTCTAAATCTCGCATTTCAAAGATGTGACTTCAATCATCTTGGATCAGAGCTCAGCAGCCAGTGGCTCCAAAGCCGCAAGTTGCTTCTTGTATTTCAATTTATAACTTTGGCCAAATATGATGAAGAACAAACAAATATAATTTTTGTTGCACTGATTTTATGTATTTTACTGTTTCAATGGTTTTGAGGTATTTTCTTCCAAATTCACATTCTTCCAAAACAAATCCTCCCAAGGGAGACCAATAAAAAGATGTTTGTATTTTTTTATTGTAAACGTTTTTTACATAAAAAATTTTTTCATCTTTTTTTGAAAATGTGTTTTATCATCTAGGATTGAGGTTAAAAATGCATGTTTAGATTTGTAATGGTTAAATGTGACTCAGAAAGTTCGATATCTGCCAGATTTGCCCGTGCGATCAGAAAAATATCGCCTGATTTGTTTTGATTGCATTTATAAATTAGCAGAGATTAAACTGTTTTATAAATTCTGTGTTTTATAGTCAATATTAGCTTTTTTGTGAAAGTTGATTTTATTTAGTTTTAATTGAATTAATTTAATGTCAACATTTATTTACATGTGATAAATGATTACATTCCAATTTTAATGCCAGGCATCACTTAAAGGCAACACAATACAATAATTTCATTTTATTAAACTGTGAACTGAATGTATTCAATATGGCATCTTTAGTAGTTTTAATACACAAGTTACCATTGTTACTTACTTTTATTGATAATTTTACAAAGCTTTAACAAACATACTCTTAACATTATTCTCATTTTATCTTCATCTTATTTTATCTTCTGGTCTGTTTGAATTCAGAAAAAGCTCAGTTTAGTACAGATTTGTGTGAAAGGTGCCTTTCAGACCACAGCAGACTCAGAATCTCATACAGTCTGTAATGTTAGATTCTTGTTTTTAATTCATTCACCCTTTTTGTAGCCCAAACAGAGACACACATGAAAGGGGTCGCTCCGTCATGTGAATCAGATTGCCTGTCTGTGCTCTCAGAGGTTGATGGACACAGTAGCAGCAGCAGAATGCCTTTGAAGAAGTTTCAGAACAGGCTTACAGGAACATTCAGGTCCAAACACCAGGAGCGATCTGCTCTGATCTAATCTCCTCTTAGTTCTCACTTTTCTTACCTTTTTCTATTTCAGCGTCTCCGTCTCTTCATTTGTTCAATCACTGAAAACCTTTATTAAATTTTTCACTGCATCGCCACTGGTTCTCTATCACTCACACTAGAATATTACCCAGACCAATTATCTGTATGGTCTAAAAAGAATAATGTAGCACACTGAGAACCTAATCCCCCCTTAGGTTTTCTTTTCAATGATCAAACACTTTCAGAGAAGGTTTCATTTCCCACTCCCTTCATTAGTTCAGTGTATGAACCTACATGTGAATGCCTTAAAAAGTTTCCTCTAAAGAATTTATTTTGTGTTCTTCCCTTTTTCATCACTTTTGATTAAATTTCAAACCATCTTGGCCGTATTTAAACAGATTATTAATACTTAATTAAGAATTACAAATATATATATATTTTTTTGCAGTCTAGCAGTCCTCACTGAATCTGAAGATGATGCTTGGAGCTGTCCAGAAGTTACATAAATGCTGTCCAGGTTTTATAACTCCATCCCTCTTTTCAACTAGAACAGATAAAATGATTATACCAGCATGCAGATAAAACCATTTAGCAATACTTTTCAAACCATTTTTTATGCCAGTGGCATTTGGTTGAATTATTTAATTTGCAATCTACAGGTTTTTAAGATTCTTAGTTCTGAATCACATCACAGTCTTACATTTTAGTTCAGATTGAGTTCAGATTGAGTTCAAATTAGTCCATTTCCGTCCAGTCATGTTGATCTAAATCCATGCAGTCATTCCTGAAAGTCCGTTTCAGTCTGTTATTTAAAGAGTTCTCGCTTTTTGCCATAAGTCTTTAACTCCTCTGGTGAACACAGGGGCCACATTGAAACAGTCCAACTCCGTATATACATGATTTATATGTGCCAATAAGTCATTATTCATTCTAGGTTTTTAAACAGACCTGAAGTCTGCTTCGGATTAAAGCTTCCGATTCTGTAAATGGATAAAGGGCCATTGCACCCAAATCCTCACTCAGCTTTGTTAATCGCCTGTAGTTTTAAAACTGCAAAACTCAGTGATTTTAAACGGGGACTAGATTGTTCTGCACTATAAACAGAACATTTACCTGGTTAAAGATGTGTGAAACTTTTTATTTGGTTTGTTTCAGTGCATTTTGTGCATCTGGGTCAGTGCAACCAAATTTAAAAAGGTATTAGATATTCCTTTATATATATCTGTCTCTGTCTGTGTTACCCTGTGATGGACTGGCGACCTGTCTAGGATGTAACCCCCGCCTCTAACCCTATGACCACCGTGGATAGGCACCAGCAGACCCTAATAACCCCACAAGGATAAACGGGTTTGAAAATGAATTGGTGGAAATAGATGTAGTTTTTTTTTTTACCACAACAGATTACAGATTATTCATGATAGTGAGAAAATTGGTTAAATCACCCTTTCCAAAATCCGAAGCTGCTATCAGAGCCCAAGTTCAGTCCATTCCAGCTGTTTTTTTTTTTTACTTATTGACAATTTTTGCTAATAGCCTGCTTTGAATTTCTTTTAGTTTTACATTATTTACGTCTGTAAACACATGAGCCACTCTCCCGGGCCACGGTTTCACAGAAAGCTTTATTATCAGGCCATTTTGATGAATTTTTAACAAGTTTTTCCCATTTATTATTAAATCGTTACCAAGGTTTGCATAATGTATGATGAATATATCTTTGTGGCAATTGTAGAGCTTGCTGTATTAATATATTGTAATACAGCAAAGTTGGAATTTTCATGCTCGCACATTTAGCCAGTAGGACTAAACTAAATAAACAATCACATAATTGTCAAAAATGCTAAAGGGCAGAAGGCATAGAGAAAAGAAGGACACAGATATAACACCTGACTTTTTCATCACAACATTTTCTAATATTGTGCATCTCTAGTCGTTACCATAATTTTTTTTTCTAACTGTGGAGAGGAAAAAAGATTTCAAAATGGGATGAACTCCCCAGAGCAACTAGGCTGAGGATGAGGTTTGACAGGAGAGGATGGAAGCCCAGCAAGAAACCACAGAAGATGTCTAAGAGTATTATTAGAAAAAAAAAAAAAAAGAGTTGCACCACGCCGGGCAATCTCACCTTGCAGAATTGACTGCTGAGCACTTAGAGTTTTAAAGCTCAAATTTCAAACCAGCTGTAATTATAACAGGTGGGCTTTCCTTGGCTGTCACAACAATCCGAAGGAGGCTTCAGGCATCTCCTAATGCAAGTCATTTTTCTAAACCTTTATATTCATTTTATTTTATCTCTTAATATTGCAAATATTTCTAATATACAAATACTAATATTTGAACCTAATGGGAACATGTGAGCTGAATTTGCGCTTTGTCGTACACCAAACAGTTACTGTACACTTAACCTCTAACAGCTTCAATAAAATTGCACTTTAATAGACGTTTTTATCATTCAAAAACATATTTGTTTTGCTGCTTTAGTGGTGTAAAAAGAAGAAAGATGAAAAAAAAAATCGGAAAAATCCTTGTTACTTTTACGACACCTCTATCAACTAGCTGGCTTTATAAATTGTAAAAAGCACACACACAAAAGTTAAAGACCTTTATCACAATTTGTTCTTTCTTTCAATTAGTCTTTGCTGGGCCTCATGAATGATTCATAGGACTCAGCCGGAGCCTGTTTTAATAACTAATAGTGATGCACAATATCAGCAAACAATTAGCTCACAGCTCATAGTAAAATAAAAATGTGATTTTTACTAGTCATGCTGGGACAAAATGTCAGGTTCAAAAAGCAAGAAGCGGTCTGAGAGAAATAAAAATAACTATTTACGGTTTCCTTTTACAAATTATATAAGGGAAAATAATGCCGTTAACGATGAAATAATGTACTGTACAGAAATAAAAAACAACAACAACTTATCTCTTCATCTTTTGACCTCACGATTCAAACAGCTCAAAGCTTCTCACTAAGAGGATTTCCTCTATACATTTTAAGGCTTTTGGACAATTCATATTCGGGAAAGGAGGGCTCTACTTGTCCATCCTTTTGCAGGAGCACATAATAAAAGTGGGAGATTTATATGCAATGAAACGCGCAGATAATTACTTTTTTTCCCATTGATTTCCTGTTTCTGAGTGACACTGATTCCGGTTTGTAATAGGCAGACGTTATGCAGCAGCATGTAACTGCAGGCTTGTGCTCATAAATCCCCAGGAGGGCTTGATTTGTGGTGGTAAAGTGGCATAAATGCAAAAATTATATCTTTTCATTCCTGAGTTTGTTTTTTTCTTTGAAACATCTTTAAAACCCGACAGGCTGAATATTCTTTTGTTGTACCTTCAGTTTCTCAGAGCAAAGATAAAGAAAACACTTTCTTTGTTTGAAGATGACACGTCTGCTACTGATCCAACGCCTTTCTCAGCTTCGAATCCTCATCATTGGACTTGGAGAGCAGAGCGTTTTATTCTGCTCCGTTGGCTCTTTTCATACTGAAAGCATCAGCCTTAATTAGCCTGAACGTGGCACTTACATCCAGGTCTGCATCAGATGCAGATGGCTGCTATTACTCTCTGCAAAGACACCTGTCCCGCTTTAATAAATTTAGATTTTTACTAGTGTCATTACTCTCTGCCTGCACTGTCAGTGCGCTTCAGCTTCTTAAAGCTCAGCAGGTTGCGGCACAGCTGCTGCATTGCTCCAGGCATTTATTTGTTTTACCTTGGATTCCAATTGTGTCTGTCAAACATGGCCAGGGCTGCAGGGAATGCTTGTTCAGTGGCTTGATGATGTGGCTACAATGTTTGCTGGAGTTTCTACTGTAATCTCATTAGACTGATATAAGCCAAAAAACAAAACAGTATACCAAATTGTATTAGATGAACATAGAAAGAGACCTTTTAAACAAGTCGTAGCTTCTTTATTTCATTGTTTTTCATATTTTGAGTTGAACTCTTCAGGATAAATGTATCAAAGAAAAATTATGATCTTATTTTTATTTATCAAAAAAAGAAGGATTTAACGAAATTGAGGAAGAGAACCTATTGGAGGCTAAGGTCAAAGTTCGTCTTACTGCAGGACTCTAAACGTACAGGCAGAGTTATCCTGGAATAGTTTAGATTGTATCATGTTCATATTTTTTAATGACTTAGTCAAAGAGTGTCTTCACATCTACCTTTCTGTGGGAAGATTTTTGTGCATAAAGAGGATAAATGTAATAAATTCACCTTGTGACAGTTTTTCTCACTTACTATACATTGACTGATGCAGATGTCTGGGTCAAATTGTGTGTTCGTACCTGGTTTGTTGTGTTGCTCAGCATCTTTTAAACACACAAAGCAACACAGCACATGGTCAAAAGTGTTCTTTTTTTGATGATGCCACAAATGTAAAACTGTTCCTTGATCATGCTGCTGTTGTGTCATGAAAATGGTGGCTCACTCCACAGAAAGCCAATTAGGCACTAACAAAGGGCATTACATTGCTGCTCGGTCTTTGCATGGCTTAATCTATTAAAGGAAGTGAGTGCGGCGAGTCTATGCCAGCTGGCATGTGCCTTCATTAATTACTTAGGACAGCAGCATACGACGAAACAAAAAGATTTATGGTTTGGTCCATTTCCAATTTATCAGAAACAAATAAAATCATCCTTTTATGGTCCGTCTCTGAGGCCCACTCTGTGACCACCAAGCAGGATCCTCCTGCTTTGCCTTCCTCAGAGCTGTAAGCGACAGATGGCAGCAGGTGGATGGGCGGTGCCGTATGGATTCACAGGTACATTAAAGCTTTTCTTAGAACAACGATCCAAAGCCACAGTGGATTATAGAGATTGGGTACCGTTTGCATTCATGCAACTAAACAAAGGTTACTCTTTTATCACAATGGCAAAAACTCTGAACGTTGGACACAGAAATGGATTGTAGGATTAATATTCAAACTATAATAATAGTGACCCAAAGCTTCTACTTATTTATCAGATATATTTGGTAAAAGTCCTTACAGTACTGCAGTCTGGTTGGTAGGAAACAATGAAAAACAAAAAACTAAGAAATGAAGGGATGTAACGAGGTTCACCTGAAATCCTTGGCATAAATAAGAATTACAGACATTGAGAGTCTTTATACAAGTTTTCTATACCGGACAAAAGGAAGATCAGTGAATCGTAAATCTACTTTATATATTACATGTAGCGTTTTTGCATTTTTCTAATTGTAAGGATTTAAATGTTTGCTTTTCCATTGTTTTTAATAATCAAACAAGCTTAGTTATCCCTGTTGCATGAATTTAAGGGACATCAGCCCCTGCTGAACAACCTAACTGTAACCTGCAGTCTTTGAAAGTGTTTATTTCCCTCATCACAAAATTAAATATTGTGGAAAAGGGACAAAAAAAACCTACTTTCTAGAAAATCTTTGTTTTTGCAAAATATCTGTGTTGTAGTTCTGTCAGAATTTCCTCTTTTCTTTTGTAGTTTTTTTAATGGGATGAAACGTCTAAGCATAATATTTATCTTAATGCAAAACATGCATTTTTTACTTATAATGACAAATAATAAAAGCTAATTCCTTTTCCTTCTTGCACCTGTTGAGTCCTGGTTATTTCTGTTCCTGCAGAGTTTTGTGACACCGATTTTGCTTTTCCCAGAATAATACATACAATTTTGTTGTTCTGCATATATCCACTCGAATCCTGCTTGAGGTCAGTTGACTATAGCTTTTGAAAAGCAGCTCATTGTCGCTTAGGGATATTACCCGTATGTCTTTCCCCTTTGTTGCAGGTCATTTGCTCAGAGTTTTTTTTTTCTTTTTATCTACCATGCTGAGCTTCTCTCGCCATCCTTGACTTAAACCTCCGGTAGCTTTTATGTTGAACTCCCTGGAAGGTCCAGGTGGAACGGTGCCTGAGGATTATGGAAGCATTATGTATGATAAACAACAGCTCTCTCAGTGGGACTTGATTCAGAAAAGACTGGATCTATGACATTAGCACAGGCAGCTTAATTCGCACACATGCAGCAGCTTTGGGGGATTAATCTAATAAGAAAGCAAGAATTGGTCCCAAATCGTAAATAATTTTATTTTACTCCCTTTTGTTTGATATACTGCATAGCAGGTAACTTTTTCATACAGGTTTGCCTCTATAGCATATACTTCTAAGTGTATGCATGGGTTCAAAGTTTAAAAACATTTCTATTTGTACTACTCAGGAGTTTGTCATGTCTTCTACTCTGTGCATTCAGGTTCCAATTCACACAGTTTAAACTGTGGTGTGATGCCCACTACTGTTAAATCCTCCCATTACGCTGATGACTGCAATCAATCTGCCCCAGTCGGACGCTAACTGTAACGTTCTTTGATTTTAATTAATTAAAGCTTAATTGATTAATAAAACTGAGCTAAATGGTCTATAATGAATCACACGTCTTTAGCTGTTTGGATGCTTGGTTTCCCATGGGGACCAGATCAGTGTGAGAAGTGGGACCGATTTTTTTAAAGTGACACTTTACCTAATTTTGAATGTTCGTGCAAAAAAACAAACAAACAAACAAACAAACAAACAGTAACACCTGCAGGGAAATAAAACAAAAAGAAAACTTGGACATACGTTACATTTTCATTCCTGACGTCTTACTCATAAAACAACAGCAGAATGGACTCTTGACACAAACCATCGATTGAATATTCAAAAGTTTCTAATAAATCAGTTTTAATAATATAACAAACATCAACACCTAACATTGCTTTTTTGTCTATTTGTAAGTGCTGTTTTCATATAATTCTATTCTTCATAATTCTTTTTATTGTTTAGTTTTATTTCTCAAGACCCAATTCTGGTTGCTCTGAACTCACGTTGTTCCTGAACTTAACTTTTGGAACGAAGGCTTTAAACTAATTATAATACATGAACGTAAGAAGAATATAATCTGCATAAGAAGGTCTGAGTCGGGATCCGGATCTGCTCCCCTATAGCCGACTGACGGCCTGCAGAAATAAATCTGACACAAAGTGAGAAAACTGCATGAATACACGCCTTAGTTTTTTAAGTTGCTGATCTAGAGGATTCCACTGATTAACTGATATGTTTAACATGTTTGAGCATATGGAAACCTCCAAATACTGGCAATATATGTCGAATAATTAGCAAATGTTGTCAGCTGCATGTTTTTTTTAAATTATTAAATTAATAATTCAAAGCTGGTAGGCCGTTCGTGTGAAAATGTTTGACACTGAGAGTTTAATCAAATTAAACTTGTAATCCTGTTATTGTGCACATGTGGAGGAAAGCAGTTGGAGGGCCGATTATTTCCCTGCTTCTACAGTACAAGAAGCTCTGACCTTTTTCCGAGCGGATGGTCCCAGAGAGAATTAAACTCCTGACCTCGCTTGTGTCAGTGCCCAGGGCTCCGCATGGCCCTTAAGTGCCCTCCAATGAATTAATAATATTAATGGCAAATGTTCACAAAGCCAGGCTCATCTGGGATTTACTGGATGTTGGTGACAGTATGGAAGTGCATCCATTGGGTGACTTTTGGCCCTAAAGAGACATGGGGATAAAACTATTGAACACAACATTCTGGGTCTTATCTACTCAAAGACTGTTTACATAGAAGTGTACAATAAAATACTAGAGGCTGTTACATGTTGGGTCATCAAGACCTTTTACATGAAATAAACTAGCCCATATATCCTTTTTGATAATGCAGAAACAACAAAGTATCTGGAGGGATAGAAATTAGGAACTAAGAGTCTTATATAAGATTAAAAGGAGGAAGTAAGAAATAAAAACAGTTAAAAAAACAAAGAGTGATGGAAACAAAAATGAAAAGCTGCTGATTTCAAGGATTAAAGAAATGCATCACAAATCATAAAGGAAGAACCAAAAGGGTGAAATTGTGTGAATTCTGATACACATAAATACATTTTTGATCATTTAATTCAGATTTTTTTTAACTTTATTTTTTAAGGATTTCTGCTTATATTTTATTCACTTTAGCACGTTCAGTTATCATGCATAACCATAGCGACTAGGCTGCTTACAACTGTGCAACTGGAAAGAGACTCATTCACCGCTCCAAGTTTAGAGTTACTTAAACCCAATGATGGAAAACCTGAATGCAGCTGGTCAGACGTGGAATTATAGATTATTTTGGATCTGTTGTTGGTAAAAAAGTTTTCTTAAGTTGAAGCTGTAAGGTTGAAAAGGATTTTCCTTTTTGACTTCACTCTGATTTCCTAGAATTTGCTGTGAATCGTGATGGACACCAACCACAGTTGGTTATACAACCTGTAACCCGTAACCCACCACGAGGTCTTGTTTTCTGGGCACAAAACAGATCTTGGTGAACACACACACACACACACATCTTGTTTAGTTATGTAACCTTGTCATGGCTGGGGTGGGGTCAGCTCACTCGGACATCTACAGGGATAAACACGGAGCTGCAGGGATGAAATTAGCTGTCTGGGTTGGGTGGTATGTGTGTGTGTGTTTGGGGGGGCGGGGGGTGATGTCTTTGAATGCGTTTGTTTTGCACACTTAGCTGCATGGAAGCACGTCTCAGTGCCGCCTGGTCTTGTGATTATTAGTCACGGCCTGGACGTTGGCCTCCACCCCAGCTTGTGCTCATTTCTGTGTGTGTGTGTGTGTGTGTGTGTGTGCTCCTGCTGTGCTCACTTGATACCTGGTATTCAATAGCACACTGTATAATCCTCAGCATGCCCATGCTATGAACTGACAGAAGGACGTGTCTGCCCTACATTTTACTGTCATGAAATGTTTCCTCCCTGATTTAGGTCTGAGTGGTCACTTCAGTTTATCTAGGACACGAATGAACTAGAATAAAAACAGACTTATGCATTGCTTGGCTGAGTAAATGTATTTGCGAACCCCTCATTCATTTCAAGGTTTTCCACAAGGTAGCTGTGTTTTTTTCCTTCTAACCTTGTCCAGTAGTCCTCTTAGTTTTAATACGCTAAAAGGATTAGACTAAATCTAAAAAAAATCTATCTAATTTTCTTCAAAACCAAGAAGGTTTGACTCCTTGGAGAATGAATATAAACAAGGGATGACTCAGGAAGTTTACATCACATCGCATATAATAAAATAAAGTTAAGGTTAACAGAGATTCCTCTACAGAAGACTAAAACTCCAGGTCAGGTCTGGCGTCCTCCAACTTTCAGATCTGCGTCAGTGCACTTCAATAAAAATAGGGAGTGATTCACCCTTTTGATTCAAGTGTGTTGGACCAAGAACACATTTTAAAGTTGAAGGTGGACCTTTTATGCTCTAAAGCATAAAATTTACTTTTATGGTTCATTTTAAACAGTGTACATTAGATCATCAGCCATCCAAGACACAAGCACACATTTGGACACTTATTTTTACATCTGTTGGGAACGTCAAGATAAGGAATACAACCAGAAAACTTTGTGCTCTCAGGACCCAAACCCCTCCCACTATCCTACAAAGACTTGCTATTTTAAGGAGTTAAACATCCATCCATCCATCCATCCAACTATCTTCTTGCCATTTATCCGGAGTCGGGTTGCGGGGGCAGCAGCCCAAGCAGGGAATACCAGACTTCCCTCTCCCCAGCCACGTCAACCAGTTCCTCTGTGAGGATCCCGAGCCGCTCCCAGGAGAGCTGGGACACATAGTCCCTCCAGCGAATCCCTGGTTTACCCCGGGGTCTCCTCCCGGTGGGGCATGCCCGGAATACCTCACCAGGGTGGCGTCCAGGGGGCATCATGACCAGGTGCCCGAGCCACCTCAGCTGGCTCCTCTCGATTGCATTCTTTGAAAATAAAGGCCATATGTGCAGAACAAGATCAACCTGGACCAAAAGCTGGTCAATATCTCCTCATTCTCTGAGCCCAGTAATGTAAGATGAAATTAAATTGGCTTAGTGACTTTCCGTTCTGTCAGGGGAGGGAATGCAGCGCAGCACTGCAGTGAAGTTTAAGCTGATTAACCCCAATAAAGAGGGTTATCATAGGAAAGCTTGACGCAAGTGGCCATGTGGGTTGGATGTATGCGTAATAAGGAATGCAGTAAGTTAATGAGGAAACATTAGTGCGAAATCCTGAATCTAGGTAGACTGCAGATCTACGAAGAGAGCTGGTTTCTTCTCCTCTCACAGTTTTACTAGTATTGGTAGTTAACACTGTTGGGAGTGCCACTGCTATGTAAGTGATACCCAGCCTGGGAGGTCGGAGATCAAGTGAGATTCCCTCCAACTACTTCTACAACTTTTTCAGATGGGGGTCCTTTGGAACATCATGAATAAGACAAGAAGAGAGACGCTGTGACAAAATAAAGCACATCTGGATGGAGCAATTGTGTTTGCTAACTCATTTTGTTATTTGGTTTTCGAAAATCTTCACGATCTGCATTCCGTTAAGGATCTCATGGAGAGTTTATGGTTATCTTAACCTCATTTGTAGGAGGGCTTAAACAAACAAGCGACTGCTAAAGGACCAAAGAAACCAATTTGTTTTCATTCTAGTGTGGTTTATCAATCTTTGCATGAATGGGTCCATGAGTTAGAAACTGTGCAGATCCAATTTGCTGAAAGGAAGCCTATTTGTCAGACTGTGTCATACATGTCCAAGTAGGGTCTGCTTTCACGGTCCAGCATGGGTAGGCTGCAAAAATGTATGTACCCAAAGGTAATTTACATAGTTTAGTGAGTAGAAGTGACTAATACAGATTACTGAAGCTGCATTTGCAAAAAGCGCCACCTCAAAGTTGTGATGCATTGCTGTAATTTGTCATTGGCTAATAGATATACAGACACAGAAGCATTTAATGCCATACAAACGAGTTAAATTCCTGACAAGTATTTCACCTTTTCCCTCAAGTCTTTGAAATTTGTTTAGATCTTTGAAATTTGTTTAGATCTTTGAATATAACACTTACTATTAATTAATATGTTATTAGCTCTAGTTAAAATAGCAATTTTTATCATTATGGTGGATTTGAAGTAACACTATTAATGCACAAAGTAGCTCTCAAATGAAAATTCTATTCTATTCTGCTTTTTGAAATACACAAGTTAAGAGATCTTTTTTGACAGATGTATTTTACTATGGTTACTAGCAGTGACAAAAGCAGATGTTCAGGTCTTATTCTAACTGTAACTGGTCTATTCCAAAGGTTTTTGAAGCAAACTGAATGCGACGTTAAACATATTAGAAATACATCTCCCAATGCTGATTTGTTTAAAAAACATTTATAATGTTACCAAAGAATAAAGTTTGCTCAGACTTTGCTTCTTGCATATTTTCTGTGTTTTGTAAAATCATCATCACCAATGCCCTGAAGATGCCATTACTGAGATAATGACCATGACGTTTAATTTTAATGTTTTGTTTTTCAAATGGTAAAATGCTAAAACTGTAGAAAGGAGCAAAAGTCATCAACAACAACTAAAATTAACATGGTTGCTGTGAGGCTGATATGAAATAACTCAAAAACCAAAACACCAGCAAAAGAAACCAAGTAAAATTTGACTTTGAGCTTTTTGTATTACCCGACCTTTATACTATAGTAATCACAGCAATTATACCAACTATCAAATCCCTCTAATTGCGAGCAATCACAGTTCTGTGGTGGAAGTAGGACTGGTAATAAGCTTAGGCGGTGATGCGTGGGCTCATTTTATTACTCCACCATCATTATGTAGGGAAGCTGCAGGCACCGCCTCCTGTTTTGACACTTGAGTGGTGAACCCATTAAAATATGTCTTTTACTTCCTGTCACAATTATGAATGCACATCTGAGCTCCTATTATACAAAAGAGTAAAATTACCCTGGAACAAAGAAGTGCTTTTTTGTTGTCTGTTTTCTTTGCTGTGAAATACAAGCAACCTTCATTGCATGAACTTAAATGACATGGATTGATTACATTTACACGCTCAGAAAAATCATATAAAAACCCTTACATAAAACGGTAAACGTGAACTTTTCTTGTTTAAAACAGTGTTTGAGTTATATAAAAAACATAAAGAACAAGCCATAAGGTATTTTTGATTTGTATTTTCATTGTTTGCCTTGGTGCGCTTGTTCTTGTAAACCAATCCAATGCATTTGTGGGGATACAGGACCTGCATTGTTGCCATAATTGAAACTTCTTAACCTTAACTTGATCGTAGTGTTGTGAAAATGCACCTTGAATCTTAAATCTTCTGTTTTTATATAAAACAATGTCTGGTTATGGAAACCGTCTAGCAGGAAGCTTTTTGATATTTTTAAACTTCTGGATGTTTATTAATATGCATAATCATATCGGCGAGTATGGTTTCCAACTGGGGAGTTAAATAACCTCACAAAAGCTTAAGTAATACCTCAAATGCTGCTATAAAACCAAATGAGCAGAACAGAACGCAGTCCAGGGCATAGAAAATGAGAGAGGACGAAGTTCAATCCATCTCTTCCATTGATTATAAATAAGACTGATCTTAAAGCAAACAGCTTTAATTATTGTTAGTAAACAAGAATTTGGTTCACTATTTTAAATTTTTGTAACCCATGCAGTCACAAATATGTACATACACCCACCTTCAATGTTTTTTGAGTATGCACCTTCAGATATGCTTCCTGTTTTGTGCATGAGTAGCTCAGATAGTCTCACTTTACTAATAAAACTCTTCTTCAGAATCTGTCTTAGCTTCTGCATTTACGTAATGCCTTAAAGTCAGAGTGTGGAAAGTAAATAAACCAATTTAATGAACTTTTTACCAAGAGTCATCATTTCCAGACAGAATTATGCGAGAAGCTTGTTAATGGCTACAATTGGCATGTGGTTGAGATCCAACCTGATAGGAAGAGGCAGTGTGTTGATCATATTGAGCCAACTCTGTCTTATTACTCTTGTATATTCCTATACAGTGGGCCTCCACCTTTCTTGAAAAGCTGACATACATGAGGAGCTCACACATTGCATGCCATCGGCTGGGATTTGCAAAGCAGTCAATCCAGGAGAGGCATTTATTGCCATTGACACTGACTGACTGTATTTGCTAGGAGAAAAAAATATGAAGACTGAGGTTTCGACTGTGCATATTAATGCATATAAAGTTAATTTGGGTTTTAAAACACTTAAAAGCATTTTCAGAGGGGTCCGCAGAGGTACTGCATGGGTGTCGGGAAAGTTTCTTTTTTTGTTTCTTTTTTTTGCGAAAGTTTTGGTTGATGACTTATTTTTATACCCCCCCCCCCCACTCCTGCAATGTTTTCCACTAATTGAAATGTCTTTAAAAAAATATTAACATGAGTTCAACACACTGTAGTAAACAGATAAATGGAGGCAGAAGATGTCTTTCAGTCATCAATACACAGGAGCTCTTTCAAGCCGGGCACAGTTTCATTCACAACACCTGTCCCAAAAACGAGGAATCAGAATCAGAATCAGAAATACTTAAATAATCCCAGAATATGGTACCATGTTTCTTATTGCAACTGTATTTCAAGTTAAATCCTTTGCCATTGTTGGACATTTGTTCTACTTTCCTAAACTGAAGTGCCTAATAAGACATTTCTCAAGTTTTGCACCATCAAAGTCATAATTCTTTTTTTTCTTTGTCTACAAAAAAACCTCATTTGAGTTAAAGGAGCTACAACAAAATCCCTTGGAGAAAAATGGCTTCTCTTATCAAATTCAAACATAAAAATAACACGTTAAATTTATGCGCTGAAGACGCCTTAGGCTACTCTATGCATATATTAGCTATTAAACGCTGAGATTTAGATCAAATAATAAACAGTATGTCTTTGTTTCCCACTGTAGTGTAAGAAGACAGAATGGAGGAGGGATCTTTTATGCCTTAATATCATGGGGGAGGGGGGAATCATGTTTTATTCATGATTATTCCTGGCCTGTGGCAAGGGACAGCATTTATTCATATAAGTGACATTTGTTAAGTCATTTGTTAAATTGTAGAACAGGATAAGGCTCAATAAGTCTGCCACGGCTAGCTGTTTATCACTGAGTGGAGGGAGAGAACAAACCATCTGATGTTGTTCGGAGCCACAGGAAAGGCTGCAGCTAATAAAGCTTCAATATTAATAAAACCAAGCATTTTTAATGTGACATATTTATTAGGCTCAGTAATGAAAATAAATAAATACAAAACAGAACACAAACAATTCCACATCGCCAAATAGTTTAGAAGCTGAAACAAGAATTTTAAGCGGAAGCCATTTATTTTTTCCCTGCATTGTCCAAACAGCAACAACTTGTGGACAAAGGTGATTAAATTCACACATTCATCAGAAACTGATTTACTCTGTGAACCTGAGGCAGATTTATGTAAGCTGCGCTGAACTCTAGATGAATCCTTTAACTAGGCTGATATTTTGCAGTAAACGGCTGTCTCATACTAAAAGACCTCACACATGGGTGTAGCAGTTTTATTTCTCCTGAACCTGAACAACTTGATAAAAAAATGATAAAACAGTTAATTCGTAACTATCCTGTCTCGTCTGCAGGACGTATGTATTGCTTATTTAATTTACAGCCTCACACGGTCAGAGGTTATTGTGGATTTTGCCTTGCAGCTGAATTCATGTTAATCTTGACCCTCTGGCTTTGTTTGATACATGATTTAACTGTTTCTGTAAAAGACTGCTCATGTTGGAAACAACATGTAGTTCTTGAGTGAACTGTAAAACTACCCATAAGAGAGGATTGTGGTTTATTAGAAAACTAAGTTTGTTTCTAACGTCATCAATAGCATTAGAATCTCAATAAAAATTAATTTTCGACATAAATGTTTTCTCACTTTTTTTTGCAATGTGCAAGAGTGTACTTGTAATTTCATTGTTTACATGTCAACTACAATTATTTAATCACACAATCAGCTAAATTGTGTAAAGTAGATGATTAACATGAGTTTTACTTTCAGAGTTACAGCAATTCAAATTTTGAATGTCATGCCCTCAAATTGACTCCAATTTGGATCAGTTTGGAAACGGCTGGACATCAACAAACAAAAACACATCTGTTGCATTTTTTTAATCTGATTTAAAATATAAGTTGACAAGATGTCTTTCTACACTTTATTTAAGTTTTCCACTCACATAAAAATTGGGGATCTAAATGAGATTTTTTCATATGGACTGAAGGCAAAAATGTGTCCTTGCTGTAAAGTTTTTCGACCACATGTGTGAGAGATAGATTGGTGGGACATCAGCGAGTTCTTGTATGAATATTTTGCTAAAAACATTACATTTGATAATACACAGAGTATTATTTAAAAGAGAAAATGTAACAAATGTAACGTCGACCCTAAGCCCTTCAGTTTGGTTCTGAAAATTGAAGGTGGTTTAAATAAATCTGTACCAAACTGTACCCAAATCTACATTTAGTTATTTACACTTGAGACTGTTGCAACATTAAAATGCTTCTCAGCCGTATGGGCTGTGTAACGGAACCCCTGAATCACTGTTAATCTATGCAAGTTCACTTTTGATTTATTTTGAGGCTAAATGTCATTACGTATGCATTAAGAGCTGCATGAAGTATAAGAGAGTGGATTAAACTGAACAAAGGCAAAAAATTCTGCGATGGGAAAACCGTCTGTTTTGCATTCAGATATATTGGCAATGTTTATTTTAATCAACAGGCTTTAATCCTCTCTTTCTCTAAATTGCTTCTCTCAGAGCTCCCAGAGGTGTGAACAGCTTTTTTTCCCCCTGTTTTGGCAGCTTTGCAAAATGCCATCCAGACCTCTTCTATTGATTTCAAAAGGTCAAGAGAGCAGTTGTTTGTAGAGACATAAGAGTAATTACTTTTTTATTTCTTATGATTATACAGGCCTTGCTTTAAAGCTGATATAGTTAGTAATTAACAGCTTTATTATTTTTGCTCTTGCATGTATTCACTTTAGCTTCTCAGATGCGTCGTCGCTGTGTTTTGATTGACAGGGCTTTTTTCAGGGGGCCATTTTAGATGATGTGTGTTTGCTGGGGAGTCTAATTTGCAAACCAAATCTGCGAACCTTTGTGATCATAACAGGAGAGATGAGTGGCAGAGTTATTTTTGGGTTTGGGACGGTGTGTCTGTAACCCAGAAAAGTGTCTGTAAAAATGCTAAAAAGTGTAGAATTTAGCAACATGTCTGATTGTAGAAAAGTTTCTCTCGGATTTGAATGTATAGATCATACTGACTAGTTACAGGATTTCCTTTTGCAATTACTCTATGTTAAGATGATTAGATCTACGATAAAAAGGAGCTGGGATGCCTACGGGATGAGTGGATCAAAACCCTCAAACACTAAGGATGGGCTGTAGATAAGTTAGACAGAATCCCCAAAACTTTTAATAGGCAACCATTAAACTATGGTGTCAGCCCCGTGTTTTCCACATGTTGTACTCCTTATATTTAGCTAAATGAGCTTCTGACATAAAACGGTTAGACTCAAGCATAAGGTCTGGAGAGCAGCACATTTCACGGTTTCTGCATCTCGTTGTTTTGGTCATGATTCATCTCTTCTAACGAAATGTTACGGTTTAAATGTAGACAGGTTGTTTTATTCAAGAATCTATATTGTGACTGTAGACCAGATTCTAAATTGTCTGTCTTCAACCACCATTTGTGAACAGCAGATTGATGAAGGGACTGACTTCTATTCTACAGTAATCAGCCCACCAGCACTTAAACATGAATAATAAACACATATTTAAACAGTGGTCATTTTTTCTGCTTCAGGTTTTGGTATTGACACATCCTACTTGTGGTTCTTTCTTCCCTCAAACACATTACTGCCTCTTTACCTTCTAAAACGCTCATGCTACATCAAACATCAAGTTTCTGCAAGTGGCTTGGGGTCTCATATGCTCTATCTTTACATTTTAGGAAATATCGCTGAGCCCTACACCCTAGCTTATTCAGGTTTAGAGCCTTAGCTTCAGATGTTCATTCCTGGAGGATTGATAACTACACCTTAAGTCCTGACCATACTTACACCAAACCAATTCCTTGTTATTTAGAAGAGCCACTTATTAAACCGGGCACACATCTACCACACTACTAAGTCATGGTGTTTATTTTAAATCCAGGAAAGTCCTCTTGCACCTCTAGCAACACATCACACACACTTAAAAAAAAGTATTTTGAAGCCTCCTCTTTTTTGCTTATTGTTTGCAGCTGCCTTGACAGTTTCAGGAGTTCGTAGTGTTCAGTTTTATCAATGCATTAAGGCAAAGTAGTTAATTTAAAGAAAGAAGCAACACGCAAAACATGAACCGCTAAAACTTAACATAGGTATTTTTATGATATTATCATATTGAATCATTTATAAAAGGATATTTTAGTTGCTCCTGAAAAATACAAGCTTATTTACTCTTAATTAGAGTTAATGGCTTGCGGAGACAAAATACATACGTTGTTTGGTAAAAAAATGTATTGATCAAATGATTTTATTGAACAGAGACCAAAAAAAGTCATAAACAAAGCAAAGTTTGTGCAATTATAGTTGAGTAACGCCATCTTTGTCTTCTGTTCTGAATATGAAGTTTGCTGTTTTAAGCATAAACAGATACATCTTCTATTAGAGAGCAGAAACAGCTTCCAGCTCTACAACAGACGCACTTTAAAAGAAAACCATTATTTTTCCTTTTATTTCGTTTTTTTAAACGTCTGTTGGATGCTAAGATGAAGAACATGTAAAGAACAGGAAAAGATTAAGGCTTTTCCTAAACATCTAATAACTCCCTTCGGTGGGCTGCTGCAGGAAAGGTGCTGTGTCTGCCTCCAAAGATGGCAGAATGAATAATGGACGTCCTCCAGTGTGAGCGGGTGCATGTCCTCAACCCATGGCCCAATGTGATAATTGACCAATTAAATGACTGAAAAGGTGTGTCAACACCTGGGGTTCATTCAGAAACGTGAAGCGTTTCAGACTGATCAAGGAAAAAACAAAACAAGCACTCAATCAGACATTTGTTTCTTTTTTGTCAGGTTGTAAATAAAGTCAACATTTCTTACACATGTCAGACATGAACAAAAACTGAAGGAAAGGACTTTTAAGGTTTTGCTTTTGTTAATTTTACACTGAACTAACCTATGCTAAAATCACAGCCTTCTTTCTAATTTAAGCACTTTATCTTACTTTTGCTGATGCTTGATTTGCTTTACCAAAAGCATGTTTTCCTTTACTTCATGTATACTGAAATCCTGATTATAGTGAGTCCTGGAAATAAAGTAGAATAATGTGTTCAAAAACCACGAGTGGTACCTTCTGCTTCACAGAAGCTAAAATAAGCAGCAACACCAGTTTGAAAGACTTCCGAACACAGATACCCCCAGGTTAGGTGGGTAATTTCATCTTGCATTGGAGAATCTTGGACTTTGGAAAGGAAGGTTTTGCTTTTACCCCCAATCACAGTTTACACCAACTGTGTTCTTTTTAGTGCCATTATACCAATTGTAATAGTTGTTTCTGGATGCTCAAACAGCTCTGATTATAGTTTGTTCTCTCTCTTCTGGTATTTCAAAAATGTTTCCCTTTTTCTACTGAACCTTTTGTCGAATCCTGTTCCTGTCTGTGCCTCAGAGGTAAATCGGTTTCAAATACTGATAATTTTATTTTGTAAAGCTAACCAGACTCAATCCCAGATATTAGCTCAGATTTTCAATCTCAACATTTTTTAGTTGATCTGTGTCAGTAGTCTCAACAGACGTGTCCGTCTGCATAAAACTGCATTTTATTTTACATGCATGCTTAATAAAATTTTTTTTTAAAGCTTTACGTATCTGAAGAAAGATAATGTTCAGGGGATTTTTCCACATGGAATAAATTCATATGAAAACAGATAGACGCTAACATTTGCTTTACACTGTTTCTTTTTAATTGGTGACTAAAATGTAATTCTCTTGCACTTCTCCTGCATTGTTCGTGTTTTATCTTACAAAAATTTAGCACGATTTTCACATCGCTCAGAAGAGAAGTGAATACCAAAAAAAACAACAACCTCTAAATAAAACGCTTTGGCTTAAGTCTTCTGGGCATCTTTAAGAATCAAAAGAAATGCAGAAGGTTTGAGATGAACTGGTCCCCTGTGAGTTCAGCTGCTCAGGAATTCCTCCAAGACATCAGTCCTGACTGACAGCCTTGAAGCCGTGCTGACACATCCATTGTCAGAGGGAGCTTTGATCCCACCAGACCAAGAACACGTTCTGTCATGATGTGGTGGTTAAAAATAAGAGCAGAACGACGGAAAACTTCAGAAGCAGGACTGAGATGCTGAGAACCGTGTAAATACATAAGATAACCATAGAAGGACAATAAAGGTCAAGGAAATAAATAAACGAAGTAAAACTGAAGGGGTACGAGGGTGCTAAGAGACTTAAACCTGGAAATCATTTACTGAGACAGAATACGACTGCATAAATAACTACATGGGTTCTGGTCTAACAGTTTTAACGGAAGAACTGGGATTAATTTTAATTTCTTTGGGCCTCAGTTTAACACAAATTTGGAATTCGGAACGAAACCAAATCACAGAACATGAATCACTAATGATTAACAATGTTTAATCATGAAATATTATGCTACAAGTAGTTTGGCTTTCTGTATGTCCACCATGCTCTGTTATTGGCAGCTGTTGAGCGATGAAAGCCAAAACCATTTTAAGCAAGCAGACCATGTCTGTCAGTTTCTGGGTTTTGCCTCGGATCAGTTTGATGTGGAGCCCTTTGGTACCCTTACCTCTAAATTTTCTTCGGTGCTCATTCTTTTCTAAAAATATAAATAAAGATGATTTCACATAATTGACAAATAGTCTTGTTGACCTTTCACACATCCCTCCAAGTATGGATTCTAGGTCATAAGTACATAGTGCCTCCAGCAAGTTTGGGATTTGCCCTGGACTTCTCTTCCTCTCAGTGAAACATGCCTAAAAGTACAAGGCTAGATCGTTCCAGAAAGTTAGGCGTTTTAAGCTTAAGACATACCGTTTGTGTCCGATGTTTGATGCTGAGATCTGATATTTTCCTTACACATAATTGAATACTCAAGTAAGGGTGTGCCAGTCTGAGAGTAAAAACACAAAACTAAACCTGGTGTATGAACAACTTCAGACAGAATCGCCTTTTAATTTTCTTTGCCCATATATATGAGCTACTACTAAGAGCAAATGAGCTTTTTATTTAAATTCTATATTGCTTACCTACATTAGATTCTGTCAGACGGACCTCATTCTCACTAACTATTAGCATGTTTGATAATACATTTACACAAAACTACTGTATTATCCATTTGCTTTTTACAATTAGACCGTTTTAGTTTGTATGTATCCTAAACGTGCTTTACTTTTGCCACCCTGTCAATCTTCTGAGTCGTGACGATGCGGTGCATCACCTACCAAAATAGACCTCAGTACAATCTTGGACAGCCGTACAGACAGTCGCTAGGAATCACGAGGGGTCTGTGACGCTCCATTCAGTTCAACGTGTTGCAATTGCTATATACGTCTGACCCAATTTTTCATTGATTTAGATGCTAGATCGGACTCAACGTGATTTTTGTCTTTAAGTATTCAGTTAATTTAAAAAAAGAAATTCAACATTCAAAGACGCTGATGGCCAGGGAAGGAAAATATGTCGTGTGGTTGTCTGTATTACGACAAATTTGATGAGCCTCTGACAGAAGACACTTTGTTGCTGTAAAACACTCTCATAAAGACGAAGATTGGGCTTGTCTATATTTTTCATTCATTTTCTGGTGAATCTTTCTTTTCATCATCTCTAATGGTTCCAATGTAACCTTCAGAACAGAACCAGCCTTCTCTATCATATTGCTGAGCCGTTTTTACATGATTCTAATGTTGCTTCCCAAATTGATGATGGCAGAAGAGATTTCAGTCCCCATAACAGACATCTTACTGCAAAGCATGAAGGATCTAAGCTCCATGCAACCTGTTGTGTCTGAAAGCAACACTAAAGAAGGTTCAGTTTAGGTTGATTTTGGCACCAGTGTGGACAAAAGCGGCACAGATTTACCTGTGGATGTTAATGTTTCTCATCTTATTTGTAAGACACCAGTCTACATAGAGTAAACTTCTTGAGGTATTTACTCAGTTTTGGAGTCTCTGATGGTGGAAACATTGTTTTCAGGTACATGGCCTCCAAATAGATATTGGAAAAGAGGAAAATTGTCAAAGAAAAGACATGATCTATTCTTGGAGTTTCAAATGGATGAATCCCCCTTCATGGGGACCTCCACATCCTCAAATATCAATGTTGGGGCTGTTGTAAGCTGAGTAACTGGAGACGCAGCTGAGCCAACTCCCAGTGTCATAATCCGACTCTCTGAACAGGGGGTGTTATATTATGCAACCAGATAATACTGAATGACCACATTTTGGTGGTTTGCGTGTTAAAGTGTCTTCTTTGTGTAACCATTTGGAACGATATAAAGCCAAGTGTCTACATAATGCAGGAGTTAGTAGGTAATTGCACAGACGAGGCACACTGATCTGGTATTTTCTTTTTTTTATATCAGTGTGCTGTAAATAGAAATCAATGCTGTAAACCCAAACCTAAATGATTATATATATGCCAAACCTCAATTATGATGAGATATTTTGTAAGTCAAACATGTAACAAAAATGGGAGCACCAGTAGTTAGAGTATACAAAAATCTAAAGTTATATTTACAAATTATTTTTTATCTAAAACCTATGAAACTAATATTTAAAGCAGGCAATGGGTTTGATGTGTTTGTTTGAAAAGGGTAACATACATCCGCTGATGAAATTTGGGTAGACTGTATCTTCTTAATATCTGGGTGACTCATAGAAAACAACATCTCAAAAGCAAATATTGCATCCCACTTTAACACAAACTGTGATTTTGTGTCTATATATGCCAACCATATTTTGTAATAACATGATTTTTACGCAGTAATAAGTAGTGGGTAGAGTCTCCAGCAATATTTAGTCAGGAGGAGTAGAATTCGAAATAATTAAAAGTAAAATGTTTAATATAGTAAAAGTATATGTTTCTGAATAAAATGTAACTGAGTAAATATGATTAGATACAACCCACCTCTAAACGTTGGAACCAAACTCCTGGCCCGGTGAAAAAATGAAAGTTATATAAACTGATCCAGATCAAGTTCAAGACATTAGTTATGCAATAAATGACCCTTTTAATGGGAGTGGACACGTGGCAGCCTACACATACTTTCTCTTGATCTCCTTCATCACATCTTGAGAATTGCTGTGAGAGGTGAGGATGTCAGAGGTTGTGACTGATAAGACGGTTATATAAGAAATGGGACTGACCGCGAGCACAGAAAGGGTGGAGTAGAGGCCTGTTTATGACAAAGCGGGACGTGTAAATCCAATCCCTTGTCAGACATAACACTGCGAACAAATGGCTGCAACTCGAGGCATGACGAACAGACCCCACCAGCTGTCAGAGCTGCTAAATCTCACTTTTTATTAATAGTATTTTGCATTATTTCACACACAGAGAATAGAATTTGGTACCATTTGCAAGTGCGAGGAACACGGCTTGTTTTTCCTCTCCCTGTCCAAAGAACGGTCCTAAAGCATTTCTGCTTCAATGTTTGCATCATTTACCCTCATTTTCAAAGCAACACAAACTGGTCAAAATGCTCATTAATTCTGAAATAAGAGAATTTTAACACTCAAAACAACTACTGCACCTGTAAATGAGCAAAAACATTATTTTATTCTTCTTGTAAAAACCAGCCTACCTTCTTACTTTAGGCTACCGCTGATCTCTTCTTTTATTTTTCCTACATTTAGCCAGTGCAGACACACGACTACATATTCATGCCTCGCTGGAGAGTTTAAAATGCCACAACTCAGCGTACCAGACGCCTGGAGGCAGCCGTGAAGGTTTGATCTGCAAAGGCCACATTAAACCTCCTGCCGTCGGTTTTAAGTGCAGTCATTTTTGCTTTTGAAGAGCCGACCGCAGATCACCCTGCGCAGCATGTGATGTTCAACATGCATAGCATTCAGTCAGGTTCAAGGATGAAACTGAAAATACTATATAAACGAGTCCTGCAGTCATAACTGTAAGAGATTTTTAATTTTTTTATTGAAATGGGGTTGGAATAAGTATAATGATTGTTGTATTCTGAATTAAAAAATGTTCTTCCTTTACAGCTAAAGGAACGGGGACGACACTCGTGCTCTGTCCAAATATCCCCACTTGTTATGCTGGATTAATCTCTTTTAGACTAAAACAAGCCTTTTATTAATAGGTTAACACATGATAACGTAGAATTCAGTTTCATAGAAGTGTTTCAGATAAGACCAATAAAAATTAATTTTAAATATAGAATTGATTTGTTACGGCCAACAGATGGCAATTAACAGATCCCTATGGCTATACATAAATGGAAAGTGGAGTGGAAGGAAAAAGCAAATTAAAAAGTTACACAAGCAACATGGAAAAGTGCATCCTTAAGAAGATTCTGAAGTCTTCTAATAAATAATTTTTATGAAGTTATTTATAGCCTCTCTGCAGCAGGCAGCTAACATGGTTACCCAGTAGGTTACTGTAACCTTTTACCTTCTAAAGGGTAATGATTGCTCCTTATTATACCTGCATTACTACTTTTGTTGCATAATAGCAAAAGCAAACACCATTAAGTTATTATATGTTAATTATCCTTATTTTTTTGAACATTCACCTCAGCCCAACTAAACTTTCTGGATAGTTCAGCCTAAATTTCTTTGAAAAGTTCTTGAATTTCTTTGAGAGTGACATTGAGGAGGCTGAAACAAACTGGGGCAATATGAACAAGAGTTTAAGTTTTTCGTTATGGAGGCAAGTCATGGATGAGATTTCTTACCAGGGGAACGGAGTCACAGTGAGGGGAGCTAATATACAAACAATGCCATAGGTAGGATCGAGGGCTGTGTGAAGAAGACAGGGAACGGGAGGAAGATGAGGCTAATTACGCTTCCTGCAGAGACTCAGAAGCGTCCCCTGGGTCACTAAAAAGGGGCTTGTCAAGATGTAATTCCCCGATGAGAGAAGACAAAACGCAGAGGTGAGCGAGAGAGAAAAGACAAACGCAGAAACACATTTTCTCAACGAAATGTTTATCTTTATAATGTGTTGTTCTTGAAATGAGTTCAAGATTTGGTACCATGTTGAAAGCAGCACATTCAGGACTGTAGAGACACGTATGACAATAATATGTAGATAATTTGGGAAGGATTCAATTATAGTGCCACTGACAGTTAGTAGGTAGAGTGATTCAAAAAGTAAAACACAGACACAGAGAGTTAAACTGGGGAAACTGGATAGGTATGTTTTATTTGGAGCCTCTGTATAATTACGTTTGATTCCTGTAATTGAAATATAGCTAAACTAATAATTAAAGAAACTTCCATAATAATAATAAACCAGAGAGCCTTAGCTGTAGTTACAAGGTAATGAGGTAAATAAAAAACAAATACAGTAAAAAGGAGAACGTTTCTCAAAAACCTTCAGACACTCAACTAAGATTTCCTAAACTTTTCACCCAGACTTCCAAAATAACATTGTCAGAATCTGGCAACTTCCTGTTTGCAGCCAGGAAAACTCCTTAAAAGCATATAATTATTTATTTCCATTTATTAAAGATAAAATATCTTTAAATTAAATCATTTTGATATATTTCGTTTTATCATAATCATCTATACGCTTCAGGGGTCAGGATATTCAGAAAATCACATCACAACTCCCACTCTGAGAATGTAATGAACTGTCTCACTGATCAAACAAAACAAGAGAAGAAGGGAACCAATATATTCTTTTCCTTGCTCCTAATATTAGGAGTTCACACATATAAGCGTCAGTTTCTTGAGTTACACTTTACTGTTGAGTTAAAACCTCAAAGTTCCTTGCATTAACTTTCCCCTCGTGTCGTTTAAAGTATTTTTCCCTGAAAACAAGAACTTTAACAGGAAAAGTATTTTCTCAGCGTTCCGCTCTGAATGGAGCATCTATTCCCTGAATGGGGCCTTAAATGCAGCAACAACAATCAATCACTCATATCCTTTGGGCAATTTAGCAGCCGACGTGAGAGTGACTTGCTATCATTTTCTCAAAAGGGCAATGTTCCTTCTCTTCCTCCAATGCTGGAAAAACACTGCAGAGGTCTTAGATTGCATTTTGAAGTGGCTTTTAGAGGTCCTATCTGGTTTCTTTACTAAAACGTAAGTCTGGAGTCGAAAGAAAACTGTACTTACTAAAACCTTTCTTTTGTAACTTCAGGGAAACAACTGGTTTCAACCGTTTTTCATTGGACCTTCAACGATGTATGTTACCTAAATTGACTGGTGCTTAGCTCAGAATACTAAGGTACTTTGTTGCATGACATGTTTCCAGAGAAGCTGTCTTTTGCCGGCTATGAGACGTACACGTGCACACACAGAGGGAAGGGAGCAGAAGCGCAATGGCATCGCGCACAAAACGCCAAAGTGAAAGTGCAGCTTCACAGATTAACTGCAAAAGGAAAACCTCTTTCCGTTCTGGTTGTGACGACTGGCACACAAGTGTCAGTGTCTAATGATGGTAAAAAGATCCTTCCTGTTTGTTGACTCAGTACTTTTGTGAGACCGTTTTATGATATATCTTATCAAACTAAAACGGTATTAAGATATTTTGTTGAAACCGGAAGCGGAGGTCATATTTAGAACATTACGTTCGTTTTTATTTTATTTTAATTGATGCACCTTTTTTTATATTTTAAAGGTATTTTTTCACCACAGAGGCAGGTTCATTAACCTCTGAGAAGCCTGCCTGAACTGAAACCAAGCCATAGAGCATTTCTAAAATATTCCAAAGGGATCGCAACTTGGGAAGTTGAAATACCACGACCCAATGCTACTTGACACAATGGTATGGTGTTTGTAAAGCAGCCCCCCAGGTTTATTTATCCTTACATTTTAACCAAACGTATATCTGTGTTTAGTCTCTGAACATGTATTTTCTTTTAACTTTAAAAAAAGTGAAAATCAATCTTAGAGCCAGAGCCCATCTGGACCTGTTGTAGCACGCCACTTGGTGCATACAATGCTGTGTACCCATCTGCACTAGGTTTTTTGGAGTCAAATAGAAACCATCCATCAGGTCGACCTGTAAAAGAAAACAATGAGACAGGGCATCAGTTAAAGAGGGGGGAAAAAAAGACACTTTCCAACTCACTGACTTGGCCTTGTTGCATAAAAGCTCAGCTTTATGTAATCTTGGACATCTCATCCAGTTTTGTGTTTTCAGTCTGTGGGTGGTTCTGTTTCTAAGGCTGCTTTGTGGAATGATAACAGTGTGGGCAGATTAGTGGGCACTGTGTTTGTGGGCAGTGTTGCTACTTTGCAGTTCCAGCTCACGATGCCTAATTTAAGTCTGGTTGTTATGCTCTGCTGAATACCTCCAGCCTCTTGCTCCCACATACAATAGCAAGTGAATAACAGTGGAGGTGAATTATTCAAATACCTTAGAAAGCCTGGTTAAAACTTTAGCCTGAGCCTAAGAGTGCCATTTTTTCACTTACAGATTTCAAAATATTAAATACAGATTTTGTAAGAAACTGACTGTTCAAAATGGACTTCTTTGAGCTTTATATCATGTTTTTATATCATTACATCATCAAAAACATATCAAGACTGTTTCTTTTCTCATTCTTGCATGTTTGAAGAATCCTTAACTGTAATTATACATGATTCTCAGATTTACATTACAATGTACAAAGTGTTAACAAATTGAAGCCAGAGCCCTCAAGAGTCCACCCACGACTTATAGGCCCAGACTTTGGTGTAGTAATCGTCTCAGATCTGAGTTTCAGTGACAGATAAAGAAAATTTTAAAGTTTGTCTTCTATCACCTGAAGAAAATTTCCATGATTAAAGGACTAATGTCGCTATAGAGCTTGAAAATCTCATACATACATGTTTAGTACCAGGGAAGTTTTTGAAGTGCTGTTAGAAGTTTAACAGTTGACATGGAGAAATTTATCAGTCTCAGAGGCACATTGACGTCGGTTCAGGGTACTTTTTCATATCTTTCGTAATGTGGGTAAGCTTTCACTCCAGAACTGAGGAGCGATAAAATGTTGGCATAACTTAAATTCATCTGAAAAAAAAAACTACAGCACTTCTAGTAATGAAACATTGTTCTGTTTATGAACTTCTGTTAAGATCTAAAATTTATAATGTAACCGTTATTGTTTTCCGAAGAATCTGCCAGACTTTCATTCACTCGTGTTATAAAAAAAATAATAATAATAACAATTGAGTTTTATGTTTTTTATGAACTCCACGTGGTTCAGCATGAACCACCCCATCATTCGCAATACAATCGCATTCCGATCAAGCTGAATCCAATCAGAATATCACGATGATGATTTTTATTTCCTCCTTGCTAAAATGCGCTGGGCTAAAGAAGCAAAAAATGCTGACGAATTCTGAAAAATACGACCCCTTAATACATGTACTGGCTAACAATACTCTAAACCTAAATCAATTAGCCCACCTTTATATCAACTAATTATTTGTGTAATTCAGCATCACGTAACAAAGTTCCCATCCATTTCAAAAGGCAAACACTTTTTTTATTGATGACTCCTCAGTAAAACTATGTACATAACATTTACCAACAAGATTTACAACTTTTTCATTTTATTTCGCAAGCTATGCAAAACTTAACACTTTATTACAAGCTAGATGTTCCTATATCTGAGCGATATTGATTATACGGATATAATTTAGATCCTACTAAGAGATAAAATCAGGGCCGGCCCAAGTTTCCATGGGGCCCTAAGCAGTATTGGATTTTGTGGCTCTCAATTTCAGTCAATATCTCTTGTTGATCATTCACACACCTACAATAAATTTAATGCAGCTCTAGCAGTGTTGTTTAATTTCTATTGACAGCCTGACATGTTTTTACACACATGTGTTTTTTGTTGAAATTATGCCATTGATTTATCTCCAAAGGTAAAACAATCACAAAAATAAGTAATACCATTGCAATAATAATGTGAATAGTATCAAATTAAGAATGATAAATCATTTCCAGGTTCCCACATATGGTTTTTTATCTTAAAGGGTTACACATCTAACTACAAGAGTGGCCTGGGTTTAATTTACAGAACATTCCAACATTCTGGTTTAAAAAGGTTCAACAGTAAAATGCAACAATAGAGCAACAACAAAAAGAAAAACATGCAACAAGTAACACTTAGATATTTAAAAGTAACAAAAAACTCGGCCTAACGCTGCAGGATGCTACGGAAATTACCACAGCGCAGCGGAAGTAAAGCTCAACCAATGTATTCCTGATAAAACCCAAAACGGCGAGGGTGTCTGAAGGTTGGCAGAGAGAAAAGTTAAACATGCGGTAAATTTAGATGTTGGTTCTTCACTGAGTCAAGGGTATCAAATCCCACTCTATAAGGTGCAAACCCTTTTTTTCTTCAGATTAGTTGTTTTTTCACCATTTGACTAGCCTTTGCAACTTTGTAAAAAAAAAAAAACTTTTTCTATTCGGTCAAGGCATGGGCCGGCTGGAGTTAATGACAACGTTTCCTAAAAGAAGGCCATTTTAAAGATCTAGAAAAATCCTCTCGATGAGGGATACATTTTTTTAAATAAACAGAACAGAGTTTAATATGTCTCTGTCCCTCCCACTCCTGTTGCCGACTAACTGATACTTGAATGATGATAAAATGACTAAGCCTTCCCCCCATCCAACTAACTGCTGAGCACTGCTGCTCAGCTGTCTCAAAAGGTGCGCAACCACTTTTTCTTGTTTACAATAAACTCTAATTTACTTTTCTGCATCACCCGTCACTTCAGTTTATAACCAGCTAATAATGTCTGCTTGTTTAATTCAATAAAAAGCTGAACAACAAAATCGGTGCCTGGTAATCAGCGGAACCCGGATAATAGATACCTGTTGTACTTTTTTCATCCTTATTTTATTATTAGTTTATTTTTAAACTGAATTTTTACGTCACAAACCACCAATTGCCGTTACATTTGTAATAGTCGTTTAAAAAAAAAAAAATAGATGTTATTGTATCATGTTATAAACAGCTGACAGACTAGTACAAAAACAAACAGAATAAAATAAACAATAAATATCAGCCAAATACTTAATGATATAGATGAAGCCACCTGAAATGAGGTAACGCAAATGGTAACACAAACAATGAATAATTACATGAAGTTACGCTTAAAGGTATAGGAGAGGATCCTCAGCTCATTCTCATTTTCGTAACACTGCGCATGCGCCACCTCATCTCCAGTAACGCCCCCTGATATCGGGAGCGCGCACGTCCTCAGCACATTCAGTCTGTTTACATCTGCGGGACCACAGCCTTTGGCGCCGCATCGGACTTATTACAGAATTGATTGTTTTAACAGAAATGAATTAGCTACCAAAAGGTTATTTGTTTAGGAAAACGCTTGTACAAGAACATTTGACAGTAATTAATGATTATCAGTGATAAATAATCACGCCATTGGGTAGTAATTCCACATAAAGGCTTCACAGGTAGCGTTTTCTGACGGACCCTGTGTAGCAATTACAACACTTGTGTCAAATCAACACAAATCCTTCTAAATGAGCAGGTATAAGCACATTACCTGTCTAGCGACGAGTTGATCGGTTTTGAATCCCTTTTCGGCTTTCAATGCCAGCCACCGCACAAAGCAGTAATCCCCGAGACAAACTCGTGTTTTGTTCATCTCTGCAGTCGTCTTTCGACTAGGGTTTTTCTCTTGCGAGCTTCCATTTTCGCTGCCGTACGGGGAGAACCTCTCTTCAATGGTGAATGATGCGTCTTATCCGTCCCGTTTTACTTCCTAAACAACAATCTGCGAATTCAAACATGGCCGCGCGTTGTACGGGTCGGGTGGGTGGGGTCATTAGTGTTATACGTCATATTGCTCACATTTGACTTCTATTACCCTGGTCGTTCCTCAATAATATGCCCTTGGGGGCCCCCTAGTGGCCTTGGGGCCCTAAGCCGGTGCTTAGTTCGCTTTTGCCTTGGGCCGGCTCTTGATAATATGGTGCTGTATATTGATTTTCACCAAACATGGTACATATGTTCAAAACTACACTCTGACACCACATACTATTATAGACTATCCCACATTTTATGTTTGGAAGTTAAAAGGGATTCAGTCTGTCATCACATGTCGTATATTGGCCCAGACGTATAGGAAATTTTGATAGATTAGACCAGGAATTTGAACCCAGAACCTAATTACTTTACTGGTGTTCCTTAAAACCAGCTGCTTGTAATCAAGGCAAAAAAAAGTAAGTTTTTACTAATTTGAGCTTTTGAACAATAAACTTCCAAAAACTATAAAATTCTCACAGTGCTATTACATTTTTTGTGTCTGTGAAGCAAGAAATCTTTAAAGTTGAAGTTCATATTGTGGGAACAGTTGTAAGAGCTAGTCCACGAGTTGTTTAGTTCACGTTGGTAGAAAGTGTTGCCATCTGAAATGGCTTCTGTGATAGATTGCCTGACTTTAGATCCGTTTAACAAGAAAACCAACTTTTCTGATTCTTCAACTGGATTTCAGTGAAGATAATAACATGTTGTATGTCTCTGATCAACAAGGCGTTTTTTCAATCAACACTTTCTCTTACTATTCCTCTCTCATCATCAATACTGGATCCATTCCCTCTTCTTCATGTGTGTTTCTTTCCTTGTTACTAAAACGCTTTAAAGTCAGGAAAAATGTAAGATCTGAAATGATCAAAAAGGCTGAAGTGGCTACAAAAACAGAAACTTTACGAAACAAAAACAGAGCTTTGATGAGATTGCATCTAAATAAATGTACCCAGCTCTCGATTGCAGTGCATGAAGAGACCATCTAATTCTTGTTTGTTTTCCAGTTAACTCATCCAAACTAAAGCAAGAGGTCACGGACGCGACATTAAATTTAAGATTATAAACTGAAAAAAGCTTTAATACACTTGTATAGGTTTGGTCACGTTATTGACCCAGGGCAGGGTCACCCTGCTGTTCCTGGAACAGGGGAGTACAGAAAGGAAAAGACGAGGTGGGTGGACTTGATTGTCTTGATTCACTTCGTCCTACAAATTCCTCTTAGAAATCCAAAGATTGGTCAAATTTTTATTAGATGTTTAAAGCTTGTACTGGTCCTGCATTGATTTCCATTTTTTCTGTTTTAAATGAGGTCTTGACAAACATCTAAAAAATAGAATAGGAAATGTTTCCTTATTTTAAATCAGAATTAGCAACTGAGACAAAGTGGGATCTCTATCAACTATTAAAAAGGACATGCTGTGCAGAGAACCCATCTGATTTCAGTGAATCCTTCAGTGATTTAAATTAGGCTCTTATGAGTTAATATGACAAAGAAGCAAAAACACAGACATCCTAGACTCCCAGCTGCTCGGCCTAATTACAGACACTTCCTGGACCAGAACCCGCTGGCTCTGCTGTGCTCCTCTGTGTTTTCAAACCATTAATGATATTATTATGTTGAGACATGGCCGGGTCGTTTTAGCTCCACTTAATGCTCCTGCACCTGCTTCCTCTTGCACAGCTGAGGCCAGGTGAGACAGAAAACCCCCAAAAACAACTAAAAACAGTTGGGTAATAAATAACCATCAGGAACGGGGCAGGAATTTCCCCCATTCCTCTGACTGGAAACTAGTTTAGCCACTTTTACAGGAAGCAAGTGTCTAAGTTAAAATGGGATATGGTCATTTTTCTCTTGAAAATGTTTCCCTTAGTAGTAGTATTGTTTTTGTCTCTGAATGTATCCCCAAATTACAATGAAGTTGGGATCTGATTTTGAAGATTCTTATTCATGGAGTTAAAAATAATTATTGAAAATACATTTCAGAAAAAATGTTCAATTGTAATTGTTAAGGAATATTATAATAATTTAACACCACCACACAGCCTAAAAAGCTACTATTTTCTAAGCGGCTTTCTCCTGTTCATTGGCTTTATACAACGCAAGTCCTGGCATTTTAGGTGTTGAAAACTTTTTAAGGAATACATACGAGGAATTTATAAGTATAATTTTAAAAAAATATTTAACAAACTGTTAGAGCAGAACTTAACAAATGCTCAAAATAATTTTTTTATTTCAAAAGAAAACTTTTTTTCCACAGTTCAGAAATGTTGCAATTGCTATTATGATATATGGTCTAGTTATATTTGATTAGAGGTTTACTAAAACACCTTTGAGTTACGTAAAATGCAGTCTTTTATGGATCATCTTTGATATATTATGAGATGTTCTTTTCTTGCTGCAATCCAGCTCTGTTACCAACAGAAGCCCTCGAGACAACACAGTAAACAATAACTAATTTGGGTCATTATTCATATTTAACCCGCTGCTTCATTATATCTGATATCTCTTGTGGTTCATAACTCCTGAAAAAGCCACAGAAAGTTATTTGTAATAATTTAAAGTTAACGTTGTTCAAGTTGATTTTATTAACAAAAACTTTTGAAAAATACAAATTCAGTTTATAAATTATCTAACTTGACTTTGTGTTGCATCTAACTTTAAACCTTTACCTAAAAATTCTCATTTAAAGCTTTATGTCTATTGTTCGTACTGCCATGGTGATGACGCAGTCATGCACGTCTAAATAAAGTCATTCCTGGATTGGTAAGGGAGTCGCTTCCATCAGTGGCAGTAAGGATACTGAGTGTTGATTGACGGCCCTGTGGGGGTTAGTTGGAGAGGAAAGCCTCCTCTTGTGTGGTCAGGGTCACTTTACCAGAAGAAATGTGGACGCTTGTGCGCTTTTAGAAAACAGGGTGAGTACAGGCATGTTTTGCATTCCCGAGCCACTGAAAGAGGGGGTTGCCTTGGTGACTTAAATGAGACAAATACCTCTGAGCCTCTTATTGACAAATGTCTGTGATGGAGGGGGTTGATGGGTTATTGAGTAAATATGCAAGTTTAGAACCTTATTTAGTTGCAGAATGTTGTCAGAAAAAAATTAAAGATAGAAAGCGTATTTAAAAAAATGTTGAAAAGAGTTTAAGTAAATATATTTAAGTCAAGTTTTTGTGTGTGGCCCAGACAAAATGACAAGCTATCCGTTGCCGTTTGCAGTGTAGCCTAAGCCTCCAGTTCTCGGTTGTATGTGGAGTTTTCTGGTATGATGGCCGATCTACTGCCTGTGTAAAAACCGCTAATTTCAGCAGCTGTTGTTTTATTGTCACCTCAAACCAGCCTGGCCATTATCCTCTCATATCAACAGGGGATTTTCATCCACAGGTCGGCTCCTACCTGGATATGTCTCTGTTAACCTGAGAAAGGATTTGGGGTATAAATCATTTAATCAGAAAGGTCCTACATTTTTCTTCGGTCACCAACAAGCTGCATGGACAGTTACTTCCACCCACCTTCTTCCTCGTCCTGACGCTTGGTTTGAACTTCAGCAAGTCACCTTCACCAACTCTAGATGCCTTAAAGAGTTGAGTTTCTGCCACAGGATTGGCTGATACATCTGTGTAACTGAACTGCATTTGAAATTCTATTAAATTTGTTCGGCTTTGGAGATTTGAAGGTAATTTATACACGTTAACAGTTAACGTTATAACCTACCTTGTAACTGTAAATATATTTGCTTCGACACAGTTCCTGCTTCAGGACGCTTATAACATCCACTGTAAACATGCTTTTCTCAGCTCCGGACCTCCTCTGCAGGTCAACAGTTTATTGGAACAAGAGAGTCATTCATTTAGCTGATTAATGGATAAATCCTTTTAGATGAGCTTGTCTGCATGATACATTGTCACGCAGACCGACCCTGTAGCGTAACCTGTGTCACGTTTTCCGAAAAATCAGCTTGCAATGACCTGACATTTTACCATTTAAAGCAATAAAATATCCTAGCAAATGAATTTGACGCCTGATGAGGAAATAAATGGCACCCTAAAGGAAATGGGCTGGTCAGTCGTCAAGTACATGAAGGACGTATTTTTAACTCTCTGTTTTATGTCGAGCTTCCTTTTTAAATACCTTACAAACAAAAGAAGAAGGAATTTGTGGTGGATATCCCTACTGCTTCACAGAAATATGCAGAAGTCTGTTTTCTTTAAAAAAAATTATAAAAGCATACAGGAAGTGCCCTTTTAAAAAAAATAAAAAATAATATGAACTGTCCTTTTAAAGTTCCAAGATAGGGTCCATAGCATCTTCCTAGAAGAATCTGTGTTGAATTTACTGAAGCTGACAGGGTGTTTTTCCCTCATTGATGCTTGGGAACCTTTGGCGAAACAGATGCGCCACCATGTTTTAAGTGTTGGCCAGTGTGGCCTCTAAAATTGTTGGCTGCTGTAAAAAATGCAGGCAAATTAGAGACTGTCCAGGCAGCCGGCCACAAGATCTGCCGTTCAGAAGTCAGAGCCAAACTCCACATCACAACAGCTCCTAAACCCATTTCACTGTGAATAACCTGCTGAGGTTCTTCCATGTGGGTTTGAAACCACAACATCCCTGCCTGGTGCAGAGACATGTGCTCTGCAGCTGCGAATCAAATCAAACAGGATTATTTTTTCAACAACAAAAGGTGAAAATGAGCTTTTGATTATAGGAGCTTATAATTGTTGCTAAAAGGTCGGACTGCAGCGGCGTTTGTTTGCACGAGTAGAGTAGGAAATGCTTAACCCACAGAAGCATTTCTAATTTTACAAAATCTGAGCCAAAATATTCAATTTTCGCATTTGTTGTTTTGTTTCTCTTAGCTAATAACTTAAAACCTCTTCAGCTTTTAGTTCTAGGTTATCTCAGTCAGTGTCAAAGGACTTGTTGTTGCCATATTAACATATTCCTGCAGAAAAGGGATCTTCAGCTAAGAAAGTTGTGCTAAAAATGTTGATTCTGTGTCTGATTAACCATCCATGTGTTGATTTGACTTTTCATTTTTGATTATTGTCTCGCAGAAGGACTTGGTGACAACACTTGCACAGTTGCCTGACATCAGATCTTTATTCTAAGCGACCTGTCCCGGTAATAAAACCTGATAATCCAACAAACTTTAGTCAGCGGCAGGATCCCACTGTCATGGTCTGTGTTTTTGTTCTGTTTAGTTTGCTGTAAGTGTCTTGTTTTACTTTATTATGATTAGTTATTGTTCTCTTTAGGCTATTTTCTATTTTGGTTGAGTCTTTGTTTTGTTCTTCTATGTGTTCTCCAGTTTCTCCTGCTCTCTGTCTCTCTCTGTTTCTCCTTCAGTTCCCTCATTATCTTTTCCACCTGTTTTCAGTTATCTGGTTCATCTTCTCCACTGCTCCACCTGCTGCTTCTCAGTATATAAGCCTCTTTCATTCATGTACTCACTGCTGGATAGTCCGTTCCTCTACCTCTCGTCGTCGTCTCTGTGCTCCTTCTCCTGCCAGTCCTCACTGTCTCCCAGTAAGCTTTCTCCCTGCTCGTTTGGTTCTCTGTGCTGGTTCTCGCTTCTCCATCATTTTCCTCCGTTCCCCTTCTCAGTTATTTCCTTAGCGGTTTTGTTTCTTTGTTTCCTCCGGTTTCCCTGGCGTCCCCCTTTGTTGTTTGTTTTTAATAGTTTATTTCTTCAGTGTTTTTGCTCCAGTTCCCCTCGCGTCACTTGATGTTATTAGGTTGTTTATTGTCTTTATCTTCCTCTCCTGGGATTTTCCGATGGTATATTTCTATTGTTTTGTTCTTGTCATGCTGGGTTTTTTAGTTTTCTGACCCACAAAGGCAGAGACACTCAGAAGGTAAGTTTATGATGTTTATTGCAGGGAATAAGTGACACGGGTAGGGGTTGGGTCCAGCGGTGAGTCGGAGATGACGGTCGTGGGGAAGGAGTGCGAGCGGCACTGAGTGGCGGAAGTGAGCGGGAGGCTTGACGTAGGATACCGGGAGACCTCTGAGAGTGAGGACAGGTTTGATGAGTACAGGATACCAGAAGTGCAGGAAGAGAACGG
>JAVLVB010000547.1:100998-111733 GCA_032876305.1 Orestias chungarensis | reverse complement strand
AACTGGCACTGAGGTCAAGCGTTACCAAACAAGGGCAACACTCAGGCGCCGAATAGTGGATCCACACTCCTCTTATACTGCTCTGCTCATCAGTGCCAACCCGAAACACCTGGGAACCACGGGACTCCATCCTGGAGCCCCGCCACAGCGACCCCCGTGGCCACCTAGGAAACAGCACAGAATGACTCAACCTGACAGTTCTTTTCTCAATTCTTAGTTCCCGTGTACCTCTTCAGTTATCAGTTTGTTTATCTTGTAGTTCTTGTCCCCTGTTCTGTTCCTCAGTACATTATTCTTCTGTTTAAATAAATCATGCATTCCTCACTCCAATCCACCTCTGCTCAAGTCATTATCCATTACCTGACACCCACAGGATCACACAACATCCACCATCTGGTCCTAGGAACTTCTCTTTACCCAGAGCTCTCTAATCTGATTTCTCAGTAATTTATGGTTTTAAGATAGGAAAAATAAATAAAAGTGATACTTTTTCAGCTTTAAAACACTTACCATGATCCAAATACTTTGCTGGTTTGATCGTTGACAAAAGGCTTCATCTAAACTCATTCAAGTGCCTTGAACTGAAAAGAATAAATTCTTCAGATAGATGCGAGTCTTTCATGTTGTGTCTGGTGTGAAACCTGGTAAAATGTGTGATGTAAACAACAAGTCTGCTGCAGTTGTCAGGAGACATGATAGAGAACTGAACCATGCCGAGAGGACAAGCATGCAGCCAACAATCCTGAGTCTCCACAGCGGTATTCCTTAGTCCTGCTCCTGCCGCTGATGACGTAAACGTCGCCAGCGTGTACTTCATTTTACCTCGCTGTGCGCCTGCTGACCTATTTTTCTGCACTACTAATCACACAGGGAGCAGACTGTAAGCTTGTCTCTCCCGATCACAGGTTAAAAAGAAATCCCAAGCAAGGAGAGGAGACAGAGCATGCTCTGACATGACTTATTTACCACAGTCAGAGCTTTGCTGGCCTGGTTTTTTGTCTCAGGCTTTTTAACTGTTTTTTATGACCAGCTGTTGACGGTGGGCAAAGATGAAAATCTGAATGTGCATCAACAAATCGACTGTGTGACTGCATTAAAAAAATTATTAAACGTTCATGATATTGTTTCAAAAACTTTATGTTGAATGTGTAGCTAAAGTAAACCTAAAGTTCCTTAGTTGTTCCGGTTTTGTTTGCTGATGTTTGTTGGATTGCAAATGACTAAAACAAATTAATAAACTAATACATAAAATAATGACAAATGTTTATACATACTACATTTTGTGAAACCAACAAGTCAACAGCTTAAAAACAACCCATACTGGATCTCTACTGTATGGATAAATGTATTTAGAGATGTTTGTCATATTAAAATTCAATTAAGTTGTTTTGGAAAAAACAATGTAAATAAAATAAAACTACATTGAGATTTATGAAGTTCACCAATGTTGTCTCTAGAAGACTCAAAATTCCAGTTAAAGTCGACAAATCCTCGAGAAACGAAAAAGCAGCCTGGCCTTAAAGGTCAAAAGTGCTGTGAAATCCCCTCAGCTATTCAAAACTGTGGGACTTTTTCATGTTCTTTTTATATCTCCTTCTCATTTCATGTATATAAAAATTCCAGAGCTTCCTTTTTCTTTTGCTTCTTTTCTTATTTTATTTTATTTTTTTAGCATTTCCTGTTTCTATTTTGTGAGCTTATTGTGAAGTTGTAAAAGAGATTTTTTTTCTTCTTTAGCTTCTGATGACAAGGTGGAAATTAAAATGTTAGAAAAACACAGAACTATATAAGTTTCTTTATAATTCAAAAAATCTGCAAATATGTCGATTTCAGCAATTTAATTTGCAGTTGGGTTTCACACACACAAAAAAAAAAAAAAATCAAATCAAATTTGCGAATACTGCACAATGAATAGGGAAGTGTGCACTGTTCATTATTGGCTTATGTTATGTTAGCAGCGACAAGGACATTCTTGCTTTTCTGTTTTTAAATGTTCTGATCAGTAACATATTTCTCTGAAATTGTGATATTTTATTTAAGGTTTTCGATGTATCAGATGAATCACTTTAAGAGTCTCATACCATCCTTTCCCTTACAGAACTATAGGCTGTATGCTCAAATTATTGAAGCATTTTTTGTTTTGTTATTATATTATCTGAAAACTAACTGAAAAAAAAAAATCATCCAATGAAGTTAATTAGGTTCTAAAATAAAATAAATAACACATCATTTTATTGATATTGAGTCATTTGTATAAATATAAGCAAAAATTAAGGACTTCAACTGGAATCAACACTTTTTTATTTATTTTTTTTATGTTGTAAATTTTTTCCCACTCCTTTTACTGAAGTATCATTGCTAAAAGCTTAACATGCGAGCCTGAATATACGTTGGCAAACTCCACAGCAGGTTAAAGTTGTTGTGTCTGCGGGTGAAAGCCAGACGTGTGGAAGCAGACGTTTCACCATTAACACCTTCCCTCCTCCTCTGGGAGGTTTTTCTCTGTAAGATTCTTCATAGTAATCGAAACAGGGAGTCGTTTTAGGACATCAATATAGATGTGAGTCATTTCAGGGTCATGTTGCTCCAGCAACCATGTTGACTCTCCCTTTGTTCTGTTTATTTAATTTAATTTAATTTTTTACATATATTTCCAAAGCAATTTTGATGAACTATAACGCTCTTAGAATTTGTTCCTGCGTTCTTTGACCCAGTGACTCCGCATCCACCCCCCACCCCCTTATGCACCAGCTATTGTTTCATTCAAATGAACGAAGCGGCTGCAGTTTCTTCTGTTGTGCTTTTGTCTTTCTGCGCATTCCTGTGAAGTTTTGCATTCCTTAAAACATCGCTGTGATGGCATACCACCAACAAGGGAGCAGAAACCCAAACTGACTGTCTGAACCTCTGGAGAAAATGGGAAAAAAAGCTAACTACCTGACGGCTCCGACATTCTCATCGATTATGCTGTCAGTTAGATGTGTAATTATTCATGTCACAGTTTCTACCGAGAAATTAGCCTCAGCATGTAGACAATTAATGTTGAACCATTTTCCACTATATGCTTATACCTATTGAGCAACCGTCTTGGAAGACTATTATGGAAGAATATAATAACATGTAAATTCAGAGCACAACTGAATTTCCTCACTGCAAGAAGTGAGCATTTTTTGTTAAAATATACATCTGAATAATGTTTAAATTAAGAAGTTAGAGATGGATTAAACTAGCATTCATTTTTGCTTTAAAACGGATTGTTTTTGTAAGTTGCTTTCATGTGTTTATCGCTAAATGTAGAGGTTTGAATTTAGAGCACAAGAAAATTACTGTTTAAGTACTCTTCTTGGTTTTACAACCATCTTTCATATATATATATATATATATATATATATATATATATATATATATATATATATATATATATATATATATATATATATATATATATATATATATATATATATATATATATTACATTCTACAACTTTAAGCATGAACAGCTGTTACAAATCTACAGCTCAAGATTTTTTTCTGAAAGTAAAGTACACTTTGTTTTCTGGTTACAGAGCCTTTTGCTGTCTAAGGCCAATTAGACCTCAAAGTGCCAGTGTAGATGGTTCGATCTACTCAAAAGGCTTTCAGCACATTTTCCTATTGGGAGATTTTGGAACTTTTACGTGGGACAGATCTTCACGTGTCTGGGGAAAACTATTCCATGTCTGGCTTGGTATCACTTTTCCCAGATGAACTTTAAGATCACTGTTTAAACTTTTGTTCCTGAGTCTCTGCATTGCAATACATTGTAAAGAGCTGTTGGAGACCAAACCTAATGTATTATTCTTAAGCAAACCTTCTGGTTAGGAACACAATTTACAAACACAGGCTTGTTGCAAGAAAAACCTTTAGGAAAAGCAGACAGGATGATCACGACCTGGATGCTACATGGTTATGGCTGAAATTGTGGGAAAAATAAATGTTGCTGTGAATTCTCTATGCCTCACTGTCAACACTATATTGACGGAGCTTGTGTTAGTTATTATTCATTCTCCTGCAGCAGTGTTTAACCTCCTGCCCGCCAGTCTGAATTTCACACTCACTCTTTCTCTCTCAGAATAGTCGTCAACTTTTAGCATCACAATGCCAGCTCTGATCTGCTGTTAAATCTTTGACACTTTGTGTCAGGAGGGTGATACTGATAAGAATCCTGCAGTGACCTGCACGGCTTTCACACTGAAATGTGAAAGCTTTCTTCAGGGTTTGTAAACAACCATGATTGGACTGCTGTTCAGTTAAAAACAAAAAACAAACATAGGAGAAGTTTCAGTTGACGGATCTCAACCAGTGACTTATGGTCTTGTGAGGCAACTGTACCACCTAAAAAAGCTGCAAGAGAAGGAAAATAGATACAAATTCAATTTCATCCACCTGAATTTTCTTTAAATTAGTTTTAGTATGATTTTAGCTTTTTTATTGTCAAAATAGTCGAATTTAGGAAGTGTCTGTTTAAATACAGACGTCTGAGGCTAGGCAGTGCAGTCCTGCGCCTCGCCTCTGGGGGCGCTTTGTTACACATGGTGAATGTAGCGGGCGGTTAGTGCTTCCCCACTGCTGTATGTATTTATAACAGCAAAATACATAGTAGTTTAATTCCACGCATGGTGATTTTCAACACTTTGTATGATATATTTAATGAATACTATTGACAAATTTAGTCTGTTTTAATCGCCCACCAAAGCATTGTAAAAAACTAACTGAGGGCAATTTTAATATAACAGTAAGGAACAAACGCTGACATTTGTACAGTAGTAACAGAGATATTTGTAAAAAAGGATAGACTTTACTAATAATCTACAACAGCTGAATTACTCCTGCAGTAAAATCAATACCCTGAATAAATTAATTATCAGAGGGTTTAAACTATGGATGGCCTGAAATAATGAGAAAGGTCAACCAGTAACACACATTTATCAGTCACTGCAGCAGAAATGACTGGGTGGAAGATAAGGCCCACAAAATTGCTGTGGTTCCAGGAAAAGGTTTTCTGCAGACGAAAAGCATCTTAAAGATGTTGTTTGTTGAAGGTTCTTATTCACCAAGATAGCCAGTGTGATGAAAAACTGTGTTTAAGCAAATTATTGCGTATTCAAATATTGTGTATACATTAATCTTTTCTTAATCCAGATTATGTCGGGGCTGTAGATGTTGGTAAAATTAGCTGTTAAATTAGCATGGTTTATTACTCTGCTCGGAAATATGGAAATGTTTCCCATGAGATTTCATGATTCATTTCATGTTTCTACTGCACTTCAAATTACCTGCAGTGTTTTTCTAAAACAAAGGGAAAAGGTAATGTGTTTGCTAATCCCAGTACAAATAAGACTTTATGTCGTTCATATGAGAAACAGAAAATATAAACCTTACTTGTGTCTTTGTTTCTTGTCCTCCTAATTTCGCCTCGTTTTATGCTTTTAAAACCAGGAACACAGCAAACCTGACCTGCAAACACAGCAGCAAAGGATTTACACAGCTGTAATTTATATATAATTATGGTTCGCATGTTTATTGCTTTCTAGAAATGCATTGTGTGGGCCTCATTCTGGACTTTCATTCACTGTGAGCCAAGGTCTTTCATTACTCTACAAAAGGCAGTTTCTTTTTATGTGTCGCCACTTAGAGACGCCTGTCATCTGGTATTATGTGGACAAAAGTGAATCCCAGCTTGGAGGAAGACAGGAGTTTGATTTTTTTTCTTATGTTTTTATATTATATTATCTTATGTTATGTTATATTATATAACTTAAACCTTTCTTGTAATTTTGATGATTATAGGATAAAGATATGAATTAAAACTCAATGTCTTAGAAATAGCATTGCCACACCAAACTGATGCATTCATTAATGCAGAAGGAGTCCCAACCAAGTATTCAGTGCATAGTAATGAAAATATATAATTTTTATGCCTCATGCAATATTAAAACTATCCAAAACACTGAATTTTAGGTTCTCATTTCTTGTAAGCCATAATTCATCATAATTATAAGAAACAAAGTCTTGAAATATCTGACTCTTTGTCAAACAAATGTATACAATATCTGACGCTTACTTTGTGGAAATAGCTTGTAACTTCTTAATGAACATTTTGGAACTGAACGTGTGAAATGGCTCAACAGACACCAAACAAAATATGTTTCTGCTAATACAGCTAAACATTCCGGCTATATTAAGTATTAGGTTTAGTTTTGTTGGTTCATATTAAAAAAAGAAACAAAGATGACTAATGACTAAATCCACTTGTTCAGAATTGCACACAAGTTACCCTCATTGATTGCAGTAGGACTCGGTAATAAATAGTTTGTCACTAGTTGGTATCATTGTTAGAGATGTGTTTGGGAACATGTTATGAATTATGTAACCAATGCAGTGTAAATGTGATTTTTTTTAAAGCCTACTCGAATCATAAACATAGATTTAGAACACCAGACTTTATCACTGAACACAATGATAATAAAAGGTCAAGAGAAAGAATGCTAACCGATTTTTAGGGCAGTTTTGCACTTATGACCTTTGTTCAAGCGGGACTGGAATAAAGATTTAGAGTGAGAACGCGTAGAGCTGCAGCACAAGGCCTGGGAACTTATCCAGCAAAAAATATGTTGAGCTACCACTGAGCTATGTTGAGCCCAGAACCTTAATTTTCCTAATTTCCACTTTTTTTTTATTTCTTGTAAATACAAAACTGTTTAGACAAATTTCCTCATCAACACTACCAAAAACAAATAAATAAATAAATAAAATGAAAAAAAGACACAAAATTTTGTAACAACAAAAACAGAGATGAAACCATTAAAGCTGAGAACAAAGCTTCCCGTTGTAGGACTGTTAACCTATTGTTCTCGGAAGGCGGCATTATGAAAATCTTTGGCTCTGAAACCAGTGTGGACATTTTCTGGAGTATCTGTGTTGACAAGAGTGAATAAAAAAGGTTTCCGTTAAGAACCCACACACAAATACAAGAAACTGAACCAATTTATAATGAAAACATAATTTCTAATTTTGGTTTCATTAAATACACCGCAGTGGAGGGCTACTGTCCAACAATGTAGATAATATTAGAGGAACCTGAGTTTACTGAGCACATCAGCAGATCTTGAGTTTAATCTTCTCCATGCTACTGTGCACTGATGCAGTAATTCAGGCAAAATGAGCCTGATACTGTACAGTACATGTAGACCTGCAGGTCTGAATTAAAAAATAACTTATTTGTGTTCTACAATATTTAATTGATCAGGGAAAAATATGTTAGGTTGGGGAATATGTTTTCATTAGTGGTGTTAAAATAAACACTAGATCTGTATATCTTGTTCACCATCATATCTAAACCATCACAGACCTAAACGTCTGATGGACCAATCCAGTAAATAACTGCAGCATTTTTTTTAATATTCCTTTTAATTCCTGTTAGTAGCTTAAAAAAATTCCCCCCTTCAGAAATTCCTGTCAGGTCACAATCTCCTGGATTTTTCTTTTCCTCTTTTTAAAAAAATCCTAACAATTTAAACTTAAGGAATAAAGAAGTGAAAGGAGGAAGAAGTTAAGAGTGGGTGAGCTCTGCTGATGGAGAAAGGGAGAGGGAAATGAAAACGAAAGAAGCAGAGGAAGGGTGAGATGGGGGAGTTTGAGGGGAGTGTTCTGCTCTGTGATTGGCTGCTGTCTCTCTCTCTCTCTCTGTCTCTTCTCTTTGGTCGCTACTCTCAGAGCTCAGATGTTAGAAAAGGTGGCAGAGAAACGCATCTGAGGGAGCTGTTAGAATCAGATTCTGTTGGAGTTTTCCTGAAGCTTGTAGCTGAAATTAAAGCCTTTTCTGTTTGTATCTCGTGTTTCCTGGCGGCACCAGTTGAGCGATGCTGCAGAGACGCGGCTGAGCGCACCGAGCGTCTCCTTTCATTCACATGCAAAAAGACAAACGCGTGGCTTGAGGAGGATTATTCTTCAGTTATTTTGTTCGGTTCCTGCTTATTAAGGTGAGTTCTTGTTGTCATTGCTGTTGTGTTAGATATGTTTGCTGATTGGGTCTGGGTTTTGGAGCGCGTCCGTGCGCACAGGTGCCGGATGGAGCGCACTCCATGTTCGCATCTAAACTGGCTGTTTTAAATCATCTCTTGCTTTATTGCTGCTGTTCCTTTTTAATTCACATGTTCAGTGTGCAGACTGACTCGTGTTCTCATGTTTTCAGGCTCTGTTTCTTCGTAAGGAGTTCAAGCTTTGCACCTTTTTCCAAACTAAAGTAGTTAACATTTAGCTGTTCTTTAAACCAATTCTCTCCAAATGTTTGTCATTCCCTGGTTATTTTTACCTCTCTGCACCTTGTGGTTAAGAGGATTCCCTGCTTCCCCGGTGCTCCCTGCAGAGACGCAGGGATCAGTGGACTTAATCCTGCATCCCTCTCCAGAACCTCTGGCTGGAGCTCCATGGCTTTCCGGGCCGCTGCTCGGAATTAGGAGCTTTTGCCTCATTGTGCTGACAAGTTTAATCCGTTTATTGGTAATTTGGTTGGACTCTAATCCCCTGAATATGTGCAAATGCTTTAGGATCACCTGAAAGGTTCATTGTTTTAGTTGGCAACATGGTTTCCCTTGTTATTTAGTCTCGCAGATTGCTCCATTACCTGTTTTACCACCCACTGGAACAGTTTTTTTATTGGATAAAACATGTAAAACTGGGTAAAATCTAATTACACTCTTTATGGAATTAATGTAAAACAAATACATCTTAAAACATAGCCTTAAACAAATGTTTGTTGTTTCAAGTGTTATTTAAATAATACATGGGTTTCAAGTACCCTTAGCAAAATACAGTATTCCTTTCCATAAATGACTGAAATACAAGGAGATTATGTTAGTTTGATAGTTAGTTGGAGTGAAATTAGTTCTCTTGTGAAGTTCCTTTAGGTGATGCGTTGTGAACTGGTGCTAAGACTAAAACAAATGAGTCAAGCTATCTGCTCCGGTAACTAGTCGACCTACTGGTCTTGCTTGTAAGCTGTATAAAGTGTTTTTTTATTTTTTTAACTGGAATCTTTTCCAAATTACAGAATCTGGCCTAGTCTCCCAACTTGATCAGCAACATGTAGAGGAGTGGCAGGTCTGTGTTGGAGCAGGCTTTGATAAAACTGGAGCAAACTCCTGGAACCTTTTTTGGTTTTTGCTTGAAAGAAATGAAAGTTGTAGTGTCATGATGGACCGTTTCTGCCATGCTTGAGATGCAGCTTGTATCGGTTTGCAGGCCGTCTTAGAGTGATGTGAAGAATTTTCCCAGATTGTCAGCGAAAAGCCCCTCTTTTGCTCCTATTTTTAAAAAAAAGTAACATATAAGCAGCAATTTTGTCCAAAGTTAACAAAAGTGACTATGGAGGTTTCACCCCCCGCCTCTACTAAAGCGAGGAGATCTATACCAGATATTTTTTTCAGTGGATTTCTTCTTATTAGAGTATATTTTATTTCCCAGAAAGCGGGAAGTTTCTGATGTTTAGCTTCTCCAAAGTTGAATCCCAACCTGAGCTGGGTTGAGTTTGTAGAAGCGGCAGGGGACTGATGATGCCTGGTGACAGATTGCTGTATGGAAGCTGTGATTTTTCCCGCATGGCACAGCAGCTGCTAGCATTTCCCCACACTGTTGCTTTTACAGCATCCATCACTACAGTTAATTAGGTCAGGAAACGGCAGAAGAGCTATCAGTGGCAGCACTTCATGCTGCTGTTCGATGGATGACTGATCTATTACGTCACAGCTGCTTGAGTCAAAATGATATCCTGTTATTTTTCCATAGTTTTTTGTGGCTTTCTGGGTCAGTTTTAGTAGGTTAAAGTATCATTGACCTCAGACCATCTTCAGAATCAGCTCCACTGTGACTGTTTTACTTATCTCTTCCTCATTTCCTCAGGCCACAGATGAGTGAGATTCCTTATGCCTGTCAGTGTTTAAACGGTAGAGTAGCGACAGGATGGGGATGGGGGGGGGGTTGTTGTCCCTCAAAGTGCTTCCAACACATTCCCCCAATGCCAGACTGCTTGGATCTATTTTTGGTGGAGGAACAGAGACATTTCAGAGACGTTTCCCTTCAGGAATCCATCTGTTCATTGGTTGTGTTACGTCACAAAATCTGAAGGCTTCCTGCTGCTGACCTCTTTACTCCTCCGTGGAGTCCTGGTTCTGTAGAGGGAAAAATAACCCATTCAGGTTCAAATGAGAGTTTACCTTTTCATCTTTGAGGTTAAGGTAAAAATTTACTGTGCAATTCTCTTGATGGCCTCTGAAGTGGTGATGCATGTCATGGCAGTTGTCAACAACGTGGCAGCAGGGCGGCTCGTTGTGATGGCCAGGTCGTTTGGAAGCTTGTTATTTTGGGTTAAGTTAGAGACCAGACTCCCATCATTGGCCCTCCAGGAAGCATTCCCTGCATTTGCTTTGAAAGGCAAAATTACCTGAGAGATACGATGCTAATGGCTCCTGACGCCTCAAGGTGATTCCAGTTCTGCTCGACATTTTCCTTCTGGAATAAATGGAAGCACTCAGTGATGGTGTCTTGGATTTCTGTCACTTATTTATGATTCTTATTTCAAACTTATTTCAAAGATATCACATTATGTTGGTTTGATTTCAATCACTTGGTACCGTGCCTTCTTCTCCAAATGTCAGAAAATCACAGAATGCATGACAGAGCGAATGGAATGATAAAA
>JAVLVB010000547.1:54867-100898 GCA_032876305.1 Orestias chungarensis | reverse complement strand
CCCCCCCCCCCCCCCCCCATCTGCTCTTAATTTGGTGACATCTTGTTTGTTTACCTTTATCTACCAGCAAGCAGGTGGTTTCCCTAAACCAACAGCACAGTGTTGAAAGCTTATGTTAGACCCATGGACTCGGTCGGTCCGGCACCTGGAGTCCATGTGTAAATTACAGAATCTCAGTTGGGTCTTCTCTGAACCGGCCTTTTTTGTTTTTGTGGGGACAGCTGCAGCTGCTGAGATGGGAGCTGAGGACGAGCTAAATAAACAGCTTTTATTCAGGCCTCTTCATGCATGGATTTTGAAATTGCTTGACAATTTTTTTATGTTAGGAATACACTTTTTCAAACAATGCTTTTAAGTGAGCAAGAACAAGAGAACAACAAATTCTACAGAGAGATATACCTTTCCATTAAGTTGTATTGCTCATAGTAATTACCCTTGTTAATGATTAGTTTTAAGTCTCAAGGTTTTGAAATGGATTCTAATCAAAGGATGGAGACGGCGATTGTTTGATAGTTTGGGTTTTCCCATGTAGAGTAATGCTCTAGACAGTCATGGTAAATAGCTAAATGTTCTAAAACATTATAGAGAATAAAATAAATCTAGATCCTTCTTGCTAGTGCATCTCACCAATGGGTTGAAGAGCTTCAGCATCCAGAGGAAGCTCAGAGTAGAGCTGCTGCTCCTTGATAGTCACCTGAGGTGATGGCTCTAATCAGGTTGCCACTAGGGCATCTCCCTTTGGAGGCTTTCCAAGCAAATCCCCCTGGTAGGAGATCCGAAGGCAGACCCAGAACTTACTGCTGAGAATGAATATGACCTGGGAATCATGCAGAATGAGACAGAGTGTCTCTAGAGAGAAACATATATGGGTTTTCCAAAATGTCTCTACTGCACTTTCTTTTTGAGACATACATATATGATGTAGGTGCTTGAACTAATCTGAACACTGCTACATATTTAGTGGTTAAACGGTCACTGGGATTCTGTGCATGATGATCAGCGTTCTCGTCTCCTGTGTGTTTAGATGGAAGCTAGAATAAGACAAGGAGTGTCGCTTTTGGCGCTCAATCACCTGCTGCGTTGTCTTTTCATGGGCCCCAGCTTTTAGGTCTTCTTGTGCACTATGGGCATCTTTTACCATGCTTGGCTGCCGCTGAGTGCAAAAATGTCCCTATATGTAATTTATTGCCAGTAAAACCATTATGTGAAGTAAACAAACTGGTCAAAACTGTTAACTTTGTGTGTGAATATCCCTCCTCTTCCGGCCGTCTGACTCGTGATCTCCTCATCTCTGAGGGGAGGCCACATGGTGCGGCAGATGCCGAGGCCGCTGTGCACTGACTCCACAACACCCGCCATTCTCATGGAAATGTCCATGGTTGTCTGGCTGAATAATGCCGGAGGTTTGTTTGTGCACATGTGTGGTATAAAGCGGCATGTGTGTGAATAAGGGAGACTGTTTTGCTGACCTGATGTGAGCTTAAAAAGTGCTCATGAATAAACAAGTAAGGTCCTGGTATCTATCCACCTGCTTTAACAGATTCAACCGAATCTGATTTGATTAGCTGATATTTACCAGCCTTTCAAGTCTTTGCTGCTTGGCCGCACAATACCCCTGAATTTATTTTAACTATTTGTCACTGTGTGTGGGCAGGTGCAGTTTTATTACTCTTGGCAACCTTGAATCAATCCCTGGCAGCTCTGCAGTGCGTCAGCCGTAAAGGCTTTCACACTTGGCGGGCAGCCACAGGGCAGCATATTGTCAAAGAGGTGTGTGCATGAGGGTGTAGCGGGGTTGAGATTGTTGGATCTCGCCCCTCCTCCAGGGTAGGAGGCCCTCCTGTGTTCTCTCTGCGTTTAGTATGTGGTGCCAGGTTCAAAGGTTATTTGGAAGGATGTAGACCCTCAGAGCAACCTGACCGGTTTGGGTTTTGGACTCGAGTCTCTGATTAAAACTCCCTAGGTAAAGATATTATTTATTGTAGGAAGAGGGTGAGGAATGTAAAAACACAATTCTTCTTCTATCAAAGTAGAAAAAGATAGATTTCCATTGACACATTAAATAACTGTTTGGATTTTTACGTGTTAAATTCTCCGAAATCTTGTCCAGGGTAAAGGTACATAAATTAATGCGCTCATGAAATGAGGTCTTGAGATCTCCATCTGCATCCTAAAGGAGGTTTCTAAAGTGTTCCCAAGTGTTCACAAGCAGACTGCACTCAGAACAGCCATCTTTAGTCCTGTCCTTGTGGATGACCAGTCACGCAATTATGAGCGCTACAAAGGTGAACCTCTTCAATAAAGATGCACTTTTAAGTTTCTCCTATATGCAACATGACCAATTACAAGGTTTGAACCAATAACGACTGCTGAATTGAAAGCTGTGCATGTTTGTCAGTTCTTCCCTTCACCACAAAAGACTGTGACAATGTGTCCATCACTACAGCTATCATTAGATTACTCTTGGTAACTGGTAACAAAAGTCTCCTGGAAACATAAAGTTCTATATTGCCAAATACTAAGCACCGTAACAGAAAAAGGCACAGTAAGTCAAGAAAAACGGATGGATACAGGTAGGCCACCCTAACATGTACCCTTGAATATAGGCATTATTCAAACTATCATTTGTATCCATCATTGCCAGCCACCAATTAACTGTAAACACGTCTTCCTATCATTTCTACATATGCCCTTTACTTTCACAGGAACTAACAAAGCCATGATTAGCCATGAAATTTTAGATCTGACAGACACTAGTTATGTTTTCCCCAGCTTCTCAATGTTCTCTACCTCCTTCGGTCACACACCAATACACACAGACTCAAGGACCCTCTTCCTTGCTCTGAGTTACACACACACACACGCACTTGACCGCGGAGGAAGTAAGCAGACAGCGTGATCACACCATGATGATTTCAGGGTGAAACAACAGTCAAGATTTCCTGCAGGGCAGAAGATTCGCCTAACATCTCTCACGAGCTTCCACACATTTTTGGTGCCCTTTCAATATTTTGCCTGGATGCACTCAAGAGTGTTTTTACAAAGCCTTATTATCTGACAGTAATCAGTGAATCCCATGAGATTCTGGGTAAAGAACGTTTCCTGTTAATGAGATTTTCTTATTTAACAGTTAATTGTTCCATTTTTATTTGCGGTAAGGAAACGTAGCTTTTTTGGCCAAGTCGGTGCTTAATGAAAAAGAAACCTTAGATTTTTAACAATAAGACAGCCTCAGGTTTGGTTTAGGAAATAGTTTTTTCAGTAATCTGGTTGAATTTGAAATACACGGTCTTCATTCTCCCAATCAAAACTCTCTCTGGTTAATTAATGAGTATAACATTTTCGGTTGAAATATACAGTCCCTCTTGTAGCCTTCATAAAATCCTTTAGAAAGTAATATTTTCAACACCTCTCTGGAGCATATCTCAGCACTGATGTTAGGATTTGTACGAATTGTATATGGTAGGAAACGCTTTGTTTGGGGAGTATGGGCAGGCACGTTTTTTTTAAACAAACGTTTTGCAGTCTGGGGCTTTTTTAGGTATGTTTGGCTCCCGTGCACCAGCGTCTGTGGTCAAAGTCATAACAGCAAAGGCCAAGAAGTATTGCCATCTGTTCTTATTTCAATTTTCTTTGTCTTCCCAGGACAACATGCCACAGACACCACCTTTCAAGGGGCAGCTGAACACCGGTGGCTACAACAATAATTTGTACGAGACCAAGGAGGAAGGCTACCCCGGCCTTTATTATCATGACAACAACCTGGTGTCCGGCTCCCTGGAGGCCCTCATTCACCACTTGGTTCCGACTGTGGACTATTATCCAGACGTGAGTGCAATGTTTTGCCTCATTTGCTTTCAAATCTTTTTGCTCTTAGAGCAAAGTTAGAAAGAGCAGACTTTTACTTTCTGTTCTGTCTAACGACCTCAAATGCCATGAGACACCGTGTAGTGACACAGTTGCTTTCATTTTCTCTATTTTTCTCTCATCCATTGGGATTGCTTTTTATGTACCAGGCGATCAAAGTTTTAAATTTACCTTCATGCATCTTCAACTTTGTAATTGTGAATATTCTTTATGTCTTTTCCTGTGTAGAGGACGTATATCTTTACCTTCCTGCTTAGTTCTCGCCTCTTCATCCACCCATATGAGCTTATGTCCAAGGTGTGCCACCTGTGCGTGGAGCAGCAGAGACTTAGCGATCCTCAAGCAGATAAGGTATGTGAAAATGTTACATCTAATAAACCAAATCCTAAGCCGTACTAACGGCCTTGCCGCTCTCTCACAGTCCATTTGTTATTTATTTTCAGCTAAGACTAAGAAAGATCACTCCAAAGATTCTCCAGCTGCTGACAGAGTGGACAGAAACTTTTCCCTATGACTTCAGGGATGAGCGGATGATGCGCAGCCTGAAAGAGCTGACCCACCGGTTAGCCAGCGGAGACGAGGTCAGTATTCTCCCTTTAGTAAGCCTTGTTTTTAGATGATGATAATGTTTGTCACCAGTCGTCTTTATGAGCAGCAGGCAGTGCAGATCTTGTGTACAGATTGCAGCAGTGGGTAGCAAAGCGGGTTGTCAGTGTCAGTAAAGCAGGTTTTGAGGCTGGGTGCGTTCAGAGAAAAGCCTCATTGTTTTTTTTTAGGTAGGTGGGCTTTTGTCATCTCTGTGACTGCTCCTTCATAAGCAGTGTTTGGTTTGTTCCAGTGAAGAGGAGCTTGCTGTCCCTGGCTTAGTGCACAGTGACCCTTTGCTGTGCTGGTTAAACAAACGTAGAGGTTACAGGAAAAAAAACAGATTATCTCTGGTGAGAATGCTGACCCTCCAATGTTCAGTGGTTTTATACAGGAAACTTGTTTTGTTAGGCTGTGACTCATGCTACATCTAATTTGAAAGGAAATGCAAGCGCAGGCTTAAATTAGCACCAGAAGCTCAAAGTGAAAGTACCTGAGTGTACAGTTAGGGAAGGTCTCAGCAGTTGCTGAGTTAAATGAGCATCCTGAGAGGTTTCTCAGGTATGACATTTGAATCAAATATTTTGGGAGAAATTGAATAGACACATATAAAAAAATTCGGGTCAGATCAATTTCCTTTATCCTTTCTCACCATACTCTACTCTGTATAATTCTCTCTTATTGAGATGAATAAAGGGAGTGATAGCTTGAGTGTTATTTTTGTAAGATTTAAAACATGTTTTGATAAAAAAAATATGGAGACAGTTGCTTTATTGACTACAAAAGGACATAAAACGACATATCAGTTTATTTATTGGTAATGTATTTTGTCTCCTTATCTTTTAATGTTTTCAAATGATTAAAGATGTGAATCTTTCCATTCTTATGTCTTAATTTTTTATGATTTTTATGTATTTCTTTTCCCCAGCAGGCTTTTTGCCATTAATATTGAGCCCAAATAAAAAAAATCAATGCTCTCTCACCTGACATATCCCCAAAATTCCCTCCGTACATCTAGTTTTACTTGCTCAAAACCTGGAAACAGCCTGCAACATGTCGAGACTTGTACAGACACGCTGACAGGAGTACAGTTTTGTTTTGATGGTCATGCAGACATATTTCGATTTCATAATAAATAAAAGGAATCTGGCATTTGGCTTTCTGCTGTTGTGCCTAATAAAACAGAAAGCAATTTGTAGTGAGTTTTCTAGGTACTTTCCCATGAGTTGATTTCATGCTTGGTGGCAAAGAAATTCAGTTAGATAACAGTGAAGCTCTGGTTTGCCTGTATTTCCATTAATGGTCATTGCTAAACCAGCTTGAACTCAATAAGGGAAATTTTGTGGCGCTGTGGTGTATTTCTGTAAATCAAATCCGTAAAAGAAGATATTTTCCCAATAACTTTGGATTTTTCCCGACAGTCTATTAGGAACAGAAAAAACAAATGTTAGATGCACGTGATGCACGATCAGAGTCAATGGTGCTGAGTATCCTCCAGCCATCAGGCAAACAAATGGGTTTCTATTTGCTCAGCGTGACCAAGTTTTCAGGGAAACCTTGGTGGGACACAAATCGCTTCAGCTAAAGTTTGTGCTTGTTTGTTCACGTATCCATAGGTGATGAACTGTTGCAGTGATTAAAACGTGGCTAAGGGAGTAAAACTGGTAAATATGCCCTAAGGAAATGACTTGGAAAACTCCTTTTCAGTCGATGAAACTTCTTCTCTCACACAAGCGAGACTTTCATCTTATCTTAATATCTGTTTTGCATTCAGAGTTTTTAACCAAACCTTCGAAAAACAAGGCACAAGTGCCTAACCACAAGCAAATCTGATGACTAGAGTAAGAAACTGATTCTGCACAGTTTCAACTCTGGGAAAACAGAACGGAGTCCAGAATAGATGCTCTGAACATCTGCTAAAAGCTGGGTCCAAACCACACTGAAAACACACCAGGACCTTGATCTCCACACTGAGGCTGTCATTATGGATTTGGTTGGATATTTTCAGAATCAGCAGCTGACAAGGCAATCTAGTACTGGGGTCTTGACTTAATTGGTAATTAGTATTTCACTTGTAAATTCATGATCATTTTAGCTTAATTTATGTAGCTTGGATTTTTGGTTCGGCTGTTCAGCCACTTCAGCACAGGACACAGTGATTATGCACATCTCACACTGATTTAAACGCTCAACAGTTGTCTGAGGTAATGGATGATGGAACTCATATTGTCTATGAAGTACTTAGGTATGATTTAGGATTTTAAACACATAAGAACATAGAGGGTTCATCTCTTTGAACCCCCAATTTCCTCTTTAAAAGAATAAAGAAAGAAAGTCAGACATAAGCAAATACTTTGTAAGTTTTAACAAAAGTTCCTCTTTTATGGAAGAAATTATACCTTAGTTGCTTTCAGGTTAATGCTTAATAGTTATTCTTTGATTCTGCTTGATTTGGGGCAAAAATGATAGCACTTCAAAAAGTATTGAGTTGGAATTCAGAGGCCAAATTGTTTGTTGTTTAACAGGTATTCCTATTTCATCTGAGTTTTTGGTCAAAATGCATATTGCAGTATTTCCTCGTCAGGCATGGTTGAATGACCATCTAAAAACAGTTGGCCTTCTGCTTCGGTCAGGTGGCGTTCCACAGAAAATTATGCCACTCAGCCAAGTTTAACAAATACAATCAAAAAACAAAGCAAGCGTGATCTCAGTACTGATGGCTGGCACCGTGCCGTCATCTGCTACCTTCGGATGGCCGCCATGGTTCCTCATGTAGGCAAACATTGAGCCCCTGCTAAGTTTCCTCTTTCATATACCAATAAATGCGATGGACTCCCTCTGTTCAGAAAAGACAGAGCATGCTGCCGCTAATTTTATCCAAGCTCAGCACGTCCTCTGTTTGTAGTGAGGACAGAAGCAACAGCAGATGGTTGACTTTGAAGAGGCCACCAGCGGGATTTTCACTTGTGGCATTCCCCACTGCTATCCAAGTGTGCAGTGGACCAGTAGCAGAGTTTATATTACAACACTGTTTCTACTTTCAGTCAGAATTTTGTTTTTACGCTTTGGTTGAATGTTTGGAATATGACACTTATTTTCCAACATTCATTTGTCTGCACACTGAATACAAAATATGTGTTGAGTTAGCTGTATTAAAAATCCTGGATGATTTGCCTCCAAATCATTTAGTGCTCAGATCCTAAAGGCTGACCTGGCAGAAAGTCCTGGAAGAAAAATAGGCTCGACCACTTTAGACTGTGGACGTCAGCCTCTTGTAACTACACAAAACCAAGCACACATGGATTTCTTCCCTCTATGGACAATATTATGTAACCCCTGCGTTGAATTTTGAGAGAACACTTATCAAACTGTGGTCTGTTTTCGGTAACAGGAAATGTTCAGAACAGGCCAACCTCTTGACCCCCGAGATACTGAGCCAAGAGCTCTGCCCCTCTTAAGCGTCAGGAAAGTGCCTGGCGATGGAGACTCTTTTAGAACAGAAAGTTGGCAGCCTGGGTCTTCCAGACAACATTCCTTGTATATTTTATATATCAAGCATTTATTTACCCACTTTTCCATTCCTTTTCATCCACCAGGTGTACAAGAAGGCAGTGGTCCATATGAGCCAGGGTCTGATCAGGAAGTTGACAGTGCTCAGTCAGTATGAGGAAGCACTGGTCAAGATCAACGCTACGGCGACTGAACGGCTAACGGCTCTGAAGGCGAAACCCCAGGCAGCAATCCAAAGAGATTTGCTCTCCATTTGCAACGACCCCTTCACTGTTGCACAACAGCTGACACACATAGAGCTGGTACGCAGAAGTTTACAAAGCTCTTTATTTGTATTTAGGTCTTCTGACTCTTTGTCAAGGACAAGTTCCTGAGAGGTACTTGGGGCCCAAGGGTAGTTATGATAACTCAGGTTCCAGCAATCCTCTTTATGTTGTTATACCACCTGAGTCCCCTGACTTCTCATGCAAAATGGGGATGACCATATAAAAAGGATGGGAGACCTGACATGTTTGATGGGTTGCTCTCAGTATGTTGGTTGTGGAGACCTTCATTATGTATAGAGAACATAGTATTTGAGAGGTAAATTTTCTATCTATGCTTTCAGGAGAGGCTGAGCTACATCGGACCTGAAGAATTTGTTCAGGCATTCGCCCGTAAAGATCCCCTGGACAATGACAAGGTAACATTTTCATACTGGTCTAAGAATAAACTGGTTGATACAATACCTATCTCTTTTAACCCTTTAATGTCAATTTGAAAACTGAATTCTACAAGATAATGAAAATGTGTAACCTAAATGTTGCGACAAACAATCTATGGTTTTGTTGTCGGGGCTTTGATTTTACAAAACATCCACCAAGTTTTCATCAAACCATTTCTTTGTAGCTATTGCTCAATGCTTTGGGTGATTCTCCTTCTGCCCAGAGCTTGCTATCGCATTCCAACTTCGTACAATGATGCTGCCATCCACATGCTTCACACTGATGTGTTGTGTTTGGTATCCTACAAACATAGCTTATTTTCTGACAACTAGAAAGCCTTATCTTGATCCCATTGGAATAGAGAACTGTTTTTCACATGTCTGTTTGGCAAACTGTAATCAGTCCTTGGTATATATTGTTTTTGAACAGTTGCTTTTATCTGGTGAAACAGGGCAGATGTTGTTGTATGCAAGGCTTCTACCAGCTCAGCTCCTGAAGCTTCTAACTCCTCTAGTGTACTTTTAATTATCCTGGTGGCTTCATTCACTTGTCTTCTTGTTACATGGTTGTAACGTTTTTGAAGAAACAATGTAAACAAATTGGGCCATTTTCCTTTTCTTGACAGATTTAACTGAATACAAGACAATAATGTAATAAGAGTATTCATTTTTTTTGTCTTCATGCTATAATGGTAGACATACATAATGATTAGCCAAGGACCATAGACCATCCAGGCAGGTGTTTTTACATATCTACTCTCTGTGAGACTTCTAGCACCAATTGGCTAGACCTCTGTTGAATAAGAACAGTCTCTTTTTAATTGGGTGAGCATTTATGAAACATACTGTTAAAAATTAGTATTCAATTTGACATTATGGTGTTTTTATTTGTTATTGTATTGTTAAAAAAACTACATTTTGTAGATCATGGTTAATTTGTAAAAGGAACAAAAAAGGGTAAAACATCCACTTTTTAAGGGCACTGTTACAAAAACAGACAGTTTTTACACAATATTTGTCGCTTGTCTGCTTGCATAGTACCGGATCTGATCTGTCTATTTATTACGGGCCGGAATGGTCTAGTTTTGATTCCAGACAGATATGCAGTTGACACAACACTGTTTCTGTCTGCTGCACAGGTCAGAGTGAGGGCAGGTGATTTTCAGACTGCAGCAGCAGACTAAATATAGGCTGCTCAATCACACACATGCTCAGACAAACTGACTGTTTTGCCAAATCATCCAAGTGTCTGGATTAGATGTGCACCTCATATCTTAGCAACCGCTGCTCCTAAGGGTTTATATTAGGAAGGGGTGTGTGTTTTCGTTGGCGGGATCTTTTGTGTGGCGTTCAGCTGCTAGGCAACACGGAGGTGAGTTGATGGAGGGGGTTAGGGCTGCCATTGTGCCTCTGGCCAGTTTGCCTCGTACCCCCAACAAGCCCCTTCAGAAACAGAAATGACAGCGGTTGTGCATGTGTCTGTGTGTGTGTGTGTTCTCCTAAAAAACATGCCTAGTGGCTGGAGAGACATGGGGGGAGAGTGGCATAAGGCCAAAGGAATGTGTGGAATTACATCAAGAGGAATCCACACAAAGAAACTGAGTGCAACATCGGACAACTATTCTCCTGATGGATGCAGAGTGAAGTTGAGCATGATTGTAGCTTATTTAGTTTGCTTGGTGATGCATAGGCTGAAAGCCAAGGGACGGGAAAAAAACATGCAAATATACGCTTTATTTCAACCATTCGGAAATGTTTGATGTTGCAGTTACCAGCGTAAATAATTGAAAACCTGTTGTGTGCAGAACTGTTTCAGTGATCGCAAGAAGGCGAGCAACCTGGAAGCCTACGTTGACTGGTTCAACAGACTCAGTTATCTGGTCGCCACAGAGATTTGTTTGGTAAGGGACAAAGACAAGTATTTGTTTTCTGTTTTTAAACAGCGATAAGTCTGCCTTGTATGTTTACAGAAACATGTGGAAATTGGTAAACCTATGAGTCTTAATACAATAGTTCTGTGCCAGAACAGTTGCTACATTTCTGTTATATATGTGTCAAAAATAACCCCACAACATGGCCATAAAGTGCTACTTTGCTGATCTCATTTATCAGCTACCAGTACCATAGCCCTTATACTAGTCTGTATGTAAACAGAAAAATTTAGTGGAGATTTGGTTTCAGGTTCTTTTGTGTGTATATCTGTACCAGAGCGACACAGACTATTGTCATTAACACATTAACTGTATAGTGCTTGAAAAGAGTTTGATGAGAAGCTAAGAAGCTATCTTTTTGCCATATGTTAATACCCTACAAGTAAAGAAAAAAATTACGAATATCTGCTAAAATTTGACGTAGCATACAACTGACTTTAGCGCCTTCTCACAGATTTGCATCTAATGGAATAGTTACTCACTTGTTGTTTAAGAATCACATGTAACAAGAGAACTTGTAAAACTTAGATTTAGTTCCAATTTTCTTTCATAATCCTGTGCCTTTTCTTCAACAGCCTGTGAAGAAGAAGCACCGAGCTCGAGTAATCGAGTTCTTCATTGATGTGGCGCGTGAATGCTTCAACATTGGCAACTTTAACTCGCTCATGGCGATCATATGTGAGTGGTTTCAGCTTCTTTTGGTAAAGTGAGAGCTTAGATTGTGTTTCACGTTTCAGTTTGCCCTACCAGTACATCTATGTAGCTTAAACCGACTACCAGACATGTCAGATTCAACTGGGATCTGCGAACGACTCAGTAAAAGGGTTTTGGTGGAACTATTTAAGAGTTCCTGGAGTCTGAAAGGACCAGGTCTTAAATCTCCTCAGGCAATGTGTGAACCTGACTGGGGGCCCAGCAAACAGCTCTTTGAGCATCCAAGCGGCACCAAGGGAGTGTATCTGGCTCCTCTCGCTGGCCTCAGGGCTGGAGGAGAGTCGGGAACCTTTGTGTCCAGAGCGAAGGGGGAAGGGGCAGAATCACAGGAGGACTGGGAACAAACCAGCCAAAGCAGATGGTCAGCACTGACCAAAGAGAGAGAGAGAGAGAGAGAGAGAGTGAGAGAGTCAGAACACAATGGAGGGAAGCAGCGAGGCTGGAGGAAAGAAGGGAGTGCCAGCTGTCCTCTACCCATATCCCCTGAGAGACGGCGAGAGTGCCAAAGGCAAAACTGTCTACAGGAGGCTCATCTCCAGGGAAGTAGACATTGCTGAAGCACTCCATCCAAAAGGCTTCTTTAAATCTGAAAGGAAATCCACTTATACACCTTCAGAGTAGAAACAGAGCAGATTCATTTGACATTTTGGGATATTTAGGGCTGGGTTTCATTCTACTCCAGTCAGATGTGATCTGTTTCTCATGAAATTAGACAAACGCAGAGGAAGTTTCAAGTTTGACTGAATTCTAAAGACAGCAAAGCAGACAAGAAGGACATAATTATCCATGTCACTGTCTGCGTGGATTGAGACAAAAACATTCCACTTTGTGCTTGTTCCACACTAAACTTTGGCTTTATTCCTTTATTGAGCTTCTATGGTGAAGCATGACACAGTTTTTACCACTATGGCTGTATTTAGAAACATAACACCTGACCTGTGTTTTTATCGGAGCTCAGGAAGAGGCCAGTTTCTAGTTTTGGATTTCCACTTTCTGTGTAGCAGCTTTTTTAAGTTTTATTATTGTTTGTCATTCATGCTCTAAATGTGACCTCGCAGTGCCCAAACGTACAACACACACAAACACACACAGGGATTAGCATATGGGAAGCAGAGTGCTTGGAGGGGAAACGAGGCATGCGTTTACCTCCATTGTTCTTCAGCCCTTGTGGCCTTGCTGCATCAGAGGAAACAACATCAAGGCAGAAAGAAGGAGGGGCGAGCAATGATGACTGCACAGGGAGGGGTGACAGGGTGGAGCAGGGAAAATGTCATGTGTTAAATGAGATCACGTCGGCTTAGATGTGCGATTGCTTTATCACTCGTTTTGATTTATTTATTTATTTTTTCTGTTTTTCTTTGTTGTTGTCTTGCAGCTGGAATGAACATGAGCCCAGTGTCCCGTTTGAAAAAAACCTGGAGCAAAGTCAAAACAGCCAAGTTTGACATCCTAGAGGTGAGAGGCAACAGAGATCAGGTTTTTATGAATATTCTCCCAAACACTTAAATAAAAAGATTAGAACCCTTAAAAAATTTTTTAATAAAAATGTTAAAATAAAAATATTTTTACTGATTTATTTTTTAGTAATTAGACACTTGAGAAACAGCTAATTTCCTCCTGTAGATGTTTCAGCGTACTGCCACTCAGCTGGCTGAATAAAGGGGCTGGGTTTTTTGTTTGATACATAGAAAACATGAAATATATTTATGAAGATGCTTTTTTCGAAAAGGAGCAGATGACAAGCTAGTGGTTATACATGTTGCTTCAGCTTTGCTAACTGAGCAGACAGCCGATTTTCAATATCAACTTTTGTGTTGTTCTATGAGGAGCTTAACGGAAAAAAAAAGGAATCTGTTCAGCGAGCACTTCAAAACTTTCGCAAAATTTTGGGAGTTTTTCCGCTTAATTCTATGTATTTACATCCTAATAACAATGTAGCCTTAGAACGGCTGGCTTAATTTTAGCAGGAGTAATGGTTTACATGTAATAAATCAGACAAAGGTTGAGATTTTTCCAATTTTATCTTCAAATTTTCACACCCAACAACAAAACTCAACACAGGTTTGTGACTTAAGCCAAGCTGAGAGTAAACTGTTTGAACAAACTGGCAAAACGAACAGCAAACAGGCTGAAGTGACACGTCTGCAGAAAGAGCGGGAATTCAGCAGCCAAAATTCCCCCTAGATGTGGAAGGCAGGTGTAGATCACTCAGGCTTTTCGGTACGTCTGGAAAAGCTCTGTAGACTACAGGAACAACATTCAGTGAATACAAAACACTGTGATTCAGTTAGTCAGTCGGTCTGACGGAAGATCTGAGCGGTCAGCAGGGACTCTGCAGGACCTCAAAGGTTTTCAGATGCTGCTGTTATTTTTCCTTCATGTCTCACAGGAGATGAACAACTTTTATTCTTCAGTCACATTCCTCGTTTAAATGTCATTTTACCGTCCTGGGGCCAATTGAGGAAAATCCTAAACTATTAAGTAGAATTGGCAGAACTTCATGGCCTCACATGTCTCCCTTTAACATGGAGGGTTAAACATATGGATGTGGGCTCCAGATGTATTTTGTTTAAGTTAGACTTGTTCCAAGGTTTTCCCTTGTTCTTTCGTAAATGGGTACCAAGAAAATCACATCTACGCTCCATGTCAAACATGCAGGTATTAACACGGAGCTATGAAGGAACCAATAATCCCACCTGGGGGCTATTTTCAGCCTAGTATCGGCCTTACAAGTAAATACTGGCTCAATGCGCTTGTCTTCTCCAGATGTTAAACTCACAGTGTCCTTCTCCCTGAATATAGCATCAAATGGATCCTTCAAGCAACTTCTACAACTACAGAACAGCACTGAGAGGAGCTATGCAGAGATCCATCACAGCCAACAGTAGCAGAGAAAAGGTGAGAGCTCAGCAGAACAAGTTCTGAGATAAATCCCGAGTTTACCCCAGTTCTTTCAGATTCAAAGCCAAGCAGTTCTGTGTTTTACTCTGACTCATCCAGGAGCTTCAGACATGTAACGCCTGAACTTCTCTACTCCAGACTTAACGTTTACATCTTTTATATCTCTCTGAGACATGCGGAGTGAATAATCAGGGGGTTTGTATCTCCTTCAAACCAAATGTTTTTGCTACAGGGACGCTTTAAGATTATGTCTTTTGTGTTAAACGTTCCCGTGTTTATCTTGCCGCATCGAAATGTCGCGCTTTAAACAAACGGTTGATGTTGAAGTAAAGGGGGGAGGGGGAGTCTCAATCCGTCTCCTAACCGTCTGCACATGGCGTCCCCGCCCTGTTTACGCCATCATCAGCATCCCCAGACGACTCGCACTGGAGTCAGGAGGTTGCATAACAGAGCGCCTCGGAGTGGACACGGTGCCCGAGTCACAAGAGGAGGGTTCTGTTCAACATAGCTGCCTGCCAGATCACATAGTGTTCTCTGACACCCCCCCACTCCGCCTCTGAGCTTCCTCTCACGAACATTTTACTAACCGAGACAGACTGTTCTGTCAATATAAATGTGCCTCCTGGAGTTGTTTTTGAGCGAAGATATCCAAACATTCCAGCGCGGGAGGCCGAGGTCATGAAATGGAAAGTTCCCAAGCAGTCGAGTATGTTCCTGCTGGTGTCCTCTTCTGTTAGGACGTGGGTGACGTTTTTTTTTATGACTGTCCAACCACAGTTCTGGACACAGAAGATCAACAAAGGGTTCAGTTTAACCCATCTGACTCTACTATTTAACCCAGGTCTACTGCAGTTTAGCTGCTTTTACCGACTACAAGCATCCAGTCTCTACTGACTCGTTTGGTTTGAAAAGCATCTTAGCGAACTGCCAAACTGCAAATCTGAACCAGACTCAGTGTATCTGCTGTTTGGTTGTGAAGCAACAGTCCTCTGTGACATTTCCCTCAACAGAATGTGAAAAATATCCCCGGACCGCATGATCTTCTTCTAATGCTGATTCTGACTGTTCAGCGGCTTGAATTGATTTGTTCCCTTTCCTTGTCCCTTCTTTGCCTTCTTGATCTCTCCCTCATGTCCACCACCCCAATCCTTCCCGATGTTCCTTCTTCCTTGTGTCTAACACCAGTTATTTACTTTGGTCCTTTCTTCAAACTCTGCTCCACTTCCACCAACTTTTATTGTTTCCTGTGATCCTTTTTTTTTGCTCCACTTATCTTTCTTCGTTCTCCCTTAATCCATTTATTCTCCTTATTTCCTTTTATGCTTTCTTTCTTTTTCCTTCCCTGTGACCTTCTCCTCTTCCTGCTGCCTTTCCTTGTATGTGTCCTTTTCTCTTCATTCTTTCTTTTCTTCAATTTATGTGACCTTTACTTCTTTATGCCTTTATTTGAGTGCATGATTTTTTTTTCTTCAGCTTTCATATTTAAAGCCTGTAAAGTACATAACCTTGGAGTTTTTTGTATTACATACCTTAAAAGGCATTAATAATATTGATATGATAGTGATCCCAAAGCAGAACACGTGTGTGTGCATGACAGCAGTCCTCAGAGCACGCTCGCAAGTGTGTCCTTGTAAAAAAAGGGAACAAATTTGCAGGCCTGTGTGGGAAAAATAAAAACAAAAGGAGGGCGCGTTGGATTCCAGTGTGACGTACGAGTGATTCTGAGCGTGTAATACACAAAGAATTCAACACGATTTGCTTCTGACGGAGCGTCTGGTTGACTGTTGCTGCTTTGGTGGCTCCTAAAAGCATCGGCTTCATAAATGTTTGATGGGGAGGGGGTTCAGGAAGGAGGTGTCAGACTGAGGGGCTTTTTAGGTCAGCTTCCTGCAGATGCCCTTAATTTAAAAGGATAATAGTGTCAGATGTTTATTCTTGCTGGTATTTAATCACCCAATGGTTTCTCCAAAGGAGGGAAATCCTCTTTAAATGTAACCTAAATTTAACAGAGTCTGGTGTCGGTTTCTTAGTGTAGAAATGCAATGACCTAAATTGTTGTTCCGAAAGAATATAAATGTTTTAAAGGGATTTCGACAGGGAATTACCTCTTCTGTGGGAAATGCACCTACTACAATAAAAACGTCCTCAAATGTAAAACGAGACGTAGAAAACAATGCGGCCACACCTGCGAGTCAATGGGAAATCCCCATGTATTAAATCTCCATTTTTCTTTTTCTTTTTCTGCCTCTTGTCTTCCAGATCGTCATCCCTTTTTTCAGCCTGCTGATTAAAGATATCTACTTTCTGAACGAGGGATGCACCAGCCGCCTGCAGAACGGCCTCATCAACTTCGAGGTAAACGGAGCTTCAAATCCCCAACAAAACAAATTCAGTTTCCCCAGCGACACATTTCAACACACTCTGACTTATTAATGTCGTGACCACAACGTATTTACTACACATCGAAACAACTGACCCTTATTTATTTGCACTTCTCCAAACGTCAGACAAAAGGGAAGTAGGACTTGAGTGTGTAACATTCAGCTGTGTTTCCATGGAAAACACACGACTGACCAAATGCTATTTCAACTCACATTTGGTCACATGTTTATTTTAAGGTTTCTCACCCTTCTGGGGGAACTTTGCTCAGGCTTTACTCTGCCTGTCACAATGTTAAGATGTTTTTAAGCTAAATTTGAACACATTATCACCATAGCAGAGCCAATTTGACGCAGCGTATGCTTAGATGTTATCTCCCCTCAACTTTCATTTTAGCCGTTTAAAGCAGGACCTTGTCTTGAAGGTAACTTTTGTTCTGGATGATAATAAAGGTTTGTGACGTTGCGTTGCAGAAATTCTGGGAACTTGCCAAGCAAGTGAATGAGTTTATGACCTGGAAGAAGGTGGAGTGTCCGTTCGAGAAGGACCGCAAGATCTTGCAGTACCTGCTGACCGCTCCTGTGTTTACAGAAGACGGTAAGCAAACCATTTAGGGAATTATCGTAAAACTTTGCTGAGTGCCAGATTGGTCCCAAAGCTATTCACTACTGTTGTATAGGACAAACAATAAGCATAAAATAGCTAATTTAGTTCATGGATCTGGTGAAATCAAGTCATGCATGGATTATTTGACCGTTTGAGGCCCCAATGATAGACAGGCTTCTACTTCTAATACATAAAATACTTACGGGTAGCTGAGACATGGGTCCAAACCCAGCTTGAACCTAGGTAGGTGTTTTTTCTTTAAATAATTAAACTACCCCAATATAAAGTGGCCTATATTTTCCAATCATGTAAATGAACCCCCACTAGTCAGATTGATTTCATAGTTCCTCATTTTCCTTTTCCTGTTTTATGAGAATAGCCTTTACATTTACTTCTCAAATCATTGTCCCAACTTTCTACATCTTAAGATAGCTCATAATCGCACAATTTAACATCCAGCAGTTTGAGAGTATTAGTCTAATCATAGCGTTTGGAACATACATCACAGATTACTTCATTCTAGATAGTGGCAGTAAGGCTTTTACATTCTATCCTGAATTTACCTCTGTTGCAAGATCAGTTTGTGCATTGTTAGTAACACAACAATGAAAGCTGATATATTCCAAGCATCATGGGTTCAGACCTCATAAATATTATATTGCTCGAGATGTTGTGGAAATGGACAAAAGAAAAACCGTGAGGAAAATGTGGATTTATCACTACTGATCACAACTACATCATTTTTATGTCTTGCTGCCCTTAGTGGAATCAACCTTAGCTGTTTGCTGAAAGGAAACTGTACATATGAAGAGGAAATCTGTCCACCAACACTCCGTTTGTGGAAAATCTGCCTATATACAGATTTTACCTCAAATGTTTGACAGAAAAGGTATCCCGGACTGAGTTGCTGTTGTATGGTCGCCCAGGGTCATTTCAGAAGCTTTCTCCATTGACAGTCTGCATAATCTAATAAGAGATTTCTGCTAGCGTTGATTTAATGGAAACAGAACACCTGAAGCATCTTTCAGTTAAAAACAGTAGATTGAGTCCGACGGAAAAGTAAGTTGTTCTTTTCCTAAAATCTGCACAAACTTTAGGGTTTAGCTCTCTTGGTCATAATCGGTTGCCTTTGTGACCAGACAGACCCACAGATCACAGGAAGTCCTACATAGTCTGTCTGCTCATCACAAAACCCAATGATTTCCTTTGTTTTTTGTGCAGCTCTCTCTCTGGCATCGTATGAGAGCGAAGGTCCTGAGAACAACATGGAGAAGGACAGATGGAAGTCTCTGAGGTGTGTACCACCCTCCTCTTTTACCTCTCCTTCATCTCCCCCGCCGCACGCTCAACCACCCCGTGGGGATTTGAGACTTTTCAATCAAAGCGAACAGAATTCCATTCCCTTGCCCCTCTCCCCGGTGGTGCTGACCATCGGAATGTAGGTCGTGCAAGGAGGCTGACCTCTCATGCTGTGCAGTAGATGCAACACTCAGAGGCGTGCCATCTTCATCTGACTTTCTGTGTCTGGCAGAAAAAACATGAATTTAATGGATCGAAAATAAGTTTAATTGTCAAATATTATTTTCATATTATATCTGCTCGTTTTTGCATGAATTGTAAATAAATTCAGCCTTGAAAACAAGAAATGAAATTCCGTCATATTTTAGGACATGTCTGTAAACCTCCTCTGCCCCTTAGTGGCCATAAAACAATGCAGTCATAAAAGCTGATGGAATCTGTATGCTGTATGCTCTTCTTCCAGCTACGTTTTATTTAGGGATGCATTTTATATTTAAAATGAATTATATTATTATATTACATTAATCAATACTATATTAATTACAATAATATTTGTATTATGTTAACTATATTACAGTTGACGTATGTCCCGGTTTTGTTATTTTATTTATTTTATTACTCTTTTTATTATTAGTAGTATAATAAAAACATGATAAGTTTCCTTATTTTTTTTAGAATAAATATAGAAAATCGAAAATTTGATAGAGTTCAATTTGATTGAAACTGTACTAGATAAAAAATGCCTCTGAAAAGATTTGTTGCAAAAGGAAATGTCACTTTAAAACTGAAGAACTATAAAAGGCGTGTTGGGAGTAGCCTTGTGCCGGAAGCTGTGGCCCCTCAAGCGAACACGTGCAGCCTGTATGATTCTGCTCACTCCAACATACACGACACATTAGTTCATCCAGCTGATGAACCAATCTGTCATTCCCCTCCAGTCTGATGCTGCTGTGGGTGGACAGTATCCGTTCAACACTTCCAGGCTATTCCAGTCTGTCTGCATGCAGATGGCTGGTGCGACTCATTGGGCGGAGTCCAGAGTCAGAATATGTCACTACTGGACGTTCTGGTGTCCAGTTATTTCCTCACCTTTCAGTATTGACGTGTGTCTTTGTGTTCCCTCTGCAGATCTACTCTGCTAAGCAGAGTTTAAACCCGAAGAAAACCAGAAAGAAGACCAACCCAAAAGGCGAAGCGCTCCATGTCGACACTACTGTTGTCCAAGCGAAGTATCCCGATCTCTGAAGGGAAATGACAATCTCTCCTCAGACTGTGGAGGACTTTGAATGCCCCCCACCCCCACCGACCCTTGACCCTCTATGCTGTATATTTGAGGACAGCTTTTTTTCATCTCTTTGTATGACTTTATAGTCATTTGATTAAAGACCCACTAAAGACCTTCCGGGTGAGAAAGAAAGTCGATATTTTCTCCGTGTGAAATTTTTGGGGCTTGTTGCGTCCCCTGCTGTTTGTATACTTTTATTATTGCGTTAGCTGCTGGCCAGCTGACATGATGGATATGCTACACACCTTCTGGTTTCCAATGCCAGCATTCTCTGTACAAACCTTAACGCTGTAGTCCAGTGAGATGGCAGCGTTTGTCCGGAGTACCATAAATTTGAGTCTGTTTGGATGTGTGTTTAGAAAGATTATTGATGTATTTGAAAAGATTGATATTTTTTTTATATGTCTAAAGTAGGAAGCAACACTTATTTCATTCTTGGCTGAATGATATCGTGGGTAACTTGTTTGACCGGCCATCTTGTGCTGGGGTTACACGCTGCCCCCCTGTGGCCGGTGCAGAAAAGTGAATTTGTTTTTTACGAGTTACAAATGTGTTACATATTATTTTGTTTTATTTATAAATGTCTGCGGTGGCGTTATGTTTATTATTTAATTTAATTTTGTACTAGATGATTTACATTCTTAGCTTGCATATTTTTATGAAACCTTTATTTCAAGGTACCTGATCAGAGGATGAAGTTGAATGCATTTTTGACTGACGTCTGCTTTGCCTTGACTGTTTCCACACATTGTCCTGTTTTAGCTATTTGTGTCACTTTCTCACCCTCTGTGTTATTGATCCATATGTATTTGTGCCACTGAAACCGAATAGAGAAGCAGTTTATGATTGACTCAGTTGTTTTTGACAAGATAAAGTTAATAAATGGTTTTGCTCTGCAAAGGACTCTTGTGGTCTCTTATTGGTTAATATTGTACATTCAAACAACAAGTTTACAATGCATAACAGAAGTAAAGAAAAAAGTAAGTTAGAAACAATGTAATGTTTTATTAAAACATTTGCTGAATCAGTAACATTTTCCCAAAATAATGCCTTATTTATGAATTAACCACAATACAGATTATGAGACCACAAAGATGTCGTCCCGAAATTTTTTTATTGCTTTGGTTGCTGTCTGTTAGCAATCCCTTTAAGATTCATAGGAACCTCTAGGCACCGTTAATGACCCTGGATATCGGCTGTGGTTAATTGCGACACAAAATACAAAATGACTTGTGACGTACATATTGCAGCAGACCTTTTAGCAACATTACTATGAAGTATTGCTATTCTGATAGACTCTCTCCACGTTATGATGTCCAAATCAGAGGACAGTGGGCCCGGCCTTGAGACACAATTCAGACTCTCTTCTCTTCTCAGAGAATAATGAACTTGCTTTTTTATGCCTCCAGGGTTCCAAAATAACTTCTGCAAAAAAAAATAAAAAATCACATCAGTAACAACCTGTAACAAAATGATAATCTCAAAAACATAAACGTTTATATTTGTAAAAGACATAATATAAACTAAAATAAAATATTTCAACACCTTTTCAGTAAAATAACAGCTAAACAGTCTCACAGAGATACTAACTGTTTCATGGTTTTAGTCTATATTGAGTTCTCCATCACATTTATTGGTCACTGAAACACATGTGCCAGCTTTGCACATGGCGGACTTTTTCTGTAATGTGTAAAGCTGCACATTTGCTTTGGGGCTGTGTACAGTTTTTGTGGAATGCTGTTGCACTGTCCGCTCTGCTCGGCTTTGCTCCCTCTATTAAACAGCTGCTTACTGCCCCAAGGAAGAAAGCACTAGAATTTAAGAACACTCTTAATGTTTAACTTAAAAAACCCTACCAATCTGTCTATGCAAAAGCACAGACAGATTTAGGCCGAGTGTCGGGCCTGATTACAGACACCGGATACACTAGCTGATCAACAGCTGATCAATTATGGTTATACCATATTTGCTTTGAAGATGCTGCGTTTTATTCGACCAGCTACGAAAATAATTCATAACTCTCTGTATTCTGACCAATTCAGCCTGGGGAAGCTTTGGAGAAGACAAAGTCTAACCATCCTGTTATTTTCCATGACACGCCTGCTTCCTGGGGAACTGACTGAAAATTGGTCAACTGGGTTTTTACCCATCTCTGTTGTTCTGGACGTAGTTTAGTCCTTCTGTCCCAGATCTCGCTGGGCCCAAAAGAGGACACCTAAAAAATGTCATAAGTTCATAAGAGCCATAAAAGAGGACAACAATAACTCTGCTCAAAAGAGGTGGGTTACAGAAAATGACATAAGCAAAGAAGGTACAAGCAAAAACACAGAGTCATCGGAGCAAATTATAATGGTTTTGATAAGCTGTTCATTGTAAACGTTAAAGGCAGAAATGGCTCTATGGATTGTGAATGTTGAACACCCTGCAACCAGAGCGGCCCTTTGGCTCCACTTGGTGTCTAGTTTCTGTAAGTGGGAACTACAGAGTTTACTATGCAGCCTACTTGGATTTTTAGCAATTTCGAGGCCTTTCAAGCATGACCTGATACCAAGGCCGTCACCGGTTTGCATTACACTTTTGGCAGAGCTTAATTTGAGTCCCCTCTTCCTGTCATGAGTATTTTCACCAGTAACAGTGTTTCATTTCAGACTTGGTGAAACACGGGAGAGTGTGCCAAGTTTATTTGCCTGATTTCAAAAATAACCAAGCGTAATTGGCTGTTTGCTGGGATGTGTTCGTGAATACTCCCAATAAAGAAAACATGAATCTTGCGATATCTGTTCGTAACAGAATTTTTAAAAACTAAACGTACCAAACTTAATATCATTCTCAATAAATTGATGTAACTTTTTTTTTTTGTGGTGTATCCAAGAACAAACCGAAGACTCTTTATTGTCTTGGGGCTCTAAGCAGCAGCTTAGCTCGCATATGCTACTAAGATTTGTTAGATGATTAAAAATATCTAGGTGAAGAAAAAAAGAGAACAAAGCTCTAAAGGTGCAAATACTTCTTCGCTGTGCTGCACTGCAAATTTGGTATTAAATTCATTACATTTCGTTGTTGAAACAAAACAAGAGTTACAGGAATCAGTTTTGCAGATTATATCTCAAACGAAACCGACCAGTACAAAAAAAATAAAAATAAAACTAGCAAAAAGAACCTGATTATCACATCTCCTGTTCTGTTCCATCCGAATTTCGGAAAATCTTGTTCAAGTTGTGAATATTGACAAATATCTGTCAAGAATCAACACATTTGAATCCTTCTGAAGCTACAAACTTGATGTAAAAACAACACAACTCATTTTCACAACACATTTTTTTTTTTTATCTTAACGATAATTTTTTTTTTCATGACCTAAAGGAGGTCACACTAGAATTTATTCAAAAATTGGCCCAAGCTTACATATAGATGTACAAATAAGATTGGGTCGGGGGGGCTTTTGTTGCCAATGTCCAAGATAGTTGTGATGCAAAAGCAGAGTCCCTAACCCTCTTCATTTAATGGTAGAAGGTGCATGTTAGAAATTCAGAGGGACCTTTTCTCACCATCCTCAGATCTCTCAGTTTCAGCCTGGGCGTCACTGACCTGGATAGTTGTTTCTCTGTGACCTCGACAGTGCAGATGAATCAGCGTTGGCCACCTGCCACTGTTGTCCGCTATTTTCTGTCAATGGAATCAGCTGCAGGCCACACAGCTCGTCACAGGCTGGGAAAACCAATTAGTCGCTGGTGGGTGTGAAGGACTGCAGTATCCAGTCATTTACATCGTTGAAAATCTAAATGCATAATATCCAAAAAGGGTAACGCTGCGAGCGTTAATGCATTATAAACCTGAGTGTTTAAGCCATCCCAATGTCCCTCACTCATCTATTTATTGAATTTTGTACCCCGATTAAAAAAACAACTGTTATTTTAATGAGTCCAAACGATACAGAAAAAACCGCAGAGGTTTCAGGCAACCTTCTGATTGTGGATCAGTTTAACATATGTTGTAATCAAATTTGTTGAAAACTAAAAGACTTCCCCTATTTCTTGATTTCATATTTGATCGAACTACTAACAAATAATACCATCAAATAAAATTAAAAAAATAAATGACGGTGACATAAATCTTACTTTCTTGGAACTGTCTTCAGTGATTATTATCAAGAAATCATGTGATCTCTTCGCAGAAGACATTTGTTTTTGTTTTTTTGTTTTTGTTTTTTACCAACAGATAATTAGTTCCAGTTGTCATCTTAAGTCTGCAGGGTGGTATTACCTCAAAGATCTAAATATGATTTGAATATGAATGCTATGAGTCAGTATTCTGTTGGAGGAAATGAACTGCAACTGACCTTTCTGACACTGGGTGGAAAGGTTGTAGTCTAGAGATGGATGGATGGAAAACTGATGGAACAATCAATAGGTGAATTGATTGATGTTGGATGGATTTATGGATGGATGGATGGATGTTTGAATGGAGAGGGGAAATATGGATAGTTGGATGATTGGATTCATGAAATGATGATGGATGGATGACAGATGATGTATGGTGAATCAACCAATGAATGGCTGATTAGGTGAAACATGGTTGGTTGATGAATGAAATAGATGCTTGCTCACTGTTTCAGATTGGGTTTGCTGAATCAGTATTTAAATGTTTTGCAATGAATTGTTATTAAAGTTTAATTCAGTTATGTTAACGTGTCAAACTTACCAAGTTAATCCTGAAAGTAAAATGTTCTTCTAATATATAAAGAGTCTGTTAAAAATATTTGCACTTCTTTCAAACTTAATCACTGTAAATTGCAAAAAAAAAATATTACAATAAAGAAAATGTCTATTGTTCTGTATTTACTTGTTTTTATCACATGGGTGTTTATTACCCATCACTTCTCAAACAGAATCAACGCTGACGTCAGTTTCGGTGTCGGCGCGCCTCAGTCAGCGCGAGGAGAGAGGCGCGCGCCCAGCAAAGCACAGCAGGCAGCGCGTGCAGTGCGCAGTTAAGGCTGAACCGGTTCTTCCCGAGCGGTCGGCGAGAGCAGCTCGGTTCTGCTGGTAAACCCACAGCTGGGCGCGTCTGGAGGCTGCCACAGAGAACAAGGTAAGAGCGGACATCCTGCCCTAATAGTCGGTTCCGGTTCCGCCGCAGCAGAGGCGAGAAGAGACGCTCTCAGCTGCGCTTCTGCTGTTTTAATTGGTAAACCGGCAATTAGCGTTTTGATTCGCTCCACCTTAAAACAGCGAGGACTTCAAAAGAATCTCAGCATGTGACTTTCTTAAGGAACGAGATAAATGATTCAAAATTGAAGTTGAAGTTTGGAGCACAGTCGGATCTGAGCACGCGCTTCAGCAGGAATGTCGGGAGTAAAAGTGCCTGTTTTAGTGGGCGGCGGGGAGACAGGAACATGATTGTTCTCTCAGACGGTTTCTGTGAGTGTCAGTCATGCGTGCTACATCTAACCCAGACTGTGGATGTTCTCTTTTAGGCGTTGCCTCCAACCAACCTGCTGTATCTGGGATGCTGGCTGGGACGGACTGTCATGTAATGCTATACTTCCTGCCTCCTGAATAATAAATGGACAAGACCGTTTCATTGGCTCGTTTCTGTCCAGGTCCCCCACTTTCTCACAGCTGCATCAGCTAGAAATCTCAGCTGCAGGTCAGACAGACCTCAGGTGCTTTCAGATCACTTTTATTTTTGAATCATAAGATCATATTTAGTGGGTCATTAAAACAGGATAGTTGGAGACGGAAACCGTTGCCTCTTCCTAAATGGCTCAGGCTCTGTCAGATTGATTGGAGCGTCAGTGAACATGAGTTTTATGTCTTCATCTAAATTCTTACCTGGCTTTAGGTTCGAGCCTTGACTAGATCAGTCTAAGGAGAATAGGCTTTGGTCTAAACTAGGGGTCTGCAACTGAAACGGGTTAAATATGGAACAGACTGCTTGTCTTGCAGTGTTTATATTGGTGATTTTAGCTGCAGGCTGATATTATAAATAGTTGTTTCTTTGCTTGTATTGGGCAAATATGAGCATCGGATAGGGACAACCCTAGTTTAAACCATGCAGTTGTTGCTCTGGCTGCGAAGTCGGCGTTGTAGTCTTCCTGGACATAGAAGCGTTCTTCCAGCATTGCTCTGTATTAATCATTCTGACCATCTTGCTAACACTGGATCTCCACAGCATGGTGCTGCCACTTTCATGTTTCATGGTGAAATTTGAATGCTCAGGGTTTGGTTAAGTGTTGGTCCAAAAACACTTACTTAACCCTGCCTGGATTGCGGCAAAGTACAAATGGTTAAAGTGACTCTTACCACTCTGTCATCTATGAAAACTAGATTTGTAAAGTGCACAACTGATAGCCGATCTGTGGACAGATTGTATGTTCACATGACAGGCACGCTAAAAAACTCTGAATCATGCCACTTCCATATTTGATACTAATTTGGATACATATCTGATAGTCTGCAGTCTAAACAGTCATGTTGTAGTTTATCTTTGTTTTATATCACTGACTTGAAACATGCTTTGTAATTCTGCACCAGAAGAAGCCAGTAAATGTGGATGTACGAACTGACGGAACAGTTAGACCGTCAAATATTTCTTCTGGCTTTGTGTCTGTTAGAAATCTTGGGGTGACTTTTGACTCAGATATTAAATTGAAGAGAAGAATGAACAAATTTACTGCAATAATCCAGCCATCCAGTCTAGCTTATATCATAAAGTTTATAAGGTACCTTAAGGATCATCGTTCTTATAACGCCCATAAGAGGTTTATTCATGCTTTCATTACTGGTAGACTGGACTACTGTAAATCCCCTGATTGCAGGTTTGGCCAGTCTTTGGTTTGTCTTCTACAGCTTCTTCATCACTTAGCTGCTCCTCTGCTAACTGGGTAAAGATGACATGAGCACATCACCCCAAATTTACATTCCCTTCACTGGCCTGTTCATTTTAGAATTGTTTTTAAGATTTTGTTTTTAGCTGTTAAATGTCCAAATAGTCTGGCACCTCTTTATCTTTACAGGTACATATACTGAGAAGATCTTAAAGATCTAAAGGTTTTGATTGTTTTCCGAGGACTCTGCTCGTGACCAGTGCAGACATAGCCTTTTCAGTCGCAGGCTCAGGAACAATCTTCCATTGTCTGTGAGGTCGGCTGGATCTCTAAATGATTTTAAGTCTCCTTTAAAAACACATCTTTTTAAACTGCCGTTTATTTCCAGGGAGCTTGATCATTGGGGGAGGCTTTGTTTTTTTTTGAGTTCATTGCTTATTCTGTTAACCTTTTATTTTGGTTTTGTTTGTAAGTTTATTAATAGTTATTACTTTTTAAAGAAAACGGGACGTAAACAACGACTGAAGCAAGTAGTGCTAAGCTTTGCTTTTTCTTAGCCTCCTTTGTCTTGATATGATCTTTTGACAGTATGGCCGGTTCTCAATGTATCAACATCTGAAATCGATCAACAGGCGCCAGCATTTATTGTCCCTTCTGTTAACATTGCGCTTCTTTGTGACGTCACATGTGGGTCACTTTGGAGTCGTAAACCGTTCACAAAAAGATCTGATGGAAGTCACATTTAATTAGTTGTAGAAACTACACCTTTAGGTCTCTGCAGCTCCTCTGTTTTACCCAATCCTCTCCTGACTTGATCTGGTAAATTTTACATGGACAGTTATGTTTTGGTTGGTTTGAAGAGGGGCCGCACTCTCTCCACGCTCTCCTACATGTGTCCTCATTTTTATGATTCTGTTCACTAATGTTCTCTAAGACAACTGGGAGTTCCTCACAGAACAGCTATAGAATCTCTGCTAATTAAGTAACTTGTGAAGGAGATGGTTCACTCTGGATTTTATTTAACATGCCAACAAGACCTTAATGTATTATCTTTAAATTAAATTTGTCATAAAACAAAAACAAAATATCTATTTTGATTTCCGCCAATTTTTCATCTTCTTCAGGTCTAAAGATGGGGAATGGTTCGATGAAATTGAGGCGCTACAAACCCAGCGACACCTCTGTTCTTTCCTCCAATGGCCAAGCTCACAAAGACCACTGTAGCACCTTCAGAAATTCATCACTGGATTCACTGCGGGTCCGAGTGGAGGAGCTGGAGCGAGAAGGAAGGAGGAAGGATGAGGAACTATGTGCCAAAGAGCAACAGATCAAAGGTCTTCAGGAGCAACTGGTCAAGCAGACGCGGGTTCTGTCCGAGCTGAGTGAGGAGCTGCAGAACAAGTGCATTCAGCTCAATAAGCTGCAGGACGTGCTGAAGAGCGGCGCCCCGACTGGGCTGCCATCGCGGCCTCCGTCGGTCAAAACCAGCGGAAAGGGCAGCCCTAATCTGAGCGTCCGCATCAAGGAGACCATGAACAAAAGGAGAGGAGCCAAAGCTGGAGTGTCAGCAGAGCCCACATCAAGCTGTCTGCCCAAGTTCTCCTTCGAGAAGGCTCGGGTACCAAAGGATGCAAGGTAAGATTCGTCTGCTTTCACAGGACAGACAGACAGACAGAGACAGAGATAGGTATCAGGTCAGCAATCAAGAATAGAGAATTAGTTTATTGATATGGCGCCAATTTACAACAGATATCGTCTCAAGGCACTTTACAAGACAATCAATTAAAATTAAAGATACATCATAAACAAATCAATTCGAAAAAGTTTCCAATCTAAGGAACCCCAGCAGATTGCATCGAGTCATTGACTTGCAGCATTCACTCCTCTGGAATCAGCAGACCAAAACAATGGCTTGTGTTGTTGACTTTACAGCAACTCCTCATACTGAGCATGCATGTAGGGACAGTGGAGAAGAAAAACTCCCCTTTAACAGCAAGAAACCTCCAGCAGAACCAGGCTCAGTACAAGCAGCCATCTGCCACAACGACTGGGGGTTTGAAAAGACAGAAAACTAAATTAGATGCCGAGGATACTGAAAAAAAGAGTTTAAAGCAGCAGTTGCAGAGCGTCACTTGAAGGATCTCAGCCCATGTTCTCATCCAAGAAGCTGTCTCAGCTAACAGAACGCCCGACCAGGTGTGTTTACTATGGAGAGAAGAACGTTAAGAGAAAACAAAAGGTTACCAAGGTTGAAATAACGGTAACTAAGCAGATTGGACGAAGGAAGAAAGTAGCAGAGAGAGAAGTGGTCAGATTGTCCTCCAGCAGTCTAAGCCTATAGAAGCATAACTATAAAAAAACTTAAATAACTTAAACCTATAGAGAGAGAAATGAAGAAGGTAGAGCAAAGGAGAACCGTCTGTCAAGACTGAGTTCCTCCCCCAACCGGATTAGGCTGTCTTCTCTACCTCTTCCTAACTATAAACTTTATTAAAAAGGAAAGTTTTAAGCATAGATTTGAAACTAGACAGGGTGTCTGCCTCACGGACTAAAGCTGGAAGCTGGTTCCACAGGAGAGGAGCCTGATAACTAAAAGATCTGCCTCCCATTGTGCCTTTAGAGATTCTAGGAACCACCAGTAAACCTGCAGTCTGAGAGCGAACTTCTCTGTTAGGGAGATAAGGAGTAATCAGATCTCTGATATACGATGGAGCTTGATTAGTAAGGGCTTTATATGTCAAAAGAAGAATCTTGAAATCTATTCTAAGTTTTACAGGGACCCAATGAAGGGAAGCTAAAATTGTGGAGATATGATCTCTCTTTTTAAGTTTCATCAGAACTCTTGCTGCAGCATTTTGGACCAACTGTAGACTTTTATCGCATTTTGTGAACTTCCTGCTAATAAAGAGTTACAATAGTCCAGCCTTGAAGTAACAAATGCATGGACTAGTTTTTCAGCATCTGTCCTAGAGAGAATATTTCAAATTTTTGCTATATTCCTAAGGTGAAAGAATGAAATCTTACAGACCTGTTTTATATGGGACTTGAAAGACATTTCCTGATCAAAGATAACCTCAATGTTCTTTACATTGTCACCAGACGCCAACCTGATGCTATACAGGTCAAGTGGCTGACTAAGCAATTTCTTTTTTAGAGGTTCTGGTCCAAAGATAACAACTTCTGTCTTTTCAGAGTTTAAGAGCAGAAAGTTTAAAGTCATCCACATTTTTATGTTATCTAGACATGCCTGTAATCTACCAAACTGACTGGATTCATCAGGATTTTTAGATAAATACAGTTGTGTATCAGCATAACAGTGAAATTAACACCATGCTGTCTGATGATTTTACCAATAGGGAGCATGTATATAGTAAATAGAATTGGGCCAAGTACAGAAGCCTGTGGTACTCAACAAGTAACCTTACAATGCTGAGGCGATTTGTCATTTAGATGAACAACCTGGGATCTATCAGACAAATACGATTTAAACCAGCCTAGTGCTGTTCCCTTGATCCCCACAGTATGTTCGAGCCTTTCTATGAGGATACTGTGATTGACTGTGTCAAAAGCAGCACTGAGATCTAACAGAACCAGAATAGACACTAGTCTATTGTCTGAGGCCATGAGAATATCATTTGAGACTTTAAGGAGAGCTGTCTCAGTGCTATGATGAGCTCTGAAACCGCAGACTATCAGCCGACTGAAATTCTTCAAATAGGTCATTATTCCTCAAATGCTCTCTCAGTTGATTAGCAACAATTTTTTCAAGGATTTCAAATAATAAATGAAGATCAGATATGTGTCTGTAATTTATTAGGTCTTCTTGATCAAGAAAAGGTTTCTTATGTAGGGGTTTTATTACAGCTACCTTAAGAGCCTCTGGTACATAACCATTCACTAATGACATATTAATATCATATCATATCCAAAATGGGGGTAACAATAATAGGAAATACTTCTTTAAACTATTTTGTCGGGATTGGATCCAACATACAAGTTGAAGGCTTAGATGAAGAAAATATTTTTGAAAGCTCAGAAGGCTCAACTGGAACAGAACACTTCAAACAGAGATCTGGCTCCAGAGTCTCCTCTATTAATAATGTAAAATATGCAGATCTAGCTTGGCGCAGGGTCCTTTTATACAGATGCATGCTGTTTTTCCAGGTTAAATAGGACTCCTCTAAAAGCGAAAACCGCCATTTCTTCTACAATTTCCTGGTGTTTCCCTTCAAGGTATGAAGTTCTGAATTACACCAGGGGGCCAACCTCCTATGAGTAGTCACTTTCCTTTTAATGGGGGCTACGTTGTCAAATGTAGTAGGCAATGAGGGCGTAATAGTATGTCACACTCAATGCCATAAGTCAGCACAAGGTCTAAAGTGTGACCAAAAGAGTGGGTAGGTGTTTGGATTTTTTTAGTGAAGCCAATTGAGTCTAAAATGGCATTAAAGGCTACATTTATGTGTTAACATGAATGTTAAAATCTCCCACTACAATGATTTTATCAGTGTTTAACACTAGTTCAGATAAAAAATCTGAGATCTGATCTATAAATTCAGAGTAAGGACCTGGCGGACGATACAAAATAACAAACAGAAGTGGTTTTATTCTTTTAGAGGTTGGATGAGGAAGGCTAAGGGTTAAATGTTCAAAAGAACTATAGCTAACAGTCGGCCTGGGATTAATAATTCTGATTGAAAATTAATTCTGATGCCTCCTACTCCTCCACCTCTCCCAGTACTTCGAGGAATGTGAAAGTTTAAATAATTAGAGGGAGTTTATTCGTTTATACTAACATAATCCTCTTGCTGCAGCCAGGTTTCTGTGAGACAAAGCAAATCAATTTGATAATCAAGAATTAAATCCTTAACTAATAAGGAATTGAGGAGAGAGATCTGATGTTCAATAAGCCACACTTAATAGTTGTACATTTTTGTTTAATCTGAGTTGTTTTTATCTTTATGAGATCTTTTAAGATTGATCTTTACTCTATTTGGTTTTGGCCGTGGGCATGACACTGTCTCAATGGGATGATGGGTAGGTAACTGCAGAGAAGCCGCAGAGAGGAGTTCTAAACTACGACTGTGCTTCCTGGTCTGGACCCTGGTTTGTCAGTAATTTGGGGAGTTAATAAATCTGGGCATATTTCTAGAAAGAAGAGCTGCTCCGTCCAAAGTGGGATGGATGCCGTCTCTCCGGATCAGACCAGGTTTTCCCCAAAAGGTTTTCCAATTATCAATGTAACCCACACATGTTCAGTTGCCGACTGCCAATTTAGATTTCCAGGTTAAGTCCGACCCAAACCAGAGGTGTGTCTGTGTCTAACCTTAATCCTGTTTGCAGTTGAAATTGAGTAAGTGCTGCTTTATAAGCTAACAGAAAAAAACCCCGGAATCCTCTTCCAAGCATGAAACGGTCAACAGTTGACTCTTCTGTATATTGTAGTTGGTCCCCGTTGAGACAGGAGCATGACGGTGTTCTTCTTTACAGCTGAACTGTAGTTTTATCGATTCAAGCTGCTCGGCTGTGTTACTCTGTGTGCCGCCCCAACAAAGGCTAAACTTTAGGTTTGTTTGAAATGATGCAGAAAGATAATAAATAATTCCTTTGTGTCATTAAAGTGTCCAAGATGTCACAGTTTCAAATTGTGGGGAGAATTAAAATCCAATAATTTTTGGGTAATCATCAGCCTGTGTTCTGTACCATGTCAGCTTTGCTTTCCAAGTAGTCGACTGGATGTTTATTTTAGAAGTTCCTTTTTTCAGGCAGCTGACTTTTGTTCACAAGTAGCATGGTATTCATTAAAACAAATATATCCGCCACAACATTTTAAAGACTTAAAGTGGATATGAGAGCAGGGAGTGAGTTGAGCATCCTCACAGGTGGATGGAGCTGTCCCTCAGTCTGTTGGTCTGCAGTCTCCTTCCTTATGACAGCAGGGCGAAGAAGCTGTGTAGAGGGTGGGTAGGATCACCTGCCAGGCGGAGGGCTTTCCTTGTGAGGCGGGAGCTGTGTAAGTCCTGAAGCGTTGTTTATTCCAAATTACATGTTGTTGTAAATCATTGGGTTGCATGTTTTAAAATCATTTTCTGCAACCAGATGCCGATCCTGCATCTGCCATCTGATGTAGGACAGTGGCAAGCCTGGAAAGTCTAATTACTGTCATCAGTTATATTATGTAGTATTATAAGTATATCATACTGATGAGTAATTATGGCAAAATTGATCATCCGTTCCACTTTTCATTCTGACTCTGACCTGTTTTTAGATCCAGACCTATTCAGTTTATTTCTATAGCATCTATTCACAACACGTGATCTCAAGGCACTTGTTTAGAAAAATCCTCTTTATGCAATCATACATGAATTCCAAATGATCCTATTAAACTAAATTAAGTTTAGTTTATTATTAAAACTATTTTTTATATGTTTTCTATTCAGGGAAACCCAGCAGATTGCATTGAGCCATTGACTTGGAGCTTTAACTCTTTACACAACATGCCCTGAGGTTAGACAGGCCATGGCTCGTTGGCTTTACAGCAATCCCTCATACTGAGCATGTATGTCGCGACAATGTGGCCAAAATAATATTTTGGCTACTTAAAAAAAAATAAAATCTGAATTAAAGAAGTGTTAAAATTTTCGATGGTTTTTCTAAAACCATGTTGTTATTTGACTTGTTATTTATATTATAGGGTTTTTGGAGTAACCACATTCTAAACCCAAAAGCAAATAATTTACCATATTTTTTCTTTATATTCCTTTCCTTTAAATAGATTGAGAAATCTTTGCACCTTAGCTGCAGCAGCATGTGACTGGACTTTTCTAAATGGTTGGACCAAACCACAGGAAGTAGCACCCAATTGCTAACGGTATGATGAAAATGATACAACATCAGCATTCACAGTATAATGAAAATGATACAACATGAGCATTCTTGAAAAAAACAAAAAACAAACATGGAAGCACAAATTCTGTTTGCAAACTTGCCTCTAAAAGAACCAAATGACTGCAGATCAGTGCTTAAAGCTCACACCAGCTATCAGGCATGGTGGTGGAGCGGGTAATAATTTGGACTCATGCAGCCACTAACACAAACATGACATTCTCTGTATACCACAATATTCTGAATTCAAATAAGTGCATCTGTCCAGAAGCTTCAGTTGAACCTAGTCTGGGTCACCCTCAGGACAATGATCCCAAACATAGCAATCAATGTTTAGCCGAATTAGTGCTGGAATTAACCCATTTGAAGTCCAAACCTCAACCTGATTTTGAAGCAACAAACTGCAGCAATGTATTTTAGAGGCGCTGGCCAATATTAATCCACAATGTTTGGAGGCTGATAATGTCGGATAAAAAAAAATCTTTCCTGCTAAAGGTTGAATCTGAGGATGTAGTTATTTCACACTGCTTTTCCATTTTTGCCTTTTTTTTGCACTGATGATTAAATAAATAAAAAAATCTTGAACTTTGAGAAGAACACACTCCTTTTTTAATATTATTATTGTGCTTTTTTTCAGATTTGGTATTCAGACTCCTGTTGTGGTAACAGCTCTAATTAAAACACAAACCATAAAAGTTTTTTTTTTGCACATTGCCTTTTGTGTTGATGTTGAACTGTGAAAAGTACGCTGTTATAACCAAACAAAAAATGAAAGGTTAAAAACCCTCATATTGTGCTGTAATTTATTACATAAACATCATCAACTGCAAAGAACAGAATGAGCTGCAGTGAGCCTGCTTTGCTTTTACAAAACAAAGGGCAAATTACCTTTTGTTATTCTGATCTTTCGGCAGCATGATTCCTGTCTGATCTCCCTCCTTATGCAATCCTCATGTTTGAAACATGTTGCTAATAATTCTTGTGTCGATTACATCACCACAGTCTGAAGCACCCATTAAAACATCCTCATATTCCGTGAATAATAGTCACATGTTACAGAATAAGAAACCATCCAGGCAACCGCAAAGGACTGATCACAAAAAAATTGGAAGTGAACATTTGTGACACACAAAAGGTGAATAAACAGACCACCCAGTGAAGAAAACAGTAATCCTTTCAGCTGTCCCCCAGGGGAAGTCTTTCTTTTTTGTTTTTTTACTGCAGCTGTTCAATTGAATATCTGCAAACTTTCACAGCTGATGATGATTTGATGTTTTCCCCACTTGATTCATTGTCAGAACAAAGCCCAGAGGCTGCGAACGGTCAACGTTCCACGGGAGACCAAATTATTTATCATTCGGGTTAAAAAAATAAATAAACAAAAGCGGTGAGTAACGAGGATTTGGGAGTGCTGGTGGCTGTTTGCAGCATCTGTGTGGGCTATGGTGGAGGAACGAAAGAGGGAAAAATATGATAAATGTATAAATTAGTGGAAAAATTCTGATTGTTTTCTCCAGTTCTGTCAAAACATCAAAGGAAATAGTTTTAGAGCAGCAATCTTCAAACCTTTGGCTGTACGTGCCAAATTTAACAAACTTGCTGCTTAACTTCCATCCATTAGCTATACCTGTGTATCGCTGCAGAACCACAGATGATGGACAGAGGGTGGTGGAGAGGCAGGATAAGGCAAAGCAAGACAACTGTATTTGTGTGGCACGAGACAATTGAAAGTGCTTTACATAAAGATTAAAAAAGCCTTTAAGAAAAGTTTACATTTTGGAGTATAAAATTAGAAAAGAGGAGAAAGGCATTAAAACGTCAAATAAAAACAAAAATTAAAAGCATGATTTAAGAACAATCAAGTACAAAGTAACTCCCCTCAAAAGCCGTTTTAGGCATTGTTGAAAAGAGCGGTTTTCCACCTGAATTTTAAATGTATCGCCATAAAGGCCAGTGTCAATTCTCCAAAAAGACAGAAAAATCCAAGAGACAGATCATAAACCAGGTAAACAGCACAGGAAAAGCTGGACATCTACTCATAGAAAGTTTTTAACTATCTGGCAGCTACACTGGGGTAGATGGGTTGTTTTTATAGTCAGAGGAACAGGTGGAAACCATGAGCAACTGATAGGTGGGCGTGGTCGATTCAGATAAATGATAAACAGCCCAGTCTAGCTGCCAGGATCATGACAAACAGCCTTGACTTGTTTAGTTGTGACTCCGGGAACCAGCATGAGACCAGAACCAGAAACGGACCTTCCCAGAGTCTGAGCTGGTTCATTCTCTAACATGTCAGAGATGTACTTTGGCTCCAGGACATGAAGACACAGATCTGAGCCATGGACTAATATGGTAGAGAATCCTGGTTGTAGTTAGAACTCTAGCAGCAGCATTCAGGATGTTCTGTCCACGGGATTTCTTCTCTCATAAGAGGAAGACGTTATAGTGGTTTAACCTGCTTCAGACAAACACAAACATACGAAGAATAAACCAAACCCCAAAGATAAAATGTTCACAAATTAACATGATGAGAGCATGTAACACACACAAGAGTAAGAAAAAAGGTACGTAAACTTACTATGATCTGAGAAAGGGAAAAGTGAAATTAAAGCAACACTAAAGAACTTTAAATTTTGGTCGATTTTCGCGGCCAGTGTACAAAAGAGTTAGTTTTTTTCCTGAAGGAAGACCAGCTCATAGCGTGGTAAAATCCTAATCTCCCGGTGTCCTACAGGTGGATTGAAGTACATTTCCGTCTCCAGTGTCTGTGTGAAGGATGAACAGTGATGAGGTGATGAACCTAATTTTGGAGAAACAATGTCAGATGATGACGTTGAAGATAAGAAACTGGGGAAAGTGACATGTGCTGTAAAGCAGTCAGCACATTTGTAATTGTTGTGCGTGGCAGGGTTCCTGCCATCCTCCTCAAGGTTTCATAGTGCCGGTTAAAGTGATACGGACCCCCTCGGGCCGTGATGTAGGTGTCATTCAACTGTGAATCGACGTATAATCACAAAAGTTATTAAAATATTATATAAAAGTTGAAAAGTTTCTTAGTGTTGCCTCTTATAGAGGATTAATTGAATGCCTGTGTGAATAATTAACACTTAAGTGTGTATAAATTGTGTGTGCATGAACATACACTAATGTGAACCCCAGGGATCAGCAAGAGCAACGGTCAACTATTATTTGTCCAAAGTTATGCAACGTTGAAGTTGGAAGTTTAGGGATGCTTTGTAAATTAATCCAGTTAAACTGACAGAACCTGCAGGCAAAAAAGAGTAGAGGTAATGGGAATGGTGAGCTTGATATATTCTCATGTTAACAAGAGTGTGATTACCAGCATGAATGAAGGAGGATTAGTTACGAAAAAAAAATGCTAGTCCGGTTTACACATTTGTCTATAGATTATTAATGTGTGCGATGAAGGACCGAGATGAATCCAGCCAGATGTTTAGGTGTTTGTAGGATTTAGGATATTCCAAAGCCACACCATTGGCAGTGAAGGTCCCCACTTCCAAATAACTTTAAAGCAAAATATAAAAAAAAATCAGCTTGGCAAATAAGAACCAAGGAACTTTGTTGTACCAAATACTTTCCAATGTAACAACTAATACCATTTGAACAGTTCTGTAAAAATAATTTCAACTGTCTGCTCTGCAAACAATGCTTGTGCTGGAGGATCAAATTTGAGCATATTATTTGACTATAAACAATAAACTTAAAATATTCTGGTCCACCCTGGAATAATAGCATTGCATAAATTTTAAACATCATTAACAATGAGTCAGATACAGATCCTAAATAATGAAGATAGGAACAAATGGTTTAACCGCTCTGTCTGATGTGTGACAGCGTGAAGAAGCTGCTGACAGACGCCCTGAACAAGAACCAGTACCTGAAGAGGCTGGAGCTGCAGCAGGTCAAAGACATGGTGGAGTGCATGTACGAGTGCACCTACCAGCAGGGCGAGTACGTGATCAAGCAGGGAGAACCTGGGAACCACCTGTTTGTCCTGGCAGGTATGTTTATCCTTACAGTCTGGCGTACATACTGAAATAAAATGTGGTTTGGTAATTTTAACTGCTCATTGTCCTGAATATTAGTGATTGATGACTATCGTTGTGTCGGAAAACGTTGTAGTTAAGGCTGATTATTAGGATCATGGGAGGCCAAGAGACCAAACCATAGATTTTCTGCAGGTCTGAACAAGGAGAAGGTTTTGTAAGAGCATTTGTAATTAGTTAAAAAGATGTGAAGTTGGTTTGTTGTTACAAAAGTCACACAGTCAAGAATTTCATATCCTCGTTCTAAACCATCCAAGTAGCCGCGCAACCAAATCTGATTTCAGGTTGGGATTACTAGGATGGTGCTTCACATTTTAATGAAAGTATATAACAGATGCAATAAAGTCTAACTCCGAGGCCTGTTATTATCTGTATGTATAACATGGAACAGTTTTTTCCAATGTATATTGTTTATTTTAAATTCTCAAAGTTTATTCGTTTAAATATTTGTTGCTTTTACACATTAGTCTTAAGCCAAACACTGACAGATATTTTACTTGTTTTGTTTCTCTCCAGATGGCAAGCTAGAAGTGTTTCAGCAAAACAAGCTGCTCACATCAATAACTGTGTGGACCACGTTCGGGGAGTTAGCCATCCTGTACAACTGCACACGGACAGCATCAGTGCGAGGTAAAGATTTTTTTCCTTGTTTTTCTGCTGTAAACACTGACTGTTCTCGTAGCTGTATGGATTATATGGTTGTAGGCTGAGGCTATCATTGTCACACAGACTGAACCCTTGGGGGGGCAATGTGACAGTGTGATAGAGCTTGTGACAATGTGACAGACATTATCAAACAGCCGTCTAATTCAGGATCCTGTTTCTTCTCTTTTATGGTGCTGTTCTCCCAGTCTGTTCACATAACCAGATGTCTGTGTCCCAGTTTGAGACTATTTATGAGTGTTGCAACCAGACTGCCCAGTTTGAGATCTATCCAGTTTTAGAAAAAACACGAACATGAATTAAATAGATTTGCTCATATAAAATTGTATTCACATGACTTACATTTGCAGCTTTCAATTCTCTCTTTTTCATGTCCTTTTTATTGTTTTGCCCCCCATACATATTCACACAAGTATAAACTTTGGTGTCACTTTTTGGGAAATTGTCTGATAGTTTTTTTAAAATCTCTACCACTTAAAAATCTGAAAAGTGTGTGAATATTGTGCTCAAGTCTTTTTTAGTATGTCTTTATCATCTTCTCCCTCTATTGATAACTAATACTCAGTCAGATTAAATAAACCGTCTGCCAGGGGTAGTTTTCAAGTCGTGTCACAAGTCCTGAATTCTAGAAGAGGAGTTGAATTTGATTGGCCTAATCTAAAAGATGAATCTGCTATGAAGTAAACCATTGCGCTTTAGCACTAGCCAGGGCTTATGGTTTATGGTCTTTTTCCTGGTGGAAGGCGAAACTCCACCCCAGTCTCATAGGACGCGATGGATCTGAAATCCATTTTTCACTATTTTGATCTCAGTTTGATCTGCAGCGATACTTTTGCATCACTTACATAGATTTTTATATTGGCAGAACTCATCTGACTTGAGAAACCTGCTTTTATTTGTTTCCTGTGTTCCCTGCTATACATTAGCAGACAGTAAATGGGGATTTACTGGCTTTCTTCTTTCCTCTCCCATACAGACTATGCATTCTTTGCAAACTTGCTTGAGCCCCTTCCTAGTTTTGTGTCTCCCAAACCTCCTATTTTGTCCAGATAAAGCCTTGACATCCTCAAAAACTCTCCGCCTCTGTCTCTGAAAAACATCCTGGCAGTACTTTTTTGCAGAAAGCCATTAATTTGGGTGTCCTTCTTACGCTGCCCCATCTAGAAGTCTTAAAGATCTGATAATTTGTTCTCAAAACCACTGTTTTTTGATACAAAATACAAAAATTATTGTATGCATGCATGAAAATAATATTATGTGAACGAATAAGCGCTTAAACATATTTGTTACGGTTACAAAGAAGCTTAAATTATGTTTTTTTTTTTTTACCTCACAACTCTACATGAACTCACAACTCTACAATTTTGACATGAAGCTGGGTTAAGGTGAGCACAGGGTCAGTTGTTTTGTTTTAAACCATATCGTAGAAAAAAAAAATCTTTGAAACAACTTGGATTCTTGACAGTTCTACTTTGACAGTTCGGCTCACTATCTCTGCTAGTGACTCACAAACTGCCACGGTCTCTTCCTCCTTCCTGAGGCAAGTTCTGCTTCTTTTTATAGCGGTGAACAAAGTGGGGACGTGGGCTTTGGATCGGGAAGCGTTCCAGAACATCATGAGGAGGACGGCCGAGACGCGACACGAGCAGTACCGCAACTTCCTCCGAAGGTCAGAGCCGAAGCTGAGCGAAAGAGTAAATGTCATTTGCTGCAGGGATTTAAGTTGTGGTTAAAAGGTGCCATACGCTCACCACAGCCATGCATCTTTAATTAGGATTTTAATTTATTCTGAATCTAGATTATTTGAATTACAATGATTCTAACAGAATTTAATCTATTGTAGATTTTCTCTTCTAAAAATAGTGTCAACATTACGCATACAGGCTGACATTTATACATATCTTCTTCTAAATTCCTAAATATGTGGCTAAATGTTGTAGAATATATTTTATCTTCAATGTTTTCCTTATCATGATGAATAGAGCTGGTAGTTTTTCTCTGCTGGCTCAAAAGTCTATGCTCAGCACAGCTACTTGGATTGAAAGGACTTCAGTAAAGCTCACACAAGGAAAATGTTGGATGTACAGACAAAGTAAAAGATGCTTTTTCTCAAGAACTTTAGATTTCAGATTCATCAGTACAGACAAATTACTTAATTTCAATGAAATTCATCTTTTTTCTATGGTGCCAATTTATATCATACATCATCTCAAGGCACTTTAGATAAAAAGCTTCAATCCAATCATAAATAAATTCCAATTGAGCTTTGTTATCAAGCATTGTATCAGGTTACATTCAGTCTTCAAATTACTTTTCTATTTAAGATAACCTAGAAGATAGGATCGAGTCATTGACATGCAGCATTCACTCCTGCTGTTTCTGCATGCAGCAACAATATACAATAGCTTGCATTGAATCGTTAATAGAAATTAATCATACCAAGCGTGCAAGTATTGACAGTAGAGAGAAAAACATCCCCTTCAATGAGAACAACACCTACACAAAAACCTGGCTATGTCCGACTTGGGGTTTAAGAAAACAGAGGAGACACATAGAACAACTGAAAAGAACGATACAGAAAAAAGCATAAAGTTTCCAGTTGAAATAATGGCAAAATATGGAAAGTTCCAAAGAACATTTTCGGTTATGATTTAAAGCCACTGCAAAACATCTCTGTCAAATGATTGATTAACCTCATCATCATGCAGTTGAGTTCTATTCTATCTATCAAACAACTGATGTTAATGCTGGTAAGGACTCAGCTGTGATCATTTGTGAGCCTTAGTCCAAAGGAATAAACCCTTGGCCATGTTCAGGCACTCGAAAAACCTTCAACACCCTTTTGAAAAGATTTTCCACTGAATGTATGTCTACATTTACAGAAACAGAGCAAACGCATATGGAAAAAAATTTCAACATTGCATTAAAACGCAAAGTGAAGCAGTGCCAAGTCCTGTTGAGAAGTAAAATATTAATCTCCATAAAGCTCATCTGCAGAGTGAGGCTTAAACCTTTTTAGAACATCCTGGTAGAAGACTGTGGACTTCAGAAATCCCAGTGGGATACATTGACTGTGTGAACTACACACTGAACCTCAAACAACATGGATTCTGATCTTCTACACTTCTCCAGACCCTGGGACCTTGTTGTCCAAATAAAATGCATATTATCCTCTGGACCACTGAGCAACAGTCCAGATCCTTTTTACCTAAGATAGCATCTTGCATCTTGAAAGGTTTTGAATTGTCAATCCTCTTTAAAAGCTGAAGTTTTTCCTGTGCTGGTGTCCCTTTGGCCAACACATGTCTTCTTTCCACTGAATTTACCGTTAATACACTTGGACCTTTTATGGCTTCCCTTTCTTCTGAAGGGTGTCATGACTGATTTTTCTTACAGTATCCACATTTTTTGAGACACCAAATTAATGATCAAAGTTGCAAGAAACGAAGGTCTGGAAGATGTGACTGTATGCAGGGCTGCACAATATTGTGACCCCCCCCCCCCACACACACACACACCCACACACACACATTTTTGAATATTCTACAATGCTCATTGCGATATGAAAAAATATTGGAATTTTCAACAGATAACTTGAAAAACATTTTAAACGATGCTGCTGTTGACACGTATTGACAATAAATCTGTACTAATCTGAAGAATGGTTTTGGTCTATATTTGAGTTATTCTTATGTGTTGGGCCTCAGGATGTTGGAAAATCATATGATGGAGATAAAATTGGTAAATGGGAAATGCTTTTAGTGTCCGCTATGAGCATCAGCACCTGCAAAACTGTCCATCTGGCAAAATGTTGCATTAGCATAAAAATGTAAGTTTATACCACTTAATATGTTAGTCAACAATTATTCCCATCCATAAAACTGCCTGCAATGTAAATATTAGACACACTGATATTGGGACAAAGACATATTTGGGTTAAATTATGCAGGACTTAACTGTGTTTGATGATAACATATTATATACAAATTTCACTTTCTGGGAGGATCTAAAAGATAAAAATTACATTTTTACTCAATACTATTTGTGATAAATGTGATTATATATTTAAACCCCAGTGATGTTTGGAAAACACTACAATAATATGTTCTATTATGATTCAAGTCTCAAATAAAATAAATCTTTACCATTCTGAACATAATGACATTCCTGTTCAGGATATGTGCATGACTTCTGCTTGAAAAGCTGTGACTTCTGCATAAGCTATACAAGTTCAGTTAGTTTGTTAACCTGGACCATAAAACTTATTGTTTCTCTTCTCCTTTCTTTTTTTTTTGCTCAGTGTTTCACTTTTGGCCAATCTACCGGACGACAAGCTAAGTAAAATAGTCGACTGCCTGGAAGTGGTAAGTTATTCTGTCAAACTCTCTCTATTTCTATTTGAAGAAAAAAAAATCAGACTTTTTTACATGAATTGCACAACTGCTTGGCAGCTCCTGGGACCCAGGACTGTTGTAGATAGCGGCTGTCAAAATATCATTACCATTTGGCCAGATACCATTACTGCATTTCAGCATATTCACTCTAACTCCCAGATTTACCTTGTTGATGAACAGGGCTGGTATTATTCCTGTCATCGTCGGGTGCTGTATATTGTTACCGTAATTATTTGACTAAGGCCCCAGAAAGTGTTTACTCAAATGGGAGACGAGTGATTTCTTAAAGATGTGCCAGTGACAGGCTTTTGGTGTGACATGACAAAAGTGTGTGAAATTGTGTGCGTAGCTGTGAAACAAGCAGCAGACTGAGGGTGACTCCAGCTCTTCCTGCAGGAGCATCATATTTCATCAAAAAAAAAGGGAGAAAACGGAGAAGAACCTGCCAGCGTCAGGTCAAAAAACTGCTTTCCTCTGCATTTTCTCGCAGTGCAAACTTCAAAAAACATTTGTTATGTTGGTTGATTATCCTGCCACTCTCGAGTGTGGGTGAAATTCTTCTCTTCAGACATTTGTTATGGAACGTATTCTGCCTGTCAGGGGGCCAGCTGTAACCTGAGAAAGGAGCAGATGTTCATAGGGAATCACTACAGTTTTGTGAAAGGGCTTTTTTTTTTTTTTGGTACAACGAGTCTGGTGTATGTTACACTCATCTGTTTCTACGAAAAGGCACCGATTACCAATTAAGAAATCTTCTTGGAAGTCAGGACAGGAATTTGAATGACTAAAAACATAAGTGAACCTGAGTGAAAACTGTTTTAAAAGAATGATGAACTGATCAGAAATTTAAAAAACAGCCTGTGAGCTGAAGAAGTGGCTACACAGCTAGCGTGGTTCTGAAATAAATATAGGAAAAACTGAATGTTGAATATTTTTATTTGCATACTTGATGCCTTGTTCCATATATTCCATCCGTCCATTTGTCCATGTACGCATACAGGCTTTTGTCCATCTGTTTGTTTGTCATCATCCAACCATCTATCCTTTTTGTCCAACAGGCTATCAAGCCTTTGCACTGTTCATCCATCCATCCACCCACCTATCCATGCATCCATCCATTCATCCACCATCTTACCATTTAACTATCCTTTTGTCCATCAGTCTGACTGTCTGTCTGTATACTCATTAATGCTTTTGGCTTTCATCCATCCATCCATCCATCCATCCATCCATCTATACATTTACTCTTCCTTCCTCTGAACTAAACTAACTTTACACAGAGAAACTGGAGTCTCTTCTCTATGTTATACAACAGGAAAAGCCTTAACATCTACTTAGGAGAGATCTCTATAGACTCATTATGATGCAGAGGAGCCAGACGTCTGTCTGGGTGACTAAGCTTCTTACCATATCTCACTGTATCTTAGTTTAGATTCAGCTTACCATTGTTATCAATCCTGGAGAAGATAAGCATAGATTTAGAAACTGTATATTTTACACAGTTAGAGACAGAACTTGATTAATACTCTTCTCACTTATTGTTGCATTTAAGGCCTTAATCCTTATCACAGTGAAATGAACTTATCTGAAAGTTGTCATTACAAAAGTCTCAAGAGCTAAGGACTAAATTCCTGTTGTACAACTGTGTGGTATCCCATTTGAAGCTAAGACTCCAACAGCGACAGTCTTTACTGAAAATGCAGAGAGAAACCAATCCACTTGGGGTCTGCTGAGGACTGAGCCTGAATTCGTCCCATCAGGATGCCACAAGAACACCACAGAGACACGCTGTTGAAATATATGCTGCGACTGATCGATGGAAAGTCAATTAGAATAACTGAGCTGCAGGCAAGCCTAATATAGACAGAAAAAGCAAAACACGAGTGTCGATGTTCACCACTGACATAAACAAACCAAATAAGTGGAATTTAATGGTTCGGATTAAATAGATCGGCTGGGGGGTTGCTGGGACTATACAAGGAAAAGTTCCACCTTTAAGTTTCCTATTGCCAGTGTCTTTCCTTTCTGGAAACATTTAGCCGTTTTAAAATTCTGACTTTGCTGTGTTTTATAACAACCCGAAGACACCGCTCAGATGCTGTCCGTCCACTGACCAAGTTCGGTATCATCCGGACAGGCTCCATAAACAAAAGCTTGGCATGTTGTCTCTGCTGTCATAGCCCAGTGTTAAACTAGGCTCTCCTGAACCGTAAACGCAAGGTAATCAATCGTGGACGCCCAAGGAAAATGCCACTTGTGTCAAGAGCTTTGACAGTAAACACCAGGGAATTTTTACACAGGGTTGCTCTGAAAAGGTTTTTCGACGATGTCCCATAAAGGCAAAAGGATTATGGCAATGCAGTCACATGCTTGATACCGGATTATATTTCAATTTCCTTTTTCTAAGGCACTTCTAAGAGTTTTATGCTGATTCAGATCAGAAAATTATGAAAACATCCATCTCTGCAAGATTGACACAACCTAAACCGGAAATCTTAGTCACTTAGTTTTTTATACATGTATTTAGTCTTATACCTTTCCAGTCAGAATCAGTATAGACTTATTCATAAATTTGAGCTGTAGTATCTCATCTGTTCGATTGGACCACACATACCAGCCTTTAGTCCTCGTCTGTCAGCCTTGGCTCCCTTTAGTCTGTACCATTCCTTCCCTTGATTAATAGTCACCACCTAATTTGAAGAACATGGCACAAGTTTGGAAGATCTTCTTTCCCAGTCATCTACCATCTACACATCAAATCTAGGTATACAAGTTTCACTGTCCACCTGGTTTATAACAGACATCTGTTAATTTAGTAGACTCCTTATCTTTTATAAACCCTTGTTGCATCTTTTTGACAATAGCGCTTAACCTTTTGTTAACTCCACATTTTTCAGGCAAAGCAGCAACCAAAACATCCGTTCCTCCATCATATGCAGCTTTATCTTGAGAGCTTACATTCAACTCAATGCAAATCAGAGTTTTTTTCCTTGGACTGTATTACTCTTGTATACGTGCACTGAACCTTTTATCCATTGTGTTAGATGTTTCTATTGAGGTAAATTTAAGATGTTTGAACTGGTTAACCCTCTTTAACTCTTGGAAGATGTTTTGAGAATGCATCCAATACGTTAGTTTGCCAGTTTAAACCCTAACTTTATTCTTCTTCTAACTTTAATTTTAATCTTTAAACTGATAAATACTTGTTTCTTTTCTCTCCAATATCAAACCCCCAAATAACCATTGCCTAATAGAGCAAGGCAAGGCAAGTTTATTTGTATAGCACATTCTCGTGTACAAGACAATTCAAAGTGCTTTACATAGGAAAAAAGATCAGAAAATGAAACAATGAAATCAGCTTTGAATTTAAAAGAAATAAAATAATAATAATAATAATAATAGTAATACGTTTT
>JAVLVB010000547.1:25629-54767 GCA_032876305.1 Orestias chungarensis | reverse complement strand
AGATTTTAGGAGCATAAAACTGGAATGAAGCCTCCCCTTGTTTGGTCCTGACTCTGGGCATCAGCAGGAGGCCACTACCTGAGGTTCTCAGAGTCCTGGCTGGTTCATATGGCTCTAACATGTCAGATATGTACTTTGGGGCTAAACCATGAAGAGACTTGTACACAAGCAAGGCTGTTTTAAAGTCTATTCTTTGAGTTACAGGAAGCCAGTGCAGAGACTTGAGCACTGGACTAATGTGGTTCCTGGTTTTGGTCAGAACTCAAGCAGCAGCATTCTGGATGTTCTGAAGCTGTCTTAAGGCCCGTTTAGAAAGCCCAGTGAGCACGCCTTTACAGTAGTCTAACCTGCTAGAGATAAAAGCATGGATAAGTCTTTCTAGGTCTGGTTTATAGACTATTCCTCTGATTCTGGCACTGTTTGTAAGATGGTAAAAGGCTGCTGTTACTGATTTAATCCTGCTGTTGAAGTTCAGGTCAGAATCCTGTATTACCTCAAGATTTTTGACCTGATGTTTAGGTTCCAGAAAGAAGGTCGGAAGGTAACCGATGACACTTTCTCTTTGTTTCTGTGGGCCACAGACAATGATTTCAGTTTTGTCTGAGTTTAACTGGAGGAAAATGTTCTGCATCCACAGACTGATCTGTTCAATACAGTGACACAATAAATCAACAGGCCCATGCTCTCCTGCTGTCAGCGACACGTAGATCTGAGTGTCATCAGCATAGTTGTGGTAGGACACATCATGGCTGCATATTAGCTGGCCCAATGGAGGCATGTACAGATTGAATAAAAGTGGTCCCAGGATCGACCCCTGGGGAACACCACAGGTCACAACCATTCGGTCGGAGACGCAGTTCCCAATTTGCACAAAGTAACACCTGTCCTCAAGGTAGGACTTGAACCAGTTTAGAGCCATACCAGTGATTCCCACCCAGTCTTTTAACCTCTGTAATAAAATCACATGGTCAACTGTATCAAAGGCGGCGGTCAGGTCCAGCAGAACTAGGACAGAGACTTTGCCTGCATCTGAGTTTAGGCGGATGTCATTTGTCACCTTGATCAGAGCTGTTTAAGTGCTGTGGTGGGGCCTAAAGCCTGACTGGAAAGCATCGAACACATTGTTAGACAGGAGAAAGTCACTCAGCTGTTGGTATACAACTTTTTCCAGCACTTTTCCTAAGAATGGCAGGTTTGATATGGGCCGGTAGTTGTTCAGTACTGTGGCATCCAGACTGCTCTTCTTTAGGAGAGGCTTAATGACAGCAGTTTTCAAGGCCTTTTGGAATATTCCAGTCTGAAGTGAGATATTGACTAAATGAGCGAGTTGTGGCAGCAAACTGCTCAGCACAGACTTTAGGAATCTAGTGGGTAACTCATCCAGGCAGCAAGTAGATGGACTCAGGCTGCAGATGATCTCTTCAACTGTTTTATCGGAGACAGGTGTGAAGTGTGTCAGTTCCATATGTCTAACAGGGGGTAGAAGAGCTATGTCTGTTGTGGAAACAATTGCATTTTTAATGCCTTGAACTTTGTCATTAAAGAATGCTGTAAACCCCGGCCTTTTTGATGTAGAAATCAGTTCCAAGGGGAGCAAGACTGGAGGGTTTGTCAATCTGCTCACTGTAGCAAACAGGACACGAGAGTTGTTTCTGCAGGTTTTGATGATTTCAGAAAAATAACTCTCTCTGTTTCTACGCAAAGTCTGGTTGAACACACACAACTTTTCTTTGTAGATTTCAAAATTAACCTGGAGCTTTGATTTACGCCATTTCCGTTCGCCTCTCCGGCACTCCCTTTTCTGTGCCCTGACCGAGACCTCTTTTCTCCATGGTGCCTTTTGTGTACTTTTAACCATTTTAACCTTGAGAGGAGCAATGCCATCCATAACCTTCAAGACACTTGATGTGTAAGAGTTCAACATATCATCGACATTAGAACACAGAGCATTTTCAAACCTAATCATTTTCAAAAACGTAATCCCTGTGTTGTCATCAATAAGTCTTCCTTGAGTAACTGTAGGGGCAGCTGTTGGCTTGGGTGTAACAGAAAGGTCAAAGAAAACACAAAAATGATCAGACAAAGCGACATCCACAACACCCACATTTAAAATAACAACACCCTTTGAGATAAGCACATCTAGAGTGTGTCCTCTGTTGTGTGTAGGCTTGTTCACATGCTGAGTTAGAACAAACATCTCAAGGACAGCAGTGAGTTCTTTACATTGTTTATCTTGGGCTGCATCCATGTCCACATTCAGGTCCCCTGTTATGACCAATCAGTCAAAATTAATGCATACAATTGAAAGTAGTTCAGTAATATCATCAATAAAACAGATCCTTGGAGGTTTGTAGATGGTAATACAAAGAATGGAAGATTGTTTTGTATCCATTTTGAATGATACACACTCAAATGATGAAAAAAAACCAAATGCTAATTTATGGATGGGTATATCGTCCCTGAATATGCCACAAACCCCCCCACCCCTCCAGTTTTGATGCGTTTCAAATAAAAAATTGAAGTGGGGTGGACTACCTTCAATTAGGACTGTATCAGCTGTGTTATTATCAAGCCATGTCTCGGTTAAAAACATAAAATCAAGGTTATGAGATTATATCAAATCATTAATCAGAAAGGTTCTCCCTGCCAAAGATCTGACATTTAATACAGCGAGTTTCAACGTGTTACTGTTGTTTGCTGACTGTGGCTGACGAGTAGTGAACACAAGATTTGAGATGCGTACAGACTGTTTTTGACTGTTTTGATGGTTAACAAATCGTTTTCTGTTACGTATTACTACAGGGATGAAGTAAGGTACTTGGCCCCCGGCTTATCCTGGAATGAGCCATAGGTACATGCAGTACTGCTGCCTGGACCCAATGCATATCATCCATATGGCAGTTGTTTCAAATGACTGACTCGCAGGACTCTCTGTACACTGGAGATGGAGTTGACATAAGGAGTTTGTGTTGGGGGAGGAGTTGCAGGACAACGGGATAGGAGAGGACTGGGGCATGGGGTCATCCTGGTGGCGACACTAACCAGCTCCTTCATGTGTTCTGTAAAATCTAGAAGAGGAAGAGATGGGGAGGATGATCTTGATGAGGGAGGGTCCTCATTCCTGCCTTTTAGTGGAGGCGGTATCTCAGAGAGCTCCTGGAGGACGTCATCTGGAGGCGCAGGTGGGGGCTGGGGTGCCGCCGTCTCCGGGTAATCTCTGGGCTGCGTCACATCCTTATCCTTATCTTCATGTTTTTTGCTTCATTTTGTCCTCGGTCGCTGGAGCAGAATGGGAACTCAAAACATAGAATAGATTAGCTGCAAACAGCCTGACTCCAGATCTATTGAGGCAGAGACCATCTGCCTTAAAATAATGTCTGCGGTCCCAGAAAAAACTGAAATTTGTCAATATAACTAAAGGTGTAAGTGGCACACACACCTGACAGCCATTTGTTCAGGCTGAACAGCCTACTGAACCTCTCATCTCCTCTCATTGGTGGTAGAGGGCCACCGATGAACACGTCAGCATCCAAATTATTAACTTTATCTAATAGCTTCTTGAAGTCCTGTTTCAGCATCTCTGACTGCCGTTTCACAGTGTCGTTAGATCCCACGTGTAGAACAAGGGTCTTAACAGTTGGATGTTCAGCCAGAATTTCCACAATATTGTCTCTCACATCTGATACCATGTCCTTTGGAAAGTACAGTATTTTTGTACGTTTCCCACACACATATCTTACATCCTTCACCGCAGCATCACCAACAATCAGAGTTTCAGGACCAGGCATTAGCTTCCCTCTTTGCCTTTTATTTTCTGATTTGCTTTTTCGGTTTACCTTGCTGTGTGAAGAGATTTCATCCTGGTGATCAAGTGGAGAACTAGATTTCTGTAGTGGTGCAAATCTGTTCTGTAGTGGGATAGTTGTTTTAAGAAGGAGGAGGAAGCTTCAATTTTGGTTTTCCAGCTGTCCAAGTCTGTGTTCTGCGAACGACTGGAGTCGAGGAGGATTTTGGTCTCGTTGGTAGTCCAGGCCACCCGGTAGCATCGCAGATATCACCAGACAGGGCAGGTTCCCTCTTCTTCCTCTGAGATGACTTACTCTTCCGTTTAGCGGCGAGCACATTCCAGACATTACTTCTGTTGTTTTTCAAAGCAAAATCCTCTGGTTGTCCTTGCCCGTGCTAATTAGCTGACGGGTAGTAGCATCATGTCCAGTAAGAGGTAAAGTTGTATCGTAACCGCCAGTTATTTCCACATTTACTTCTAGTCGTTGGATTTTGGTTTCCAGCATGTTGAGTTTCTGAAGGAGATTAGCGTAGTCATCCTCAGAAAAAGTAAAAGAAGGAGGCATCTTGCTTATAGATTTTTTGGTTTTCGGAAGATATGCAGAGAGAAGCTCCAAAAAGAATTACAAAATAAATAAATAAATAAGTAAAAAAGAATGAAAAAACACAAAACTCGGAGCTGAAGCAGGACAGATAAGGGGAAGGTCGGGAGACAGAGAGAAAGCGTCCGCCTTCATCGAGAGCAAAGCAAAGCAAAGCATGTAGTGCTGTAGTGGTATTCTTTCTTACTTTTAATAATATTTGCCTTTAGTTTGGCAGTCTGATGCTCAGACTCATACAGCATCAATGATGGCCGAGCGAAGCCTCTCATCCCAGAGGGGACTGGCTACCAGGAATCATCATGACAGATTCAATGGTTAAATCGGTGTTATGCCTTATTTCTCACCACTGCGCTCCCCCATCCTCTCCTACCCGTTTCCCCATAGGAATACTACTACAAAGGAGAATACGTCATCCGGCAGGGAGAGGAGGGCAGCACCTTCTACATTATTGCACAAGGAAAGGTAAAGTTTTTTTTAACAGCCTCTAACAATTTAAGCTTGTAAGACAAACCATGAATTACAGTTTAAATGCTTAACCTTATATTGGCTTTTATTTATGATGTTCCAACCAACGGGATTTGGTTTTGACTATTCTAAATATTCGTTCCATAATAAACATTTACTTTCAAACTAAGAAACTAGTATATAATATTTTAGGCTAATGGATGTTTTTGTAGGTCTTCATTCAACAACAAAAAAAAAAAAGATATTAAAAAAATACCCCCATTAAAGGATCAAAGCATATCCCTGTAACCAGGGGTAGGTAAGTCCTATCCTGTAGTGCTACAATTCTACACCTTTTAGGCTATAGTCACAGAGAAGGTCTTACTGGTTGATTACATTTTTTGTTGTTGCTGAAATCCATTCACTTGGTCGTTCTCACTAGCAAGTGTGACAGCTGTCAGACTTCTGTGTCAACAGTTTGCAACCCCCAGGTTGACCCACATGTGCAAAAGAACAACGTAGGTGTCACGCAGCAGCGCAATGGTTATGGAAGGAAAACAACGGATACCGCTGTCTATGGATGAATATTAAAGTAGTTGAGCCGACAATCACAAGAATGAGGAAGAAAATGCTTGATTCAGCCACTTTTTTATGTTCGGATTTACTATGTCTGGCTTCTTCTGGACCAGATGGGGATTATCCTTGGATGGAGATAATCTGAATCTGCATATTGTCAGTTCTTCGAAGATTGTATCCATTAGCCATGGGTTTGACTCAGGTGGGTTTTAGAAGAGATGCACCTAAAGGTTGCAGGATATTGGTTCTATTCTTAAAAACTCAACTCAGAAAGTACTATTTGTTAATGAGTTTGCAGGTTCTATTTAATTTTTAATAAAAGATAATTATTTAGTCGTATTCCGCATGCTGGTCAACATAAAGTCATTCAAGAATTTATTAAATGGGACCTTTGTAAATATTTATTTTCTATTTTTTGCAGAAACACATATATAAATACACAGAAAATACTATTTACAAGGCAGTGTTGTCCAACAAATCCATAATTGTAAATGCTGCAGAATTTACGGTTTTACTGATGATGGCAATTGAGACTTGAAATATTTAGTTACAAATTGATAAAAGACAATCAAATCCCATTTTATTCAGTCAGAAACAATCCCAGTTGTTTCCTTCGAGCTGTGTGAGAGCGCGGGGTGGTTCAGGTCTGTGATCCACTCCCCTTCTCTGTGCAATCAGCAACCTGATCCCAAAGTGGGAAGGCTGGAACTGTCCACAGGGGATTTAAAAAATAAATAAAAGTCCATATGAGACAGCGGACCCTAAACCCTAGGCTAAACAATTCTGGGTAATACGTCTGTTGTTTGGGAGGAATGGGGGCTAATACAGGAAATGGCTTCCCTACTCCCCTGGGTACCCACTGACCATGGAGGGAATAAACTCTGAGATGCCCGCCTCTAGGAAAAACAGGGGAAGTAGAGGGTCACTGGGGTCAAAAAAGACACTTAGCTAAAACATACTCAGGCCATTAAGGCCATGATGTCATTGTGGCACAGCTTAAACGGTAACGATGCCACGATTGGGTTGTCTGACCTCAACCAGGGTGGGCCGTTGGGTTTTAAAGCTTACCAAATTATAGGGAAGTTTCACAACATGCAGGCTGCTGAAGTGTTTTTACTGAAGTCTGCTTTCAGACTGAAATCAGAAAAGCAACAAGCAAAAAATCCTCTGCTGAGTGAAATCCTCTTAAGAATAATACATGTATTTGGATAGAAGTGCATCAGCGCTGCTGGTTCATGTGTACGCCGTCATGGTCAGATTCCTGTTATTGAATCTATCAGTTTTCAAGGTTTAACACATTTTTTTTTGTTTTGTTTTTACAATGCATGTAAATTATTCAGAGAAAATATAAAGCATCTGTAAAAGCTCAACTGAAGACTTAAATTCACTTCCTGCAGGTTAATGTGACCCAAACCACGGAGGCCCACAGGTTGCCGCAGATCATCAACACGCTGCAGAAGGGGGACTACTTTGGAGAAAAAGCACTCATAAGGTTTATATGCTTTGTAATAACAACAGTCAATGAAGTTACAATTACATTGGCCGACAGATACAAGCTGTTAGAGATGCGAAATGTTTGACTGACAATCCAAACCAGGATGAATAGAAAAAGTACGATAAATGTCCTTACAGCTTGATGTTGTACAAATGCATGTACATTTTTCCATTTAATAGATTTTCTATGCATGTTTTCTGTCTTCTACTTGAATCTGTTTATTAATGTGGGTGCAGAATCAAGGAGAAAGGTACCGAATGGAAACCTCTATTAAAGGACGAAATGCAAATTCACTAATTCCTTTCAATCGTCTTTATGACCACACCACAGGACTGAGGCAACATTAGTGAAAGTTTTGATTGACACCAATTTAAATCGGGATTTGTCAGACCTTCTGTCGTGGTTTTCCTGGATTGATAAATTGAAAAACTAGCCAGAATTGATGGCAGTATATTAAATTTCGAATCTAGCGTCAGCACAATACCAGGTCATAATCTTATTGGACAATTTGAGACTTCTTTGACTTTTTTTGTTGGCTAAAAATAAAATCATCAAAAGATTAAACTATGTTTGGCGTACCTCAAAGCACCATTCTTGAACTGCTTTTATTTAGCACCAGTATACACTAACTATATTAGATTGCTACACCTTTTTGGTACAAAAATGTCTTTTACAGTATATAGGATGAGGGCATTCCCATACTATGGCATTTCCTTACCATAGTGTGAGGACCATCATCTGCTGAAGTCTTTGAGTCAGTGTGTCCAAAATTTCATGGATAGGTGTTGCGTGCCACAATTAGGTGTTTTACGAATGAATTTTCCATAATCACATGTGTCCTTACAGAGGCTATTGACTGCCCTGAAAAAAATCCTTAAGGAATTACCTGAGCCAGCCTGCGTCTTGTTTGATTTTGGTTGGGGTTTTGTCTTGTATCCCTTCTCTGCTAGCTCTTAGCAGTCCAGCTTGACCCAATTCAATTTTGTACTACACAGTTCTGGTAGTTTTCTGATATAAATGAGTGACAGCTTTAGTGGAAGTGTTTGTCATTAAAACAAGTGACCCTGCACTCCAAAAAGTAGTAAGACAGGATCTGTATGCATCAAAGCAAAAAAAAAGTGCAACGATGGAAGGAAGCTATGTCGAATGTTCTGCTTATTCTGACAGTTCTGGTGCAGAAATGTGTTGTGTGTATCCATTTGTGTGCATGTTTATGTTTATTCGTAATGTGTCTTTCAGTGATGATGTCAGGTCGGCCAATATCATCGCTGATGAGAATGGGGTGGAGTGCCTCGTAATTGACAGAGAGTGAGTATTTTTGTGTTTAAAAATATTGTTTTGATGTTATAAAACTATTTAAAAACCATAGACTATTTTGCTAAAGTTTTCTTGCGTTTTCTGCATTTGAGTGATATTACTTGAATATCACCTTCTCAGTTGAGTGTTAATAAAAAAATAAAGACAATGTTATAGTGGTGTCACACTTAACATGCAGTTGTTGTTTTGATAGGACATTTGATCACACAGTGGGTAACTTCAATGAGCTGCAGAAACACCTTGAAGGTTACGTAGCGACACTTGATCGGGATGACAAGAAGAGACATGCCAAGTAGGTCCATTGTGTAATGAAGAAACACAAAGGAAAATTACAAAATAAAAGAAGTTATAAAGTATATATGGCAAGAGGAGAAATATTTGTCTCACAAGTTGGATTTCTCACCAGTTGGACTTAAAGCAAACCTACTGTCTTTGTAATCCATGTAGAAAGTCTTTGTCTCGGCACCAGAGTCAGCCTCTGTCCCCTGATTTCATCCAGCTGAAGGAAATGGTGTCGGTATTCTCTTCATCAAGGCCCTTTGATCACCTTGAAGTCATTGCTACCCTGGGGGTTGGCGGGTTTGGACGTGTAGAACTGGTAAGCTGTGAGCGGATCTGACTGTGGGCCAAGTTAATAAACAACAGCTATACAGTTGTCCCCTGAATGTGAAATCCTGCATTAGTTTCTTTAAAAACAGTTAATGTTGATTTACATTAAATACAGTAGGATGGAGTTAAGCAGAGTGCAAACCTCACCTAATATTCTACGAAATCCTATCCCAATGTGGGATTAGACATACTGATAATTTTAACTGTTGATCATTCCATGGATTTTCTAGTTTTGACTTTTGTACAGTTTCAGCTTTTGTTAGTGATAAACTTAACTTTATTTTGCATAATTAAGCTCTTTTATAAGCTCTAATTTTGCAACTGGAAATATTTTGGAAACTTTATAGATTTAGAGTCATCATACAAAATTTAAATGTCCAACATTTATGATCAGTTGGTTTTCTGCTTTTCTGACTTAAAAAAAAAATTCTGTCCAGATATTTGCCACCTTCTTTGAGGACAAAGGAAAAATATTAACATAATAAATCTAAAAGTATAAATTATATCTGCAGTTTGTATATACATTGCCTGACATTGCCTTTTAAATGATCATTACCTGTTTGCTTTATAAAGATTTACACTTGTGACCCAAAAAAAACAAGCGTGTGTGTTATTAATACTGACATCCATATAATTTTCTAACAATGTTGTGCAGGTGAAGGTGAAGGGTGACAATTTTACCTTTGCACTGAAGATGATCAAAAAGAAGCATGTTGTGGACAACAGGCAGGAGGAACACATCCACTCAGAGAGGAGAATCCTTGCCGAGGCTCGCTCGTCTTTTGTTGTCAAGTGAGCGCTCCAACTGGGCCCCTAAAACCATTTCTAATTTTCGTCCTCAATGCCGAAACGGCTTCATCAGTCCGGAAAAAACACTCCAGTGGTGATTAGTTTTTGATGAGATCACAGCCGAGGCCTGAAGCAGATTACATATTTTCCGTGGTGTGGAATGAGAAAGAATATTGAGATGTCTGTGGAGACAAATGTTTGAGCAGGGGATTTGATTTGTCTTTTGTTATATTACAATGACAATCGGTAAAAAAAAAGACAGATATTTAAGCTGCTCTTCAATTTTTTCACCACATTTCATAATGTTTTGAACTGTTTATTTGATAGTTTATTTGTAAATAATATGTGTGAAAGATGGAATTCAGTGTAATATTACAAATCTATGCTTGCGGTAAAAACATTTAGTTATCAGCCTTTAATGATTGCTAATAATGAATCAATTATTATAGAAATATTTGGTAAATGACATTGCTGCTCATATTACAAATGTGTTTCTGTTAAAATTGGAACCTTTCAGTGTCTTTTTGGTGTTTTTTCATGTAATTATTTTTTTGTAAGTTTAACTATTCTACTCTCTATCTCTTCAGACTTTATCGCACCTTCAGGGATAACAAGTACGTTTACATGCTGCTGGAAGCCTGTTTGGGGGGAGAGATTTGGAGTCTTCTCAGGGACAGGTGAAAAAAGTCATACATTTTATCACATTTTTCTTAAGGCATCTAATCTAAACGATTAGAACCAGTCATTAATGTTTTGGATATTTCTAATGCTTTGTATAGTTTAGAGTTTGTATATTTTTAACTTTGGCTTTCTTGTCTTTAGGGGGAGCTTTGATGAGCCCACTGCCAAATTCTGTGTGGGTTGTGTGACGGAGACTTTTGAGTATCTCCATCGTAAGGGTGTCCTCTACAGAGATCTGAAACCTGAGAATCTAATGCTTGACTCAGAGGGATACATTAAACTGGTGATTAGTTATCTTTTTTGTTTCTAATCAAATCGGCTTCTTTTCTCAATTACAAATTCTAAAATAGCCACGACTCAATGTACAGTGCATGCACTCCTGAAAAACATATGTGTCGACACAAACTGAGAGGCCAGGCAAGACAAATATAATCAGATGAATATAGTATCTTTAAATGAGCTGCAGAGATCCGTAGCTTGGGACAAAGAATCTGTTGATGGGACTAGGAGATGGGATTAGCAGTGTACTCAGTAATGCTGTCTTTGTGTAAGAGTGGTAGTTAAAGGACCATAATTAAATGAAACTCATAAGACTGCCAGGTTACTGGGACTAGACAAACATTTGGAAGAAAGTATATTGGTCAGATGAGAATAAAATTCAGCTTAGACAGAAAAGAGGACCCTGTCTAAATTGTCCAAGTGCTGGACATCCATCCTCTGAAAAGCTCAGTCCTTGGTGCCACTGGGCACTGTTACCTGAGAAGTTTTTACTGTAGATTATTATTTATCTGGAGTTTTATTAGGTTTTATTTTTTATTCTTGTAGATACTCGTGTATGTATGTGAGCAACAGACCCTTCTCGTAATCAGGATCATTAAAGTACCAATATAACTTTTTGGCCTAGATGCTATATTTGGGAGCCAACAGAGACGGGGAAAGTGGTCAGAGTTGAAGATGGATGGAGTTAAAACTGGACAATCTTGAAAATAATGCCTGTTAGAGACTGGGATGGAGGTTCACCTTCCATCAGGACTCCAGATTAGGGGTCTGCAACCTGTGGCCCCAGAGCCACAAGTGGCTCATTGGATCTTTAACAATGGTTCCTAATAACTTTGGCTGACACTGATAATAAAATATATAATTAATGTTTTTTATATATAATTAGTTTTCCTTTTAATTTTTACAACAGCACAGTAGAAGTACCAATAATTCATTCAGTAGGCAAAAAAGTAATATAGTTATTCAGTTTAAAAAATTTTGGGTTCTTTGAAAATAAGAAAAATTTCTTTTTTCAATGAAATTCAGTTTATTTATATAGCACCTATTTACAACACATCGTCTTGAGGTGTTTAATTTTGTTCAGTCATACATGTAAATTGATCCTAGTTCTAGAACATGTTGATGATGTTTGGTTTAGTATTCAAATGAGTTTGTAATTTTCAGTCCAAGCAAATCCAGCAGATTGCATTGAGAGATGAGACTGAATGAATGAAATTATTTCTCTTGTAAAATTCCTCAAGAAGACATGTTGTAAATTGCTTCTACATAAGTAAACTGGACTGAACTGAATTGCACTTGCAGCATTTACTCACCCTGGACCAGCATGCAGAGAAAAAAGACAAAGCTCGTGTTGATTTTGGAGCAATCTCTCATACTTAGCATGCATTAAAAGGTCATGTAATGTTTGTGGCTCTAACTAAGTGGAATTATGCTGAAACTAGGGTAGAAAGGGCTCTTTGTATCTTAAAGGTTGCAGATCCCTGCTCTAGAATCAGAGCTACACTGAAGAAATCTACATCAAAGCATGTATTGATAAGCTAGAACAGCCTAGGCCTTGAGTTTAGATGAGAATTCCTGGTGAAGGCTTGAAAATGAATTATAAAAGTTACTTTCCGCTGGCCAAAAATAAAAGTAAAAGATACTTCATTTTCAGTGGGACTTTTTGAAGTTTCAGAGGTAATGTTTTCTGTCATCTTTTTAATTGATTAAGGTCTGGAGAAGGTTAAAATACAAATCCTTGTTTTGCTTTCCCAGGTTGACTTTGGTTTTGCCAAAAAGATCCGGTCTGGCCAAAAGACCTGGACCTTCTGTGGCACTCCTGAGTATGTGGCCCCAGAGATCATCCTCAACAAGGGCCACAACTTTAGCGTGGACTTCTGGGCCCTTGGTATTCTGGTGTTTGAGCTTCTAACTGGCAGGTCAGTGATTGTGGTCAGATTATGCTGTTTGCTGATGAACACTGCTGACCTGTTTCTCTGGGATGCCACAGTCCTCCATTCTCAGGAATTGATCAGATGATGACGTATACCTTTATACTGAAAGGAATAGAGAAGATGGACTTCCCAAAGAAGATCACAAGAAGACCTGAGGACCTCATACGCAAGCTGTGCAGGTGGATAGGATGAATACTTTTATTTATTTATTTGAACCTGATCACAGTTTATTGATCTAAGAAGAGATGTTTTTGGTCAGAAGACGCATCTGAACATGGAAGTAACAAATAATTCTGATGCCTCAAACTACATTACAGGAGGAACCCTGCAGAGCGACTGGGGAACCTAAAAAATGGAATAACTGATATCAAGAAGCACAGGTGAGGAGGAGCTGATCGATATTAATTTAGTTCTAAGGTTTATGATTACTGTGACTAGGTTGTGGCTGTTCTCTTATTTATTTTGAGGTCAGTTCTTATAGTAAAAACAAACATGTAAAGATATGTTTGGAGCAAAGAACTGCAAAGTGTTTTTGAACACAATGACAATTTTATAACATTAATGCAATTTTTCTTTTTATAGAATTTCCTTTCATTTAATCATGTTCAGAGTAAAATAGTTTAAACTTTTAATTACAATATATTTTTACCTACGTCTGTAGTTCTGTGTTTTATTCCTGCTCAAATTAAGTTAATCTGATTTACCTTTAAACTGAGTTTTTGCTGACGTGTCTTAAGGTGGTTTAATGGATTCAACTGGGAGGGGCTAAAGGCGAGGACGTTACCGTCCCCACTAAAAAGAGATGTAAGTATTGATTTCTATTCAATGTAGGAAGATCTTACATTTTTACTGTCTTGATCTAAAATAACACAGTTTAACTATAAAAATACATTAGAGCAAACATGTTAATTGTCTGTTTATTGTTTTGGTTGTACTTCCAATGTCACAATCTGTAGCTACGGGGGTTGGACAATAAAACTGAATTTTAGTGTGAGAGGTTTCATGGGTAAATCGGACCAGTCAGATGGCCAGTCTTCATTAATTGCACATTGCATCAGTAAAAGCAGACTGTGAAGGTCCAATTAGCAGGGTAAGAGCTCAGTTTTGCCCAAAATGATTGCAATGCACACAACATTATGGTGACATACCAGAGTTCAAAAGAGGACATATTGTTGGTGCATGTCTTGCTGGTGCATCTGTGATTAAGACAGCAATTCTTTCTGATGTATCAAGAGCCACGGTGTCCAGGGTAATGTCCGGAAACCACCAAAAAGGACCAACCACCTCCAACAGGATTAACTGTGGATGTAAGAGGAAGCTGTCTGAAAGGGATGTTCGAGTGCTAACCCCGATTGTAGCCAAAAAACCTAAAACCATGGCTGCCCAAATCATGACAGAATTAACTGTGCACCACAACTTTCCTGTTTCCAGCAAAACTGTCTGTCTGGAGCTCAACAGGGTCCATATTCACGGCCGGGCTGCTATATCCAAACCTTTGGTCACTGGTGTCAATGCCAATTGTCGGTGTCAATGGTGCAAGGAGCGTAAATCTTGGGCTGTGGACAATGTGAAACATGTGTTGTTCTCTGATAAGTCCACCTTTACTGTTTTACCCACATCTGGGAGAGTTACGTTGTGGAGAAGCCCCAAAGAAGTGTACCACCCAGACTGCTGCATGTCCAGAGGGATGGATCAGTGATGGTCTGGGCTGCCATATCATGGCATTCACTTTGTCCAATACTTGTGCTAGATGGAAGCGTCACTGCCAAGGACTACCGAACCATTCTAGAGGACAATGTGAATCCAATGGTTCAAACATTGTATACTGAAGGTGGTGCCGTGTATCAGATTGGTTTGATGAACATGAAAGTGGAGTTCAACATCTCCCATGGCTCTAAATAATATTGAGCCGCTGTGGGATGTTTTGGAGGAGCGAGTCAGGAAACGTTTTCCTCCACCAGCATCATTTTGTGACCTGGTCACTATCCTGCAAGAAGAACGGCTTAAAATCATCTGACCACTGTGCAGGACTTGTATGTCATTCCCAAGATGAATTTACGCTGTATTGGCTGCAAAAGGAGGCCCTACGACATACTAATAAGTTGTTGTGGTCTAAAACCAGGTGTTTCAGTTTTATTGTCCAACCCCTTTAATTGTAGCAAAGAAAAACATCATTTTTTTCTGTTTGGGAATGGATTCAAATTTTTTATATCATTAGTCAGTAGTAGATTTTTGGTCTTAGCTATTGTAGAGCTTTCCCCTGTTTTCTTTTTGTGGTTTATTAATTAGTGATTAATTAGTTCAAACAATTCTTCTTTTATGTTAAATGTTTCAAATGTCATTAAACCCCTCTCCTAGTACAAAAGTGAAACTAGTCTACATACACCTGTTTTTCCCACTGTCTTTAGTTAAATCAGACAAAACCTGTCTTTTGTTAGGTCAGTTTGAAATACCAAAATTATTTTTATTTGCTAAATGCCACAACAATGTAAAATAACATGTCATATTTAAATATTATCGTCTCAAAAATCTGAACTTTACATACAGGATAAATATGTTATCTTTAAAGTGCAGATGATGAAGCCATGGCTTTGGAAACCTCTGATATTTGCTCCATCTGAGTTAATTGCAAGAAAAACTGTGAATGTATTTTAAGGCCACACTGCTTTCTTGTTGACGTAATGGAACAATTTAACCCAAATAAAAGGGTATTGAGCTCCCCTGTTTTTCGTAACATTTAAGAAAATGTGAAGCTTTTTTTTTCAAACATGTTACTAAAAGATTAAATTTTGGGAAGAATAAAGGTTTAAAAATGGTACGATAGCAGAAAACCTAAGAAGCACTGTCATCATTAGGAATTTCAGAATATTGTCTACAGTAAATCTGCATAAATTTAGGCATATTACAGCTTCATGTTGTCTCCTGGTGTTTTTAAATCAGAAAGTAACTGTCTTGTGTTTGCATCCAACATTAAATGGAACGGGTTCATTTTCTTTTACTAAAATTTAACCTCATCAGACCATCAACTGCAGTTTGTTATTTTATTTAGGCGTGCTTCTCCTGTTGTTTCCCACTTCAATTTAGGGCTTGTGATTCTTTATAAGGAAAGTCAATTCTGTTCCCTTTTCTTTCTTTTCTCCTCCTTCTGCTCTTCAGCTCAGCGGACCGACTGATTTCAGTCACTTTGACAAGTACCCTCCAGATGAGGACAGTCCTCCTGACGAGCTGTCTGGATGGGACTTGGACTTTTAAGGGTTTCTTTGTGGTGACTCTGCTGCTCTTAATGCTAAACACGACTGGACCTCAGACTGATCAAACACAGTCACATTTTCTGTAGTGTGTTGGTAATTTAAACTAATGGCCTTATGGTTGTCCACAATATGCTGCAGAGATGAAAACATCTTGCATTTCACGAATGCTATAAAACAATCAGAGCCTCCTGATGTGTCTTAGAACGTAAATTTAAAGCAACACTAAAGAACTTTCAGTTTTGGTCGATTTTAACGGCTTAGTGTGGACAAAAGTGGTAGACAAGAGTGGTAAAATCCTGATCTCCAGGTCGCCTGCAGTTGGATTGAAGTACGTTTCTGTCTCCAGTGTCTGTGTGAAGGATGAATAGTGATGAGGTGATAAATCTAATTGCGTCAGCCGTTGTTGGAGATAAGAAACGGGGGAAGTGACATATGCCGTAAAGCAGTGGCAGGGTTCTTGCCACCCTCCTCAAAGTTCCTTAATGGCGTTTAAAGGGAAATGGACCCCGTCGGGCCATGACAGAGGTTTTATTCAACGAGCTGTAAGTCGACGTATAATCACAAAAGTAAAAACAAAAAAATCTAAACATTTTATGAAGGTTTTTACTGTAAATTTACAGAAACATGATTTAAAAAACAGTTATGAAACTTCAACACATCAAGTATACCTAAAAAAAATGTATTGACCTACAATTAATTGTTAATTACTGGCTTATTTGATGGAAATTAATTTGGTTAAATTAACTGTTAACCTTCGCTTAGACAGACCTTTGATGTTGTACTTTGTCCGGCTTCCAGTAGAGGGCGCCGCTGCTCATCCTTAAACACAGTGAGTTGATAGTTGTAAGAGAAATAATCCTGGGGGAGGCATCCCAGATCAGGAAAGGAAAACATCCAAAATGGATGCAAAGTGCACTTTATACGATTCTGTTTTAAAATAAACACTCAACAACCTCAAATGATCCCAATTTATTAGGCTCACTCACAAGTCTAAAGAGTAGAGCAGCGTCAACTTCACAAACAGTACGGATGTTTTAGGAAGGCAAGGACGTGATGACAGAAAGGTAATAATTACGCAAGAAAATGTGTAAGATGTCAGAAAAAGACACGATGCCCTAATCAGAAGGGTTGATGGAGACAGCTTGAGTCAAGTAACGCATTTAATGACCCAAGTAGAGAGCAACCATAACCTTGTTAGATGCGCGCTACAACTAGAGGCTAACTGAGTTGAAAGCACAAATAACAGCACAAGGTGTGGCTCTCATTTCTTAATCTTGTATTGCCATGAGACAAAGACCTTAACCTTTAACTTAGATGTTACCTCGTCTTTAAAATACAGTTTTATGTGTTTCACATATTTATTTGCTTTAATCTTATTTTCCCCATTCAGCAAAATGGTTCCTGTTTTGTTATATATTTTATGAATATGTCTGTGTTGAAAAATGTAAGAAACCCACAATAGTTTATGTACTCAGTGTTTAATTCAGCTGGAATAAAAAAATGTTAAAAGATAATAACTTGAATGTTTTAAATTCAGCATATTATTAAAAAAGGTAGCGGAGGTTAAGGACAATCTTTCACTTTTGACTTGTGTCCACACCTTCAGAAACGGATACATACTTTAGAGGTTGGTAATGAAAACTGGCTTGCAAATAAAATAAAATGTTACCATTAAATACACTGCTCAAAGAAAAGAATCATAAAGGGAACACCTAAAAAATACGCTGTAACTCCAATCAGTCACACCTCTGTAAAAGCCATGTTACCTGTTACGTAGCAACACTAATTTTTGATAAAGTTCACCTCCTTCTGTGCAAACGGAACATACAGCAGGTTGAATTAGCTGGATAACCCCATGAAGAGTCATTCTGCAGGTGGTGACCATATTTCTCTGTTGTCATCCTTTCTGGTTGAACTTTTAGTCCCTTTTTCATTTTGTCGCGACTAGAGGCTATGTGACACAATTTTTACACACAAACACTGCTGAGCCAATTTTTGCTCTTATCTTGAAGAAAATTCCCTGACGTTCAATCAGCCTGTCATGTAATTTTCCACTGATATTTTTGATTTTTTTTTTTTTTTTTTCTTAACCTGTGGTGATTCAATGAGAATATTTAATTAATTGAGATCTAGGCTGTGTTATTTTAGTTTTCCCTTTAATTTTGTGAATAATGCAGTAACTTCGGGGGCTAATTTTTCGTGCTGACTAAGATGTACAAACACCTTCCTGCCAGCAACAGTATTAAAATAAATGTTGAATATAATCCTTCATATTCATGTGACCTGTTTTTTGTCCTTTGGTGACGTCCAGTGTAACGACTCCTCTTCAGCTCAACTAACAGTTTTTTTTTTAGTGGGTTAAGTTCTGGATAGGGCTATAAAGAAAACATTGATTTTATGCTGTTTTGGTGTCAATCTGAGTACATTTTTTTTCAGATGATGCTTTCATTCATTAAAAAATCTGTGGAAAAACTGCGATAAAGTAATTCTTCTCTGACCCTGATAACTTGTTGTGAAGCTGTGAAGTGCGTTTGATAGTTAATGTTGATCTAAAGGCGGAGGAATTATGTTTTGTGTCTGAAATGCTATTAGTTTTAGACCAGGTATAACTGAATATAAATTTTCTTTAAAGCCATCAAGTTGTTTTGGGTAAAAGTAAGACGGGCCTTTGTCTTCTTTTTGGTTCAGCAGTGGTTCTGACCTTGGAAACTTGACCTTCACTCAGGCAGTGAGGCCTGCCGGGGTGTAGATAATGTTCTACGTTCTTAATGACCTTCTAAAGGAGTTGACGATGAGCTCCTGGAGCAATTTTGGTTGGGATGGTTCAATGTTGCTTCTTTCTGGATTTTTTGGATGTTAGTGACTTTTGTTATTTTTTGAAATATTTTAGTTACGAGGATGAACTGTTGTTTCATGTTTTCAGCTTCTGTTTAAACAATTAGAATCTCTGGCTTAGGAATAGAGTATGAAGATTAGAATTAGGTTTATGCTTATTTTATTGTAGGGGAGGACAATATGGATTTTAAATTTGATTACAATATCTTGTATTATTGTCATAAGGATTAAAAACATAATAAAAACAAAAAAGTTGTTTTTGAAAACCTTGTTCTGTGATCTGAAACTTTAATTGCATTGTGTGGACAAATGAAGTTAAACAGCAACTAATCTGTGAAACGTTCAGGGCGTGCACACATTTAAACGTTTGTTGTGTGTTTGTGTACATACATGTAGGTTTGTCTATATGTGTTTTTAACAAAAGCAATGAAACGAATGTAAACCTTTTTAAATATTTGGCTTCTGAGTAAAAAATGTCTGAACAAGACGTACAGTGTAAATACCTGAGATAGAGTTCCATCTGTCTTTAATAGGCACAATTTTTGGGGAGTTTTTCCTCTCCACTGTCGCTACATGCATGCTCAGTATGAGGGATTGCTGTAAAGTCAACGACAACACAAGCCATTGTTTCTGTCTGCTGATTCCAGAGGAGTGAATGCTGCAAGTCAATGACTCGATGAAGCTGCTGGGGTTCCTTAGATTGGAAACTTTTTCAAATTGATTTGTTTATGATGTATCTTTGAGTTTAATTGATTTTCTTGTAAAGTGCCTTGAGACGACATCTGTTGTAAATTGGCGCTATATAAATAAACTGATTCTTGTTTCTTGATTCTTGCTTAAAGATTCTTAAACATAAAAATTGTTTACCGTGACCAACAAGCTACCACCAGACAATTTAAAGAACCGAAGTCATTTGAAATGAAGTCTTTCCCTGCAGCATATTAACTACCCACTAGATTTGTTTTTGATTCTTGTCCAAGCTGCTGGATTAGCAGTTCTGGCATCCATCAGTCAACCTTGGCTTACTGTTGAATCTCTGCACAAAAAGCTGACTCAGCAGCTTGGGGTTGTTCCAGGGATGGAAGGTGGTGAAGCAGATTCTTAGGGCAGGTGTTAGAAATCTGTATTATCATAACAGTATCAGATTGGTATCCATGATTACTCTATATACCGACTGACATGTATACATTTATTCGTAATGTTGTACCATAAAAGTATTCACGAAAAAGGTTTGATCCATTTTGACATTTATAATCTAAGAGTTTTGAAAATGACCATCTCTAAATGTTACAAAACTTTGTGCTGTATTCACTGACATTTAAGTAACTACTAACTGGACAGATTCTCATGTTAACCTTTATGGGTGCATGTCTAATGTGAACATGAATGATTTTTTTTTTTTTTTGTGGAGCAGAAAGAGGAAACTAGAGACCTTTTGGGTTTTCCAAAGGAAAAGAAGAAACATTGAGAAATGTGGATCTTGCATGATTTTATTCAGTTCTTTGAATGCTTTGGAGGAAGAGTTGGAGCTTTGAGTAGGAAGACCTTTTAAAGAGGTCATCACACTTTGTTTTATATCAGTAGTGACATATACGTCCATCAGCCACTAGAACGACCATCAGTGCTCCCCAGCTTCCCTTCTCCTTCTCCAAGCCACACCGTTACAAGATATGCAACATCCAGTAAATAAATAGATGCATGGTAAAGTCTTTTCCATGTACAAATATATATTTTTAAGGCTTATTGTACAAGCATTTCTTTAATCTAACATTTACAAAGTCAATAAGAGGAGTAAGGATGAATAAGCCCCCATAACAGATTATATAGTGTCTGATTTTTATGTATGTATTCATAAAGACACTCCTAACTGTCGCCTCTTCAGCCTCATTCTGCATCCTACACTTGATTACTTCTGCAGACCAATGAGGCACGCTTTGGAAGAGTGTCGGTAAAAAAATACACAAAGTTAGACAATCTGCAAAATAAACATCTCTGGATATCAAAATAGTGAAATATTCATTTGAAAAATAACCTCCACTGTTGATCGTAGCTATCAAAAGAAGCACTCTACTCAGCCTATGCAGGCTAACCAGTTTGTACCACATAGAAACCCTCAGAATCTGAATCACCGAGTCAGAGAAGCTGAAATCCACCTTTTTCAAGACTGGAAGGCTTTAAACAGTAAGATATATACAAAACAATATACAAGAATGTAAAAATAAAGACGTCTTTAGCTGTATTAAAGGCTGCATGTGCTGAATAAATATACATTATTTTAACGGTAAACTTTACTTCTGTATGTTCACTGTAGTCTTGACTCAGAGTAAATGTGTTCAAAATGCTAATCCATGAATCATTTATTCAAAATCTATATTCTATTGGCCTCTGTTTGGTCACTGAAGAAATGTCTTCACTTTTGGTTATGGTGAAATAAAAAAAACAAAAAAAAAAACAATAAAGATCAAAGATGTGCATAATGGAGCGATATTGTTGTAGTTGTTTCCTTAATATACAAAACCAATAATGTTTACCATGGGAATCTAAGGCAACACCGTAGAATCACGTCTAAACGTTTTAAGGGGAATTGCGCTGACATAATACATTTATTTTAAGCCTTTATAAACTTATTCTGATTACGTCCCGTAAAGGTTTTATGAAATTTTTTTAACTAAAACGTTTATAGTTTTTAAAGTATTTTTTCACATAAAAATAAAAAATAGGTAAAAACAAGAAATGATGAGTCTTAGTATGTAAAGCAAATCCAATTTAGAGCAGCCTTGTATACTGACAGAATGCTCATGTTGCTGATAATAATATATGCATTAAGGCACTTTGTGAATGTTATTTTTCTTTAAACATTATTTTAAAATATAAAAAGGACAACATGTAAAATACAGAATACAAAAAAAATGTTTTTTTAGCCTATTATCAGCCTTCTGCAATTTGTTATGATTATTTGGGATTTATTTTTGTCATCTAAAATGGGTTTGCAACAATAATCTTTTCCTCTTGATTTACTTTATCCCTTATATGTTTAGAGAACAAAGATAGTAAATATCTTGCCTATATAGAACAAAGTCTTCATATTCATCAAATATAGATCAGTTAACCTTTTTATAGCCAGTCAGTAAAAGTCCTAAAACAACTCCTGATTCAAAGTTGCATATTGGTTTTTGCAAATACTACTTATAATCCTTTTAAACTACCTGGTGAATTTGCTAGTAGTATTTTACATTGATGTCTAGTGGTATTTAAGTTGCAACATAGTTCATCCACAGTCTGTCACACATCGTGTCTTAGTTTTACGAGGGCTGTGTGTGTCTCTTACCCATAATGCCAGTAATGTTAACTTTTGTTTATTCAAAATGACAAAGGTAGGAATAAATGAAAAAGGTTCTACTGCACGGAAGGTATTTACTGTTCATAAACTGTCAACAGAAACCCACTTTGATATCTCTTTCTGCTGAAATCTCAGATTTATAAAAAAAGAAAAAAGAAAAAAAAAAGTAGCTTACTCTCCTTTAAAAGATTAAGATACAATACAGTGGAGCCGTAATCCGAACACAAACATGGAAATCTACTGTCTAACTGTCAAAACTTTGGCTTTGGAACCTAACATAATCCTCTATAGCAGCCAAGCCAATAAGTACACACATCCTCTTTTATAGCGAATAACACAGTGACAGTACAGACATAAATATGTACACAGAGTGAAATGATACCATGCAAGTGCGAGTAGAGGGCGCTTTTTTATGGATAAAGAGAAATTCATGCCATGAATGAGAGACTGATGTGTAAACACCTTCCCTCGGCTCACACCAGCCATCGGTTCCAACTGAGATCGGTTTTCGTCTAAATGATTTATATTTCCCCCTCAGTCTGTGGGTGTGATTGTTTTCACCCTGCTGTTACCCAACAGATAATGGATAGAAAAAAGTACGCAGATAAAGAGTCGGTCAGCGCCGAGGCTTGCTAATGTCTCCCATTTCTTCCCTTTAATAGACCAGCCTCCCCTTCACCAACAGGTGGCGCTCTCCTCCAGTGCAAAAGGGAAGCTGTGCTCGGCGGATGTTTGTTTCAGGTTGCAAGGATTCGTTTCTGTGTAGCACGAGTCGCGTGTGAACTGCCGCGGACGGGGAGGCCGAACTATCGACAAGCGCACGAGTCCACGGTCATGTTTGGGTAGACTTTCAGCACCACGTTCTTGTCGTCATCGAAGAAGAGGATGCTGAGGGATGCCATCTTCTCTGGGACGCAGCAGGGCTCTGGGATGCCGGGCACGACGCCCACGGCCCGGACGATGCTCTGGATGGTCGCGTGGTTCGAAGGCTTCAGAGCCTGGAGTTAAAAAAACAAAAAAAATCATTCCCCTTAGACGGGCTAGTCCAACCCTAACGTATCCAGTAGCCGACAACTTAACAACTGTCTTTTGGTTTTGTGCAAGTTTATTGTTTTAATATGTTAAAAATACTGGTTTAGGGCGAGTCAAGCAGGCTGGACAAGACATAGTTTTGTCAGATGGCTGTAATCAACAGGAAGTAGTAGAAGATAAAGATTCTAAAGATGAATGCCAAAAAGCACTGCAAGCAACCATTTCTGTTTACATACTTAAAAATTGACGTATAACGTTGATTGAAACATCCTAGTTTAACTCCTCCTTTTTTTCCTGCAGTGTTTGGGATCATTTTCCCGTTGATGACGCTGTTTGGACTACGTTTCAGCTGTTTGATTCTAGAGTACTGTGATGTACAGAGGAGATCACGACCCACTTGAAAAGTGCAAGAGGTTTTGCAAACAGGTTTTTTTATGGATCATCTGCTTCTAGAGTGTGTGTGGCGTCTGCTTCTGTTTTTCTATGTGGTGCTGTCATCTAATCTCTTATTTGGTCCTATTTTTTTATAATCCCGCTCCTCTAAATGGACTTTTGGTTCATTCAGATGCAAGTTTTTCATAAATTGTCCTGTCGCAGAGTTTGATTTTAAGCATTAGAAGTGAAAGGAGACATTAAAGTGTTTGAACTATGCAGTTGCAGTTAGCATGCAACATTGCTGAATTCAATCTTAACCATTCTTATGGGCTCTGGATTTGGATTAAATAAGACAACATAAAAATTGCTCATAAACTGGCTGAAACACAGTACCGTGGCTTGTACTGCAACTTGTTACCTTGAGGGAAATAATTTCTGAAAAAAAGTAATGGATTTAGTAAAACCCTTTAAGATTGCTAAAGTTTTTGTCCAACGGTAGCCCTGATGTACCAAACTCCAGCCCAGTAGGTGGCAGTAGCGTATTACCAGCCAAGATTTAATTTGAATGGATCATTTTACTGTCATATTATTTAATAATATCTAAATAAAAGCCAATATTTGAGCCTCTAGTTGGTCAGGAAATCTTTTATTACTAAAATAACATTTCTCTGTAGAAATAAAGTGACAAGATGAGACAAAACTGAAACTTATACCTAAAAATTATAGCCTTGATTTCTAAATTAAAGAACTATTTCACAGTTTTAAAATAAATTTGGATTACAGTTCAAACTTATAAAACCTCACCTGATAGATTCTTTATCAAACAGACAGAATTTAGAGCTTTATTAGGATATTTATTAAGCCTTTAATTTCAGGAATTCTTGTCTATATGTAACAATCTAACTTGGATTGCATTCTACAATGATTACAATTCTTGTTATTCTTATGAAGTCAGTATTATGCATCCGCTGCAAATTTTCTTCGTAAATCCAAAGCATTAAGCGTGATCTAGTGTAAGCTAAAATTTATGTTTTCAACTTGAAAGTATGCAAGTGTCCTTTTTTGTTTGGATTTTGTGCTTCCACACACATCGGGGCGCCTGAAAGCTGTTTTTAAATGCCTGCCAGTTCACACACCTGACTAGCTGCTTCAGGGCTTGTTCTTCCCTCACATCACAAAAGAAAACGGCTTTTAATAGAGAGTATTTAGCAGCTTCTGAGTATTTATCCTGACAAAAGAAATGCATCATCACAGGAGCTGCAGGAGAGGGAGGCGGCTGCCTTCAAGGCCCCAGGCCTGACTGCTGGGACTAATTACATTCGACTACAAAGAGGAGCGACTCCACAGTAATGAATTAAATGGACTGATCTGGACCATACCAGCCATATTTAAAATAACTGCGATGTTATCTTGTCACCGGGAGCCAATTTGTTTCATTGTGCTCTAATTGTTTGTCTGGTAAAGGTGTAAAAATGCCATTGAGGTCAGCAATCTGCTGTCAGTGTTTCTTCCTTTAGATCGGCTGCTTGACCAGTATTTACTGCATGTTCGGTGCAATATGACTTTACTTTGAAGTTAACCTAAATCACATCGCTATACTGTTGATGTTTCTGTTCAAAGGCTTTGTTAGCTTTTTGCAAAGTAGAAGAGAAACTGAAGAGGAACCACCAGCGGCGATACCGCTGTGAGCGGTTGAAGATTAAAGCTGGTAAAATTTGCGATTATCAACTGTAATATAAAACAGACGCGTTTTAGGCAATTGTGACTTTAACCTAACGGGGTTTATAAAAAAGACACAGAGCCCTAACAGAAAAGCTAAGAAAAGACTGATAGCTGAACTGATTACCAAACACAGCCTGTTTACCTGATATCCACAGAGAGCTCAGTGTTTGAACGTTGAGCGTTTGCATGTATGTTTTTAGCTTTCTGTTTCAGTATGAGGACTAACTAAAGGACTAACTACAGCGTATTTCAGAGTCACCCGTTTACACATTTGACATAAAAATGAAATACCTGGCCTCTTTATTAGGTCCGCCAGTTTAACAGTGCTACATTACTGTTGCCATGAGAAGGCCAATTACTTTTCATGGAAAAACAAAATAGCGAGATAACTGAGGTTGGGTTTCATAGGTGATGGGTCCAGGAGGGAAAAAAACAAGACATTCCACCAACCAGCATCTTACTGATCCACAAGGAGCATCCTCAGTGAACGCCCAGGCAAAAAGGGATTGTCAATCACCTCGACTTATTTACTTACTCAAAAATGTATGACTATGATTTAGCTAATGACCCTCAACCAATGGCGGAGAACCATTGCCTGAGATTTGGAGAAGCCGACTATCAACCCGCCCATTTTACTGCCTACTGTGCACAACTTCATTGACTTGAAACCAATAGAACAATAACACCAACAAATAGTAAAGATTAGATGAACAGGTCTCATAACTACAGACTGTCTTTTCTGTCTGCACTCATACCATGAAATGTAAGAGCAGTTTGGTTAAGCAAGAGGTGAAATCCAGTTTGTTCTGGTGCCAGGCTTCATGTTACCATTGGTGACTATTTGATTTGCACAAATGGAATATATATTGGGATAAAAAAACATCCCTACTTGATCTACAGTCCTGCAGTTGTTAGGATGGTGTCATTCCTGTAAAAAGGCCCTGAGTTCAAATTCTTGCCGATGGTTTTCTGCATTTTTTACCTCGTGCATGCATGTTAGGTTTATTGGTCACTCGAAATTACACTTTGGTATGAGAATGTGCATTGCTGTGTGTCCTGTTTGCCTTAGCATTGCCCTGTGATTTAATCCTGTCTGGGTGTACCCTGCTACTATTGTTATTGACACCATGGAAATTGTGATCAGATTTTGGGGGTAATTGTTTTTGTCAACCCTGAATACATGATTAGGAGGTTTTAAAGCATTGTTTCATGTTGCAATATAAAACTAGATATTATTGTTTTCTCACCTTTGGCATTGGAAACTGGCAGGAGCCTGAACAATAATACGCATCAAAAGACTTGGGTGATATAATCCATTCGCTCCAGCCGATGTCCGCGAAGTCCACCTTGAGGTACCTTCGTGCGCAGTTTCTCGGTTCATTCCATTGCTTCTTTCTGGCCTTTTTTATGGTCTGCTCATCAAACTGCAGAAGGGGATTCTTTGGTCGCTGGTTTTTTCTGACCTTTTTGCGTGGCCGACGCGGCTGCTTGTTTTCTAGCGGCTCATATGGACTTGTTTCATCCCATCCTTTAGTGTCGTATGGATACTCAGGTCCAGGAAGTTCGTTGTTTTGCAAAGGGAGAAGAGCGTTCGCTGCCCGCTTGTGTCTGGAGTGCAGATATCTTTCTTGCTCAGTGTTGTTGTGCTCTCTGAGTTTATGCAAACTGGGTGAAATGGAGCCCTCACCTCCCAATGAGGGATGTCTCTGGAGAGTGGCAACCACACTTTCAGGCTCTGAGATGGCAGAATCATTGGCGTAAACCAGGATGTATGGCGACCGGTTGGACAGGAGCTTCTTCCATGGCTGAGGACCCTGTGAGGCAACATCGATTCCGATAAGCAGCTCGTCATGGTGTTTGGCCTGATTGACCACACGGGTTATGTCCCTCCACTGCCATGAAATAAAATCCCTGTAGAGGGTAGACACGTTTATCCGAAAGTGTCCCAGACTCCTCATCTTGTTGTCCACAGAAGCAAAGCTCCAGATGACCATGTGGATGTGGCTGTGTCTCCGAGGACTGTGGCGGGCACAGTTTTTGGGCGTGAAGCAGCCCCGGGTGTTGTTCTGAAGGTCTCCGATGTAATAATGAAGTGTTGCCGACAGAACATCCTCTGACTTGGTGAGGGAGGTCAGGTTAAAAACCTGCAGCTGCTTGTTGTTTATTGTGCCTGTGTGAACAATGAGCAGTAATAGTTACCCAAAAACTGTTGTACACAGAAGGATTCAGATATTAAGTACAACCAATTATAAGCTACTGGAACAGTATTATACACAGTAGATAATTATAGTTTATAAAACAAGGTTGTTGCAAGTAACGGCAAGTAGGCACAAGTAGGTCTGGTTTCTAGCCTAATTGTCCCAAACCCGTGACTTGGCGCTAAAAACACAAACTTTTTTTACGATCAGGAACTTACCATTCACAAATTCCACTGAAATCAAGACTTTTTGTAAGTATCAAGAAGACTGAAAAAGCAATGCAAGACTATTTTGTTTCACTTTGAAAATCCTGAGCTCTCAATTCTGGTGTTTGATAAAATTTGCGAGATTTGAAATCTCATTGGGAAAGTAAGAATTTAAGTTCTCTAGAGAAAACATACAGAGATTTTTAATGAAAGGGTTGCCAATATAGAAAATATGAACAAAATGTTTACAAATATATACAAATTATGAACTTTGTCATTTATTTTTTTCAAGCAAAACCAAATTTTACAGAAACCTACATAGTTCTTTGATGTCACCGCTGTCCAAAATAATAACTTTTAGGCAGAAAGGCTAGCAAGATACTTTGAATAAAACTATTATCTCTCTTCATAATTCAGTTAATCTAGATGTTTTAGCAGTTTCACAAAAATAGGAATTGGCCACAAACTTCTGACTGATGCATCTTCAGTTAGTTTGATATTTGAATTATAAAGCAGTTTAAGAAGCTTCTAGAGTCAAGAAGAAATACTCAAACGTAGAGATATTCAAAAAGGAAACAATTTGACCTAGAAAATAAACCTTCAAATTTTAGTAAATGTCTTATATTTAAATCTCTTGTCAGTTTGAATAGTTTTACAATAAAAACTTCATACATGGTGAGTATTTCTCTGACAAACTGGTTTTGATTCGAAGCCGCCGTACAAACTATGTCAGAATAAACTGAACTTTCGTCCTGGAAATCTGAACACGGCCTAATATTTTTACATCTGACCTACATTAAACAGAAATGTTCTGTCAGACTCAGGTGAATATTGGCAGGAATGCGTTTTTCGCAACACAAGCACAATAACGTGGATGGTTTTTGTTTTGTTTATCAAAACCTGACATTTAAAGGTGGAGCTTTCACCCCATTGTTTCTGCTCTAAATATCCCTTATCTTGATTGCCAATAAGAACTCCTCCCTTTTCTCCAAACTGAAATCACTCTGAATTTTACTCCAGGTAACATACCGGCTCATTTTAACTAGTCAAAATAACCACAGATTAAACTAAACCTAAACCTTTTTGTCACACAAACTTGAGCAGAACTCTGTGTTGGCACAACAAGATATGTACCAATATTGTCACTGCAACAATTTGACTTCAATTGTAAAAGTGAAAACTGTCACAAATGTTTATGTGTTGCAATATTCAGGTACTAGACGACAGGAGGCAGCAGGCAACAATCTTCCCTCAGCTGATCACGTTCAACAGAGCCTGATAACCCAGGGGTTGTGCGTTGAGTTAAAGTGGACGAGTGTAGCGCGATTCTTCCAAGTCATCGAAAACAAAAGCTGCTGAAAAGCAGAGCAGTGGAAACTCCAGTTCTGCTCAAACAGGCCGAGCAGCTTCCTGGTCCTGAGACGCAGGGAAGATCTACAACAGCATTCTGCAGGAAAACGTACAGATTATAGGAACTAAACTGCAACGAACGGCGGGTTTGGATGAGAAAGAGGTGCGACAGGTTGATTTTATTTAAAGGAACAACAGGTGGATTTTTCTGTCAAGCTAAATAAATAAGAATTCAAACAGGAACTAATAAAGTCGGATCCTTTACATATTTTAGAAAAGTAAACTGTATAATATTTTGCCCCCCCCCCCCCCCCCCC
>JAVLVB010000547.1:0-21407 GCA_032876305.1 Orestias chungarensis | reverse complement strand
TATATATATATATATATATATATATATATATATATATATATATATATATATATATATATATATATATATATATATATATATATATATATATATATGATTCTGACTATTAATTGTAAAAGAAGAGATTGGGATCGCTTTGGTTGACTACATCTCCTCCTCGGAGAACACCTCCAGGGGAACCTGCAGAGGGGAGTTCACGTGAGCGGCAGCAGATGCACTTTCCCAGGGTGTGGTTTTAAGAAAGGGGGGAGGGGGGGCTCAAGTTAAACACATTAACATGCAAAAAAAAAATAAAAAATGCTTCGACAGAAAGAGTCTGGATTTGTCATGTAACTGTAGTTATATCTCACTATGCATCCTAACAGTCAGATAGGAAAAATAGCTTTGAGAACACGATAAAACATTGTCAAAAAACCCTTAAGCATTATTCCCCTCAAACACTTTTTGCAGACAACGGTATCAACTTGCATCACATACACTTTGTTGTCCAATATAATACCCTATCGCCACAGTTTAACATGTTGTAACCACAGTTAATGTGTTTTACTGAGATTTCATGTGATTGATCAGTGTTTTCATCCAGTTGCCCGGGCACCACTTTCCTGCAGGTGTTCCCTTCCTGCTTCACGCCTGACCTGAATGAATGGGTGATTAGGAAGGATCTGCAACACTTAATAGCATGCAGGAGCTAATGCTATCATTTCAATCAGGTGTGCTGGAGCAGAGACATCTAAAGCGTGCAGGGCTGCGGTCCCTAAGGAGCAGGATTGATAAACACTGTGGTAGACAAACACGAAATAGCAGATAATGTTGCAAAGTTGAAGGAATAAGAGGTGCTATAAACATGAATTCATCCTTGAAAACTAAAAAGTGAGGCATTCAGAGCCCCTGCAATAAATCTCCGCTGTAGTTACAGGTGCAACGCTTTTGGATTATGTCTCTAGTAGCTGGGGAAATAGTTTTAAATAGTTTTAGTTCTCCCTGACATTGCTGCTGAGTTGCTTGGTCTTCATAATGCTGTTTCTGGTGTGCCTCTAATGTACCTTAAACAAAATTCTGCAAAGAAGGACTGATGATTAGGTGACTTTTACAGAAAATTCATTGGAATTTGTTTAGGAAGCTCAAAATCAAGGGGGATGAATAGATATGCACAATTTTCCGGTTGTGTTCAAACTTTGTGATTGTGATGCTTTTAATTCCTTAAAACAATAGGAAATAAACCCAAAAAGAAAAAAAATCTACCAGTTTGGAAAAATATCTCAAATCATTGGACAAAATGTGTACATGAATACATAAAACTCCTGTAATATGCTTTGATTTTGTGTTCAGAGATTACATTATTAAAGAAACTCCCTACATCTGTTTCAGTATCAGCAGCATAATCATGACTCTTTCAAGTTTTAAACAAGTTTCATAATGAGATTATTTGTAGAGTTGTACTGCATTTAAATCTGTCAGTCAATATCTAATATGGAAATGATGGGGAGCTTTGATGTCCTGCATAGGGTCCGTCCATCTGGGAACACGAGGAATTTTTTACCCCATTACTAATTCTCCCAGTTCAGTTGGAGCTACCGTAGCCTGGGGGAGGACATAAAAGCAGCTCCCATCATCTTTCAAAGCTCTTATGCCTTTAATTTGTTTAGACAAACAGCCCAAAACATGTCAGCCCCAGCAGTGGATGAGCCTGGGGTCGGCGGGCAGGTTGTGGCTGCTGAGATTTTGCACCAAAAGGAAAATGTAGGTTCCACGTTAAGCGTAAGGAAACTTTCCGTCGTCCCACCGGTCCGTCCACGTCCTCCTCTGGGACTCCTCTGTTTGAAGTTGTTGCAGCAGCAGCAGCAGCACCTCCACCCTGATGGCATGCAAGATTAGAGGGAAACAATTTGTAAATGATGCTGCAGCTCCAGCAACCTGCTTAAATGAAAGCATTTCAGACTTCTGCATTCTGCGCCGGATCGTACCGCAGTGTCTGCTGCATGGTCTGCAGCTCAGACAGTTATTACGCTGTGGTCAAACAGCACGACGTCGATGTAGACGTCCGACTGGAGGAGCGTCCTGCTGGAGTCACCACTGGAGCCAGACTGAAACCCAACACAGGAGCAAGTTCAGAAAGAAACAATGTGTGTTTAAATTTTACATTGTTTGGGTAAATTGGATCTGTTTTATTTCTTTCATAAATGTTAGTTGAATATTAAGAACATTTTTCAGTTTTGAAATATTTGAACATTCTTATTAAGTTGGTTTCAATTTTCTTTAAAGCAACACTAAAGAAATGTCAGTTTTGGTCGATTTTGGCGGCCAGTGTGGACAATAGCGGTAGTGTTTTTGCCAGAGGGAGGACTGGATTTCCCATGGGCACTAGCAGATAGCGTCGTAAAATCTGGATCTCCCGGTCGCTAGTTGGATTGAAGTACATTTCTGCATGCTCAGTATGAGGGATTGCTGTAAAGTCAACGACCACACAAGCCATTGTTTCGGTCTGCTGATTCTGGAGGAGTCAAGACTCGATGCAATCTGCTGGGGTGTTCTTAGATTGGATTTGTAATCTAGATGTATGTTTGATTTGTATCGATTTTCTTGTAAAGTGCCTTTAGACGACACCTGTTTTAAATTGGCGCTAAAATAAATAAACTGATTCTTGATTCTTATTTCCAGTGTCTGTGTGAAGGATGAATAGCGATGATGTGATGAATCTAATTGTGGTGAAATAATGTAACATCATGATGTTGAAAATAAGATACGGGGGAAGTGTGGCAGGGTTCCTACCACCCTCCTCAAAATTGCTTAGTGCCGGTTAAAGTAATACGAATCCCCTCGAGCTGTAAGTCGACGTATGAAAATATTTTATGAAGGTTAAAAAGTGTTGCTTTAAAAGAAGAAAACCAAATACAACAAAAATGATGCTTAAGGTACGTTGGAGCCACAGATAGTCAACTCATGACACTATTTTAAACTTTTTGTTATCACTATTGTTACAAAGTTGAGGCTGATATGTGCCCATTATATATAAACTAAATAGTTTTTTTTGTTAAAAAAATTATGTGACAAGCTTCTCTTTTAAAAAAAAAGTATAGCTAAATATTTAGTTTTCTTTAAAAGTTTCTAAAATGTACTCTATAAGAAATGTACTATCGTACCTTTTAGTAATTTAAAATTCCCATCATTCAGACCTCTAATAACCCCGCATTGCATCAAACAAACAAGACCTTCACCTTATAAAATCTAATACGTGTTTTTTGTATTCATGACTATCTTTTGTTCTGTATTCTAATTTTATTAGTGGAGACCCATCTTTTGAAGGTATCTGTGAATGATACACATCTAAACCCACCCATGATATCCATCCATCCATCCATCCATCCATCCATCCATCCATCCATGTGAAGCCACAAGCAGCTGGAAATAATTTATGTTAGACCAACTGTGTTAGATTCAGCTGCTGGGATTCCATCCATTGGTCAACCATTACACTCAATTTACACGTTTACCTCAAAGCCGCCTGTGGGTGTTATAATGAGTGAGCCAAGTTCAAACAGATGGCTAAAAAATAACTTTATCCCCAAAGTCGGAAACTCCGGTAAATGACAGACCTACACATGATCACAAAACTGAAACGGTTTATTAATGTCACATTGTTTAAGGAAAGCTCTCAGCACTATTCAGCCAAACAGAATAAGCAGCTGAGATAAGAGAAGCCCTTTTAGCATCAGACCAACTTTCCTGGCTGCAAGAGAGAACGCGGGCGGTCATGGTTTAACAAAGGCAGAAACACAAAGCCGACAAAAACTGGGCTGCATTTAGCCTGACGTTTAATGATTAAGCCGCTGAGTTGGTGTGGAGCACAGACGGAGGGTTAAAAGCTGGACGGTTCTGGGCTGAGCTGAGCTGTGTTTCTGGGCACGCGGGTGGTTTGATGTCGCTGGTTTTCTGTGCCTTCCATCGCTTGTGTTTTTAATAGACGGCCTGGCCGGGGCGGGGCTCGACCACAGCTCGAACACTGTGCTGCCATTTTGGCCTCAAAAACCCAGTCCCCACAGCTCTGTCTGCAATTTCAAAATAGTTCGGCCCCACCAACTACTTCCCTACCCCCCAGCAAAGAGGAACACAGAAAGGAAAATAAGAACCATCCCAGTGGGCTGTTATTCTTCCAGGGCCGCCAGAAGGAGTGTGGAGGAAGCACCTGCCTGGACCCCTTGTTCCTTCGCTCTGTGCGCAGGTGGAAAGAAAATATGATTTCTTTATCGCTCACATCTTAGCTAACTGCACAAAAATATGTGGCTGATATCTGTGACTTGTTAAAAAGCTGTAATGCCTAAACGTAAGGCAGTGGCTCAGTATAGAACCCTAAATGCAACATGCTGTGTTAAATATAACTGTTAGTTTGCATGGAAGCAAACGGGATCTCATAAGAGTCCTTTTACTTGTCAGAAATATTTTTTAGGCCCGTACGGCAGGTGACTGGATCTGTTAACCCCCCCCCGTCTGCCTGAGGCCCAGAAGCAAAGCAGCAGAACTTGTTTTGTAACAGAAAACAATCCTTAATTCTTCATCATGCTTTTATTTAATGAGTAACAATTCAATCATATTTTATGAAACATAAACATCTGTAACTGCCACTGTGTTAACATTAACGAGCCAAACATCGGTCTGTGTCGATGTTCGGCCGATGCATCGGTGCAAACGTACCACCAATCCAACACCACCTTAGGAAGAACTTAAGCCTTTTACAAGTTAATCATCTCCCTTTTTGGACATTTATGTTGTAGTTTTTTTCTTTTTTTCTTTGAATACTCAAAATTGCCTCCCAATTTTAAATGTTCAAATAAAGTTCTATTCTATTCTATCTTAAATAACGCCGCTGTAAAAATGGTCATTGAGTGACTGAAAAGGATATTGAAAGAAGGATAGAAATGTTGAATTACCATACAGAAATCCTGGAGAAATATTTATTAGGACTGGAGCTCGATGGAAAAATGAGCAGTCGACCAGAACCAGTCAATGTTAAACGTCACATTTTCTGGTGAATAAACACGTTTGTAGATTTTTAGTGATGTATTGGGAGACATCACTGTGAATGTCGGCTTATTTTATTTAAAATGTTCATTGTTAAGCAGGTTAGCTTAACAATTACAGTTTAGCTGAACTCTCTGCAAAACAAATGACATTATTATGATTTATAGATTAGAACCAATATCTGTATCTCCAGAAAATAAGCATTTCTTTTAAACGCTCAAAAAAATCTCTGTTCAGTGCATTTATAAGACACTTTATAACAATTTGTTTTGTTGTAACATGGTTTGGTTATTACAATTTTTTGGGTATCAGAGGTTATAGAAAAGAAAAATCTGCCAATTTTGCACATCTAATTTAGAGTTATTTAAAATAGATGTGCAGTTATTAAAAAAACGGATCAACCCAGCAAGAGAGCGGAACATACTAAGCAACGAAACACTCGTGTTGATTAAAAAGAGATCAAAAAGGGAAGGAAAACAGCCAGATATTGTTTATCAGAGGTTGAGAGGTTAAAAACCTGTTTCCAATTTGATGTGCAGGGCACCAAATCCAGGGTGAAGCTGTGACTAATCAGCCAGTGAAACCAAAGAATGGTTTCAGTTCCAGAATAAATGACTGATTAATTCTCAGCATCCGATTCAAAGTCGTCCGGGTTGAGATTTCTCTGGTGGAGAAATTATGTAAAGTTTGTTTTTTAAAGCATAAAAAAACATTAAGACCGCTGTTTTTCTAGCAATTTTCTTTTCTGTGTATATTTGTCAGACGTTTAAAATCTCCTGAACTTCACTTGTGATTTTAAATTAAAAAAGTTTTGATCCACATTCTTCGGCACAGGAATTGGCCGATCTTCTGTGTTTGTTGACATGAAATATGATTCAGGTTTTGGAGGTGAAAACATCTCATTATAGTAGGTTTGAACTCTCTGTTGTGCTCTCTGTGGGTATGGACCCCTTTCCTCTTGGCAGGTAATGAGAAACCTAAGGACACCAGTCTCAAACTTTAACTTAGTTAAAAAAAAAGAAAAAAAAGAAAAGAAGGTAAATTAATGTTAAGGGAGGTCAGACTGAGGTGAAGTTTTCCGTCCGGTTATTATATATCACATTGCTTTGGGTCAAATGAATGAATCAAATCCTTTTTTTCTTCTAAAATTAAATATATTGCGGAGCAACAACTTGTTAAAACCTCCCAACAGGAAAATAATAAGTTCCCAAATCCTGATATCTTAGGCTTCACCTAAACAAAGATAAAATCTAACGGGGGCTCACTGGTAGGGTGGGTGCAACATATACAGAGGCGATGGCCCTTGAGTCCCTCCCCTCCCATTTAATGCAAACCCCCCTCCCCAGTGCTGGTGCTGGGCAATTTAAAGAGACAACTTAACTAAACTATCATGTTTTTAGACTTTGAGACAAAGCTGGAGTACCCAGAGAGAAGCCACACATGCATTTAGGAGTATATGCAAACTCTGAACGAGTCCTGGATTAAATTTACAAAAAGAGAAAGTCATTGGACAGAACCAGTAGTTTTGCTCTGAATGACTTAATGCATTACTGTGGACAATTATTACAATCAAACTAAATCTGAACAGCTTTAATATTATGACACTTTAAATCTTAAATCAGACTGCTTCATAAATGTTTGGGACTAAAATGGACTTTACTGGGTTCACTCTCTATGGACTTTTATGAATGAACTCAGCTGAAGTTAATATAGAGAAAAACCTAATGAGACCAACCTGTCTTAATGTTTCTTCAGCAATTCCTTCGGGTGCTTAGAGATGTAATTAGAAGTTTTCCAAATCCTTTAAGTATTCCGACACAATGTGGGTTATTATTATTATTTTTTTTACATTTCAGAAACTTCATTTAAGGTGCTCACACGGCGTTTAATTGAAAAGGAAAATCTGCTGACATATAAAACCTGTCCATAAACACTCTTTTGCAATTGGGACATACTACAATTTCTTTTTTATCCAAAATCATAAAACTTACCTAGCTAAAAATGACAAAGAATACATGACATATGTATGTGGCTTTACAGAACCCTGCATACCCACACAGGAATCTTAGGGAATGTAAAGCCGTGTACTGCTGAGGTAGCTAGAAGAGCAGCTCAAGTGGTAAAGTCTATATTTTAGAACAGACATCTACCCAGGACATTTTCATTTATTTGAGTCTGAACAATCTTCATGGGCTTTAGATTTGGTTTAATTTACTGAGGTATTTTTCTATGTCAATGTAGGCTCAGGTTGGGTTTTATTTATATATTTTGTGTGTCACGTCATTGCTTTTATTTTAAAGGAACACTCGTTTTCTAACCTTCTGCCGCACTTAGAATTGATTTGTAATTAGCATACTTGCCTGCTCTCACTGTCAGCTCCTCCATTTCCCTCATGTTGCTGGTTACCATTGCTCATGGTTTAAGCAATTGTGGGTTTCCCACTACTTAGTTTGTTTTCACATTCTTAATGTGTCATCTGACAATTATTTAGAAATCTCAAAGATGGCTTTCTTTCATAAGAAATACAAAAACTATATAATAGCAAACAACTATTTTCACAAAGGTCTTTAGCATTGATTTAAACTAGTGGATTTTTTAAAATTCTGATGGCTCCAGTTAACTTTATGTTAAGATTGAAGATGATCCAATCAAAGTGGATCCAGGATACATGAATACTTGCCAATATCATGTGTATTTGGGTCTCCTTCATTTTTTGCTTCCCATTTGAGAAAATTTGCCACTAAATGGATTCTGGAGATTTAGTTATCGGTCAAGCACTTCCTGCCAGTCACCAGTTTCCTCTCCAGGAAACACATTCCCAGGATGCTTCCAAACAGTCCCAACCTAGCAAGGAAATACACTGATGCATAAAATTATAAGGTTTGACAAGACCGGATGGCTGGTATTCTGTCCCAGATGCCAACAGAGCTGGATAAAGTGCATTAGAATAGACTGCTGCTCCCCCAGTTCTGAAACACAAATGAAATCAGACATATACATCTTATTTCTCTTTCTAGATTAGTGCTGAAAGTGCCATGGGTGCTATTGCTACAGAAATACCATGCAACCATTTAAATTTTTTTGGTAAGACACTTTTATTCCACTGTGAACCGCCTTTCTGCAAGAGTGAGATGTGAGATATATAGCTGAACATAAAATACAAATGGTGCTCTCCTATTTAGAGATGTTTTATTGGACCCACTTCCCTTACTGTACGATGTGAATGGAGTAAAAGGCAGCTAGCTTCCATGTCGGTGACGGAGAAAGCTCGAGCAGCTGGATGGTACCACACCCAGACACATGGACCAGTAAAAGTCTGAGAACCTGGATTTGGTGGAAACTGTGACGGTTTCCCTCACAATGGGTTCCCGCTTCCCAATTCATTTACCATGACTTTGTGACATGTGGACTCTAGTCTTTAACTTTCCATAGTTAACCGTGCTGAGGTCTATTGTTATTTCCAGATGGTCATTTTCCAAAGTAATGTCAACAGTCTCATTACAGCCTTCACAAGAGCTGGACCAAGAGCAGTGGCTGATATATATCATCAACGACTAAACAGCATCTGTGTATAGTTCTTAATTTCTACTGTACAACATTTATTTCTGAAATGAATGTTTAGTGATCAAACAGAAATTCTTCAAGGTCAGACAGGGGGTTAAAGGTGCGATCAGTGCAGCTTACTCAAAGATTCTGTTTGAACACATTCATTACGTTTCTCAGGTTCAAACCCTTGACGTCAGACATAGAGAGCCAGACTCTCATACTGACCGCTTCACACTCACCTGCTAAGTCCAGGTGCTGCTCCTTTGTGAGCTGAAGGTCAGGGAAACAGAATCACATCACAAGAAACCCTGGGGCTCCTAAACGATATACAATCCTCTCAGCAACAGCATCTGATTTAAATTATTTATTTGCAACTTGTCTGGTGCACGCAGGTTTAAAAGAGTCCATTTGTTTCTTCGAAGCGCTTTGTTTGTGTGGTTTCTAAACTACTTCCTGAATGGTACGATGGCTGAACATCCCCATGTCTGCACTTGCATATTATTGCTTGAACAGATAAATGTGGGACCTTCAGACATCTTAAAAAGTGATGTAGTCTAATAACCGTGGATTTCCCAAATTGTTTAAAGGTACATACTTTTTTTTAATCTCCACTTTCAATTTTAATATAAAGAAGATTTAAAAGAAATCTTCAATTATCTGATGATCCAAACTGACCAACAGCAACAAATGTTAGGTCTGATTTAATGTGTTATATTCTATGTTCCTATTTCCATGTTTTATGTAAAAATTTGGTTTTAGCCGTGTATTATGAAACCACACACAAAACATCCGTTTTTAAATGATTAGACAGTTTTTTTTAATAAAAAGAGGAAGGAGTCTAAAGACATGAACCTATCAACCCTTGGGATACGTAGGCTGGTGCTTGTGTCACAACTCTGTTTTCCCTGTGGGCGTTGAGGAGGAGGAGTTAGCGGGACGGGATTCAGTCCGGCGGTGGGAGGTTTAGTGCACCGAGTGGGCAGCAGCTTCAGCATCTGCTCCCTCTTAGCGGCAACCACACTGTGTGTTATTGTTCCCGACAGAGACGAAAAAAGTCATGGGGGAAGCTGAGGGGGGTAGAGGACGCGAGAAAGAAATACGCATAGCAAGGCGTGACACATGAGCAGAGATAGGTTGAAAAATAAAGACAGAAATTTGTGGATTCTGATCGAGTGCAGTTTTAAAAGCTGAAAACCGAGACAGAGAGGGAGTGTAAAGTCATATGTCACTAAAATGGGAGGGAGGGGGACCTGATGAGGAGGGAAACCGCATAAAAGCATCATTAGGGAGTAGGTTGTACCTCCAGGAATGCTCGTCCAATGACTCACACCTATGGGCTGTTAGGGAGGAGAAAGAGTGCAGGGCTACATAAAGGGTGTTTGGGATAAACATAAGGTAAGAAAATGATAAATAAAACAATAGTGTATGAAATGTTTTTATTTTTTTTTCAGTAATGAGGCATAAAACAGTTTTAAGCCTCTCAACAAAAAAACTCCTAATACGTGTATGACAACAAAAGAATCGTAGCTTCGATTTACACAGTCTAACATGTAGAGCTGAGCCTTTTGAGTTCATTAAAATGACTGCACGACCTGGATCACAGTTTAAGGATGCTAGAAACTTGACATAAATTAACTTAATAAGAGTCACCTGGCCCAAATCAGTGCCTCAAACAATCTAAGACGGGGTGCACACTGGTGCCGTTGTTGGCATTTGTACCTCACAGCAAGAAGGTCTGGCTAGCTGGGTTCTCTGCATGCAGTTTGCATGTGTAGACTCTCTCCAAACCCGTTAATTTTACATATATCTGTCTATCTAATCTGCTCTTTGGGGTGAGTGTGCATGCTAATTTCATACTTTTGTCTTACTTTGCTTGATATTGCCTGTAAACTAAATCAGACAGTTGGAAAAAAATCTTTTTGTTAAAACTTCAATTAATATTTATTTGTAATTGTGCCTACATTTGAACCTCTGATACCTACTGTAATAATACCAGTTTGTCGGTGGGGTGATTCAGGTTGTCTGCCATTTGGCTGAACTCTTAACTGAATCATGTTTTACCAGTTATTGCCACCTTTGGCCAGTTGTGTTTGTCCTTTTGGGATTTCTCACACATATCTGTCATGTTGGTAACATGTTTCTGTGCACAAGCATGAGGAATGTGGGAATGGTTTTTTCTCCGGTGATTCGCTGACAGCCCTCTGTGTACACAGGCCCAGTGATAGAATGAGAATTATAAAGAAATAAAAATGTCCAAGTGAGGAATACAAAGAGGATTTTAGCTTACACCTGTGAGTTCAGAAGTTCATGCGAGGATTGTGCTGAAACTGTGCAACTGGCTCTGAAACCAAATGCCGTGCAACCCTGTGCTCTGAGTTTCACCGATATACAGAAGTGAAGTTAATTAGCAGCAGCTGATGGAGCCTTATGCTGCTGAAACCTCATCCAGTGCAAGCTAACATAAACAATCCTCCAGCTCAGCTGCTTTTAAAAAGTGTAGTTAATATATTTTATCACTAAATAAGCAGAATATAGAACGGTTTCTTAATCACAGAGCCTGAGCTTTCCATATAGGCTAGCTGTTTGAGAGGAAGACGGATGGATGGATGGCAGATTTCTCATTAATTCTTATCAGATAGCATTTGTACTTATCAAACCTTTGATAGATGAAAAAATCAATTATTTCTCAAATATGTCTGAAATTCAATATGATAGAATATAAATATAAAGACGCATCCAATGAAAACGTCACAGTCTAGATCTAAATCTGAGCTGGTGTGTTTCTTAAGATGCAAATGAAATACAGTGAAGTTTGTGGTTGTAATATAATAAAGGTCGTACTCCGATTGCTGCTTTGACACATTCATGCATGTTCATTGTAGGCATTCAGGGGTACCCGTTTACCCGTACCTCCACCTGAGAGCTCCACCTATGTGTATACACATTTCCTACACTGCACAGCTCAACAAACACTTGGTGGAACTGCGTGACAGTATCTTGAGTTGCCATTTTCCAAAAACAATATCAAAAAGTTGGTCTTTTGTACAAAATCCAATGTTTCTTAGTTTACAGTTGTAAACACCATTATATTTATATAAATCCTCAGCACCCTGATTCTACTCAACATCTCACCAAACTCACAAAGAGATGATACAATACAATGAAACGTACCATAAATCCAAGCGTCCTGGCACGAGCCTTTTCTTCCCACAGAAATACGGTTCAAAATCTTGCGTCTTGAGCCTGTGGGCATAGTCTATATATCCAGATACCTCCTGTCCAAGTGTATTATAATCCCTTATGAAAATGACCTACTGTAAAAAAGGAAAGAAGAAAGAAAGGAGCCTCTGTATAAATCATCATGACCATTAAACATTTTTCTGGAGAAAGACCAGTAAGGACAAATGTCTTTTTTTTTTTTACAGATGAAAGGCATCTGGCAGAAAGAGTCCAACCTTAAAATACAAAGGGTCTTGTTAAAATCTGACACATGTTCAGAATAAAAATGACTCGAACCGATGTCGTCCTGCAGAAGGTTTACAGAGGTGGACTGTCTGAAGGGTATCCTGCTCAGATAAGAGCGTGGAACTCATTGGTGCCCCAATTCTTTGACCTACAGTAAGTAAGTGTGATTTCCATTCAAACACTCTCACAATCAAGACAGGAAAGTCTCCTAAAAATGTCATGAAATGTAAAGTTTGGATTTAAAAGTTCTCATGAAACACAGGAAATCAACAGACCTTGTTTTTGTTGGCTCTCTCAAGTTGTCTCGGAATTGTCATTGAAATTATGTTGAAAATGAGAATTTTTAGCTTTGGCATATTCAAATTTAGCCTGAACAAAGATGCTGATGGTCCAGCTTAGTCTATTTTAACAAAACCTAGCAGTTTTTAACAAAATGTATGCATAGCAGCCTTCTTTGGGTGACATATTTTACTTTTAATTTTTTAATGTAATGCTTGGTTTTGAGATTGGAAGTCAGACTTTGCTCAGTGGTGATACATTGGTTTTTAATAATAGCTAACAAGCATAAAAGTTTTTCTGAAACAAAACAAACCAAAAAAAATTGTTTTAGGCTATATTTTCAAATAAACTGATGTAATGGAGAGTTGAACTACTAAAAGAAAGATTATTTGTTTCTTTAAACCAAAACTACTTCAGAAAATAAAGTACCATAATGGCAAAAAGAAAAAAAAAACTTGGGCGATTAACATTTTACCTATTAAAGTTTGAAGCCTTGACAAAAATGTTTCCAGAAAAAACAGAAATGCCATGTTCAATTTTGCTATCAGTTTTTGTTTTGTTTCATAAATACTACTAGAATTATAGATTTAGAACTTGTAAGGAGAGGGACATTTTGAACTGACATGATGCAAACAATGGTGGGGAGCACACAGATCAAAGTTAGTTTGATAGAACTGTGCTGTCCTCACGACACGTGACTGTGTGAAGCTAGACAGCCAGGGAAGTTGTTAAGAACTCTCCGTACACAAGGCGGGCTTTTCTTGTTTCAATGAAGATTTCTTCTATAACATTTACTTTTTTGTAACTGAAACATGCAAAAATGGTGCATATCACTACCTACACATCACATGAGAAAACACATAAAATATATAGCTAGCATACATGGTGGAACTACGGCGAGTTAGCTGGAAATACGAACTGAAAATGTACCAAAATCTATCAAAATACACATTGACCTCCATATAAGTGCTTGTGAACACACAGATACTCACAAAGACGAATATTTTCCCAGGCTCCATCGTAGGAAGTACATTTAACCGTGTTTGAGTGAACGTCAGGCAGACATCAGAGTTGTTCGGCGGTGTAATATGTGCATTTGCTAAGAAATACATCAAAGATTGTCTATGTTAAACAGAAGTGCTCACTCTAAACAGGAAGTAAACGATCCTCTATGTGTAATGGGTCACTCTGACATTTTTATAACAATTTAAATTATATAATGAATTTACCTTTTAGCAAAATATTTTTTATTAACATTTTACCAATTTATATTTGTATCTAAATTATTAACTTATGAAATAACATAGTCTTTACCAAAGACATGACACTCCCCGCTTGATATAATCACATTATATAACCACAAACATCAGAAAACACATGAAAATATAGCAATATGCATAGCATATTCAGTCTGAGAGCAAAAACAATCATGTCTGAAACAGGTCGAAGAAAAACTTTTGCAGTCCCTTCTTTCACAATCCGCACTTCCACTTTGCGGACCCTTTTGTCATTGCTGGGGAAAGTCTTTACTATCAGTCCCATAGGCCATTCGTTCCTTTGGGCCTGACCATCCTTCAACAGGACCACGTCTCCTTCTTTGACGTTTGGTTGGTTTTCAGTCCATTTGGTACGTTGCTGCAAATATTCTCCTTTCCACCTTTTCCAAAACGTGTCCGCGAGCTGTTGAACCTGTTCCATTGTTTCCCATACAACTGTCCGGAGGAAAAGTTACCAGAAGGAACACAAACTGAACTTGACTTTTGTGTTAATAACATTGCTGGTGTCAGTATGGTTGGACAGTCCGGGTCTGTAGATATTGGGATGAGAGGCCTCGCGTTCATAATAGCCATGACCTTGGCCATAAATGTGCTCGAAACCTCATGGGTAAGACATCTTTGTACATTTTTTAACAACATTGCATTAAAGATGTGTCTAGCCAGCCCTATAAGACGTTCCCAAAACCCTCCCATGTGGGAAGCATGTGGGGGATTAAATGTCCATGAGCACCCCTTCTCCTGGAGGTACTTTCCCACTGCTGATTTGTCCGTGTCTAAACCCAGTTCTTTACAAGCTCCTAAAAAAGTTAGTCCCTCTGTCAAAGCACAAGAGCTTGTCTGTGGACATCGTTTCTATCAGTTCGATGTGTACGGCTCTGGTACTCATGCATGAAAAAATGACAGCCCACCGCTTGTTTATGGCACTGCCACCTCTTGTACGACGTGCCACTACTGTATATGGCCCGAACACATCCAATCCAACTGTAGTGAAAGGAGGTTCGGGTGTCACTCGATCTGCGGGCAAGTCCGCCATTTTCTGTATGCGCATTTTGCCTCGCAATTTGCGGCAAGTGACACAGTTGTGTATGACAGAAGACACAAGGCGCTTACCTCCAACTATCCAGAAGCCCGCACCATGGACAGCTCCTTCTGTGATATGTCGTCCTTGAGTGAGTTCTTTCACGTCTGTATTTTGAGACTTTTCCATCCTTTTTCTTTCATTTGAAAGAATTAGCAACATGAATAAGTTTTGCTACTGCTTTGCATGCTGATGTCCAACTTGAGAATCTTTGGAAGCGCTCAGAACTTGGCTCTGATTTCGATACTGCAGTTGTGAGAATTTCACCTCTTGGTGAATTTCTTTGTCATTTTGAGGTTCAACAAGTGAGTGTGCAATGTTTTTTTCTGATTCACTGAGTCTGTCTGAACGCAGAAAGCTTGGGCCACTGAACCAGTTGCTACTTTTGAGCTCAGCGGCTGGGATGAATCTGGTTGCCTGGTCGGCTGGATTTAACTCAGTCGGTACATAATGCCATTGTTCAGGTTGTGTGGATAACCTAATGCGTGTGACACGGTTGGCTACATACATGTAGAACCTTTTGGAAGAGTTGTGTATGTATCCTAAAACAAAGCGACTGTCAGTGAAAAACCTTACACTGTCTATTTTTAGGTCCAGCTCGTCTCTGATTAACTCATACATTACTACTGCAAGTACAGCTGCGCAAAGTTCTAGCCGAGGGACAGTGTGTGCAAGCTGTGGAGCAAGCTTGGACTTCCCTATCACAAACCCTATGTGGAACTGACCCTGACTGTCTAAAGAGCGCAAGTAAGCTACCGCACCTATAGCGACAGTAGATGCGTCGGAGAAAATACAAAGTTCGTTACTTTTCATATTACTTAAACTACCTGTACAGAAGCACCTTTTGATTTGCATAGTCTTCTAGAGCTTTTAATGAGTCTTTCCATGAGACCCACAATTCCTCTTTTTCTGGGGGAAGAGATGTGCCCCAGTCCCTCTCTTCAGATGACAATTCCCTGAGTAGCGCTTTGCCCTGCATGATTATGGGAGCGGAAAAGCCTAAAGGGTCACACAAACTATTGACTGTTGACACTACTCCCCTGCGTGGGAATGGTTTGGTCTCATTGGATACAAGGGAAGTGAAACTGTCAGTCTGTAAGTTCCAGCAGAGTCCTAGGCTCATCTGAACTGGGAGAGGATCAACACCTACGTCTAAATCTTTCAAGTCTTTAGCACAATCCTCCACAGAGAACGCTTCCATGACTAAGGTGGAGTTTGATGCTACTTTGTGGAGACGTAGATTGGATTCCGCTAACATGTTTTTTGTTCTTGTTAACAGGTAAACTGCTTCTCTGCTGTCTCTCTACAAACTGTTTTGCATCTGTGCCGTGTTGTTTTTCACCCTCTTGAGCTGCCCGTCGCATGCAGTAAATAGCAACAGCGGGTGACGGGCTGTTCCTGAAAACATGTACTTTTATTCTGTACTCTCTCCGTTGTCTAACATGTGTGTCTTATAAACATCAACTGCTGTTGTGCTGTGAGCTTTGCCTAAACATACCTCACCCACTACAACCCAATCCAAATCCAACCTCTGAGCATAGGAAGCTTTGTTGGGCCCGTTGATCTGCTCTCGAACCTTGTGCGCACTGAGGATGTCTCGTCCAAGGAGAAGAAGGATGGGAGTGTTGTGATCGGTTGGATCACAACCGATCGGTTGTCTTGTCATGTCTTTATCAAAGACAGGACAAGAACAGTGACAAAATGAACTACTATCCTATGTAAAGGTTAAGTTGGGCTATATTTATTTAGCTCCAGGTTACAAAAAACTGCTTGGAAATTGTAAAATTTGAAACCTTGGTGAAAATTTCTGCTGTATATATTTTAAATAACACCTTCAAAAGACAACAAACTAACTAACCAGAGGTTTACTGTTTGTCAAACATGTAAAGTAGCTATCATGCATTTGGAAGGCTAATGACTTACTGGTATTACCAGAAACATTCTTTAAGTTAAGTCCAACATCTTTGTCCTCCGAAAATATACGGACTGGTTAAAGTGAATGTTTTACCTTTTAAATAATTGCATACATTTAAACAGTGATTCAAAGGTTGCTTTCTTGCACCATGATGTCTCTTCAAATGTGCTGCAAACAAACAAAACTTTGTTTGGATCTACTACACTATAACTAACTTTACAGCCATTTTGTCAACATCAGTAGATTTTAAAATGAATTCTATTGGAAAAAATGACACTGTTGATCAGAACAACAAGAAAGTCATTGATTGAAATAAAACCTCGAACTTTAGTGCAAAACACAACATGACCCCAACAGAAATGTTTGGAATGTTTTTTTTCTACTCTGACAAAGAGCAAACATTGATAAACATGATGTTTGTTTGTAGGAAGGTTTACGGGGAAGTTGATAAAAATGGTGTAATATGATTGGCTGAGTCATTGTATTAATCTATCACTAAGATGAAAAGAAGGAATTTGAGGATAGTATCGGCTTGGATTCAGGTTGAATTAAGTTTAGAGCAATTCCAGATCTCAAGCAGGTTATTTGAAGGAACTTGGAAGTGTATAAAAAAGTCAATTGAATAAAAATGAGGTATGAGCTGAAAGCCTCTCTTGTCTTTTCATATGGATGCTGGAGGTGTCTTCATGAATACAAAGGTCATATTTGGCCCAAGATCATGTTTGAGCTTTGTAGATAGATGTGGTAACAAACCAAACACACAAATCAGATCCAGATACAATGAGTGGCTCAGCAAATGTTTGCTATAAAGACAGTTTTCCCGCTTGCTCTTCAGAGAGTTTCTCTTTAAAGTTGCGTTCAAACAGACCCAACCACTGGAAGAAAAGAATCAGGGATGACTTTATCGCTGAATTTATACAAAGATCTGGAGCCAAGTTGTTTAAAACCAACCTGGGTTAAAGCATAAGATGAAGCGACCTTTTTATGTTGGCTTGATAAAACAGATAACAAATGATGACAATGGATGGGAAGAAATCCCAACAAAGAACAGACTCAGGTGTGAAGAGGTTGTTTTGTCTGCCTGTTCCTATAAAGAAAAGATGTTTTCATTTCTATTCTGAATCCTTTTATGTTTCTCATCTCTGTTTGTTCTGAGCATGAGTAAGTCCCACGTTTCTGCCTACAGTAACACATCCTTGCAGGATACCTCAGCATACGGTATCCCATTTGTGTACGTGTCAGAACATGGTCCTCTCTACGGAGGCCGGAGTCTGCAGAAATCGTGTCTCTTTCTGGCAGTGTTTTTTCTTCTATGTTTTGCTTGTGCAGGGTGTCTAAAAACCTTGGCAATTGAGAAACGACTGCTTCCTGGATACTTGGACTTTGACCTTAACCCTACACCTACCCTACCATAACCCTAATTTGTAAACAATTTAATCTATTTTACTCAATCGCTAACTTTTGGACCAAGACATATGTAATAGCAAAAACTGTGTCCTTAGAGGAAACCACAACATTGATGGGGTTCGCTTGTTTATATCATTCAGCCTGACCGCCTGCTTTTAAGGAAGCCAACTAGAGATGAAACGTTTTGTAAACTGCATAGGCACCAGGACTACAACATGTTTACCAGCAAGGAAATGTCTGAAAAGTTCTGCCTGCTCCGATATTAATTTAGTAAATTCTTGAAAGTGTGGCCAACATGGACTGATTGGCTTTGGTCACTTTCTGTTTAAGCTGGCTTTAAGAAAGCACAACTCCCCAATTTCCATCATCGTTTATAAATCCCAAACAGAGCACTATAGGGAGATGAGCATCATAAAGAATCGCGTCGGAGGGCTATGACCAGGCTAGTATTTTAACTATTTAATGAGGACTGTAGCAATTAAATAAGATTTCTGGTTTGACTCATGCAATAGAATGACTAGGTCAAAATTTACCTCTTACTGTGTGGATCTGAAATAGTAGACCCAAAAAGCATAAAGGTAAAGATATCGATTCCTTTCGTTTTCTTCCCAAACTTCCTTTTTGACATGTAAAACAAGACTAATTTCTTCCAAAGATGTAGAGCACAGAATAAATATATCGCACTCCTGTTTGATGCAAAACAAGCACTATGAGTTTCCTGTCTCCTTGTTGGGGGGAGTTGGGGGACCTCCACCTTACGCCATGGAAAACAAGCTGAAGCTTTACATCACCTGTCAACAATTATCAAGAACAGGTGTTGTGACCTCACAGGGCAGAGAGGTAGAGGCCATGCTTTATGGCAAACATCAGCCTGGGTAATAGTGGGAACGCTGAGTGCTGCACAGCCCCCAGGTAGAGATACTGGCTTATTGTTTTACTCTGTTTGCCCCTCTTTGAAATCCTTTTTATGTGTGTCCTTTAGAAACTTCACCAGTGACCTTTGGTAGAAGGTTACATAAACTAATAAGCAGACCAGGAGAATCCTTTAATTCAAAATTCTTCAAACGCAACAAAGGCATTTTAACTCCCAGCAGACACCACTCCTATCTAAAAGCTCAAAAAACACCCCAACCAGTTTGTGCATTCAGACACCAATTGTTAAAGCTAACACAGCTGATGATGGTTGTGACTGAGGTCCGCTAAATAACCCTCTTCCTCTTCACAGATGTGAATAACTCCAGCGGCTATCCTTTCAAAAGCTTGTGGCTGAAAGAGACGGATTTACAAATCTGATTCGAACAGAAGCTGCCAGGAGGCTGACACGTACTGCGCTCTGTCTTTGTAACTGAACAATGTCCTACAGGTGGGAAGACAATGCCTGGCCCACCTGACATCCTGTGGCATGTGTCTGTGACTGTACACACAAACAGAAATCCAAACAAAGCTCACAGAGCACGGTCAAGATAATGAACTCCACTGGTTTTTGATGCACAGAAACACACAGAAAACAGTCAGCTGTCCGTAACGTCTGTGAAAGTCTGTTGCCTTTGTTTAATCAGCGAGTCACGTTGAAATTTTTTTCAGCCGATGTTTTTGTCCTTTCAACATGTTGAGTGCAGCCGATTCAGCCTGTTGAAAGGAAATTTGGGCTCTCATTGAGCGAGCTTCAGGCAGTTAAGCTGTTCTTACTCAATGCATAAATCCAGTAGAACACTGTTGAAGTAAATACCTTTTTTATCCTCGTAGTGATAATGTTTTAACCCTATCTCTCCCCAAGACATAGCGATAGCCTACACTTTTGCTTGACAACTGGCTTAGAGCCAATCTGCTTAGCTATGTTTCTCTCCTGGATGAAGCCACGAAACATTTCATTTCAAATAATTTTTTACTTTCCTCAAAATTGAAATATTTCTATATCAGTGCTTTATTGTGTGTGTCCATTTTTTCTTGTGAAGTGCCTAAATTCGAGCTATATGCATAAACTCAATTTAATTGACTCCTTCCAATATTTATACTGATAATCATGTTCCAAAGTAGTCAAAAATGAAAGCAGACGATTCAAGATGATTTCAGCACTGACCATTTGTGTCCCCCCCTTCCCCCCACTGCACACTGACATTGGGTAACCTGTCTGCCAGCTCCCGTGGCCTCTTGTTCCCCTTCCCTTCAGCCCACCTTTGCCCACACCAGCTCCCGGAGGCCCTGGGAACAATCCTACAGTGTCAGAGAGCTGTGCAGGTGTCTTGCTGTGTCAGCTGCCACACTGTTTGTTTGTTATTGGTGGGTTGTGCTTTAGGAGGAATCCCAGGCCATCACTAACAACTGTGTAAATTTGTTAGGGTAAGGAAAACATGGCCTGTACTACAGAAATGTTTTTAGTTGGGAACTCTTTTTCTGGATAGCTTTTCCCCTTTTTTGATATTTCCTGAGGATTCAGTGCATGGGTTTTGGAGAGATTGGGGTGGGATGAGGAAGGGGAGGGTGGATTGCTTTGCTTATTTGACTTGGAAGTGACTTCACACAGTCCGCTTGTGAAATACATGCAATGGTGGAAACCATATGTGCTGAGGTGACCAGCATCAGTAGTCATCTACCCAAATTACACTTCCTGCAGAATATGCAATCCAGAGCCAGAGCTAACTGATTTAGAGTTTTACCAGCAAGGCACTGCAATCAATAATACTTTGTTATTAATTTATTTAACAAAGATATAGACCTTTACAAATGTTAGAGTGAACAATTTGTCTTATTACTTTTAACACAGTGGGAATCTGTGATATGTACAAAACAAGAAGCCATCCATCCATCAGAAGCTCTTTAATAATGTATTTGAATTTGTTATGGGGATTTTCCTTGAGTATTTTTTTTTTCTCAATTGCTCTCTTCCTGTTCATGTACCTCCTTCATCCAGCCTGTCTGTCTGTCTTTACCTCATAACTGCCCCGTTACCAATAAAGCATATGCTCTTTGTCTGTTATTTAAGCTGCTCAGGACTTTAAGCCCATCTTTCAGTCATTCTCTGACGGATCCTTCAGTTGTATACCTATGTTCTGTCTCTTTCTTTTCCTCTTTTACAAGCCCTGATCTCCCCAGTGTAAGATTTGTAAAGCTAGCCAGAGCCAAGCCTTTGTTTTCATTTTTATTTAATACTGACTCTAACAAAGACGATCTTGGTAAATGCATCCTTTACAAAATGGTTACAGGAACATTTTATTTTCCTGCAGGGAAAAATAATACAAGATGTGCAAAATGATTCAAACTTAAATATAGTTGGACACCCACATGGCAGCTGTTTTTGCTGATTACAGCTTTTTCTGAAATGGTGAGATTTCTACACCAAATGCAACAGAAGTAATATATATATATATATATATATATATATATATATATATATATATATATATATATATATATATATATATAT
>JAVLVB010000546.1:4471308-4493175 GCA_032876305.1 Orestias chungarensis | reverse complement strand
GCACGCACACACACACAAACACACACACACACACACACACACACACACACACACACACACACACACACACACACACACACACACACACACACACACACACACACACACACACACACACACACACACACACACACACACACACACACACACACACACACACACACACACACAAACAGACACAATCAGGATTAGGCAGGACTTGTTTTCAGTCATGATTGCTTTCTGTTAACTATTCCATCCAGCCAATTTGTTAGTGAGTTCCGCTTTAGTATCTGAAGTGCTGCACCATTCTGTTGTGGTGGAAAAATATATTTAAGAGTTTATCTACGTTTCTTCCATCATCTATGATCATGAACACTGGGTAGACACCAATAGACTGAGCATTGCAGATCCAAGCATCCACAATTAGTTTTCTCCTAAGGTGTCTGGGCTCTCCCGTAGATATTGGGTGAGGTTGTCAGTCAGACCAAATATTGAAATAATATTGTCAATGGAAGCTAACTGTATATCAGAAATTACCTTAGAAGTAATTTGAAAAGTTCTTGCTTTAGGTAAAGCAACGTGAGAACATAAACCCGCTTACCTAGAGTCAGTTAACCCATTGATAGGGAAAAAAGTCTGGGGTGCAAGACAAATACAAAGAATTTTTAGTTTGAACACATTCATAACAGAAGGAAAAGTGGGTGAAATGCAATTAGAAATTGATTTCAGAAGTCTTAGTTCACAAAAAAACTGTCTTGACATTCATAAGAATCACATGTGCTGCTTTTACAAAATATAAACTTTACAGTAGTAAACTTTTATTAAACAAGTAAATCATAAACCACTTTACTGGAAAGAATATTTAATAATACCATTTGTCACTTTTGGTTGTTCCATATGATACCTTACATTTACCTCAGCTGTTTTGATACTTTTAACGTGTCAGAAATTAGAAAGGGTTCTACGCTTCACAAAAACCATTGCTGGTCCAAAGTGTCTTTTCTTTACCGTAAAAGGTTGTAAAAAAAATGTAATAAAAACTGATTAGGTCATCACTAACCGTTTGCAGACCTTTAACCTAGAAAAATATAGAACTCAGATTTAAATAAATGGTTTGACCAAAGCTTCTTACAGCAGAAATTCAGCCTGTGTACGATGATGTTGAGCCACACTTACTGCTCTTAATTGCACATCTGGCTTGGGTGGAAAATTGGAGAGGGCTTTGACTTTCACATCTACATATTGATTTAATTATACAGAATATACTCATAAATAAATTAATTTCTTGGATTGTGGAGACCCAAAGGCTGCAACCTACTTACTGCTTAGACTTGGGTGATGTTTGAGGTTAGCTCCTTAATGTTGTATTTGTGCAGTCAGAGTACAGCTGACATCATCCTAGCGGATCTTTCATGAGTTCAAAGTGCTTTAGTCTAGACAGACATCTTCACAGATTATGCATGAAAGGAAACACTTCGGTTCTTCTCTGTCGCTTCCAAAAGAGGCTGTCTTGTGAGTTAATTGCGTTTAAAACTTCTTTGACACTCTAAGATTCCATTTTGGGTTTAAACGCTTACAGGCATTGTATCTTTCATTTCGTTTTTCCATTTGTGTGCTTTACCTAAGTAGTCTATTTGTACGTTTTACATATGGAGTAGTCATTTTGTACATACTCTTTTTGTATGATGACTTACAATTTCTGAGTAACAGAATGAGACTTAGTGAGCTTGATAAATTCAATGTTATGCTTATTCTTTTATTGCTTCTCATCATAGATGATTCAGCTAATTGTAAGACATATAGGAAGATATTCCCTTTTGAAATGGGAATGAAGTGTTAAACAGTGCTCAGAATAAAAACTGAAAAGAGGGGGAAAAAACGTGTGCGAAAAAAAAAAAAAAAATTTCACTCACATATTTGTCATGTGCTAATACCATGGATTAGGCGATGCAAATGGTACAGAGTATAACTTTTAACACTGTGAGAGACAGAAATACAAAAAAAATATTGAGTGTAGTGGCTAACAGAAAGTAAATCTCACAGAAAGCTCTAAATTTTCTGTATTTGAGCAAAGCAATTTATATACAGTTAAAAGCATGATGATAATGATGGACACAAAAATGTGTGGATTATAGTTAGTTTTCTAAGGAACAAAAGTTAATTGCATTGGTTTTTACGTTCAGACACACTGTGTTCTGATCTGTTCAGTTTTCTAAGATGTATTATGTCGTAAATAAATGTCATACAGTAGAGGTAAAATCCTAATTTGAATAGTTGAGTGTATGAGGCAAGACAACCACTGACGCAAAAGCACATAAGGGTTTCTATTCTGTGAGGTAAGTAACAAACCTTTCAGCTATAAAAAAAATGGAGTATAGAAAAAGATTGTATTTACAGACCTTACACATAATTCCATTCCCTTAAAGTCCATTAATCCACCACTTTGAATTAGCATGGATTTCTGCAATCAAAAAGGAAACCCAACTGATGCACAAAATCATTATCAGCATCCTATTTTAAACAAAAAAAAAGCTCTAATCAACTTTGCACAGACCTCTGAAATTCTCTAAATGTTTTAACTCTAAATATCCTAATGCAGTCTGACACCCACATTATGTGAACCATTATCATTCATCTCATTCAGTTTGATTGTACATTACCATAGCAATCAGTTAGCAGCTGCAGCCTAAACACCTGCAACTGCTAACATGCTCAGCATCTATTGTCCAAATAAGACAGAAACTCTAATAACAAAAAGGAATTTGGAAAGTTTTCAAAACAAGATTGTATGTGTAAATGTTACATTACTCACCAGACAATGATTTATTTGGCATAAAATAGTTGTAGATTAATTGTCATAGTATTTAAGCTTCGGACCCACATAAATCAGAGAACTCTCAGGAGCACAATATTATGAGTTTATTGAAAGGATGTGTGTATGTGAATCCATGGACTGAGATGACGGGCACGGCAGGGAACCAGAGACAGCAGACACGGAACAGTTCAGCGGGGAACCTCTGCAGACGACGGGAACGACCGTAGACCACTGGGAGACCGTAGACCACTGAGGGGTAAGTGGAACAGGTGTGGTGATGGTGATGCGGGGAAAACGTGAAGTAATGTGAAACAGTCTTACTTTGGGGATGGAAGGTTGACGCCAGGAGGAGTGAGTGGTGAGTCCTTTAGGCAGATCCAGGTGGAAGGTTGTCCGGGGGGTGGGGGGTGAGCACAGCAGATGGAATGTTGGAGCGAGCAGACGGAGTGTTGGAGCGAGCAGACCGAACTGAGCTAGATGAATGGTGAAACCAGAGCGTTTATTGACCAATGAGAATCCTGAGACTGAGTGAGCACAGAGATGGTTGTAACCATGGGGGGGAAGCACAGAAGACGGTGAGGGCACAAAAGGAAAATAAAGTATAAAATTAAATAACTGGAGAACTTGAGAAACAGATAACTAAACTACAAAAAACTGGAAAAACTAGAGACCCCAAAAAATTAGAGTGCAATAACACTAGAGAACACTTGAGAGATCTGGCACTGAGGACAAAAGGTTACCGTAAGCAACTAATACTCAGGCGCTGAGTAGTTGATCCACCGCTCCTCTTATACTGCCCAGCTGATGAACTCAATCCGTTGCCCCTGGTGGTTGAGCTGGTGCTCAGGAGAGAGCTCAGGCCATGGACAACCTGTGAAACGTACTAAAAGGACACACTGACATGAATGTGTCGTGTCAAGAGCATGTTTGAAACAAAACAGAATTATAAAAACTAGACTGTCAAGTAAAATATAAATGAAAAATAGTTTCTTTTCACTATTTAAAAAAAAAATAAAAAAAATACAAAGAGAGAAAAATATTTTATGGGGGTTCCTTGCAAAAAAAACCCCACAATGTACTAAATTAATGGGCAAGCTGGTTGTGCAGATAATCATTCAAAGGCTAATTTTACTCATTAGGCAGTAAAAGATGCATTCAGGGTTTTCTATGTGCCTCAATTTTTAAACAGAGTTCAGAAAAAAATATGGAGGGGTCACTTTTTTTGTAAACAAAGCAAAGTTGTGTGGCCAACATTTTTAAAAATTGTTTAGATTGGTAAGTTAATAGAAAAGTTAAGATACGTAAATAAGTCAACCGTTCCAGGCCAGTTACAGGGCTGGCTATACATGTTCAATGTGTACATGACAGGTTCTGAACAGAAAACGTCAATGTATACGAAGGGAGACTAATTTTTAAACAATGCAATCACGTTTCAACAAGATTAAAATGGTTAGTTAGTTCACATTATAGTTCATATCCTGTTCTAAGTAGATACACCCCTGATTTGTTACATACAACCTGTACTGTTACATGTTTCCTGTCCTGAATGAATACTCCATTCAAGCACTTTTTTATTCAAGAAAGGATTATCCAAAAATCATTCCAAACAATGTGCAATAAAAAATTATACGCAGTGTACTTTGGTGTGCGTCTATGGGTTGTTTTCTTCCAGATTCATGTGTTATTTGCCAGATGTCAAGAAGCAGCTCCACTGTGAGATACCACAGCATCAAAGGTTGCCCCTATCATCCTGTCTTGACCCGAAGTGCCTTCCAGATAAGTATTAATACCCCCTCTAGGCACATGAGCAAATATAAAAATTGTGTGTACAACTGTGTGTACAAGGTTGGAAATGTTGATCGGATCATGTCCATGGTCTAGAATGTTGTTCAATTTAACCCTGATAATTAAAACAGCATTGCCAGTGTTATTGTATGATACCGCCAAGTAAATAATAAGAGTAGCCCATAATGAAATTAACTCATATATTATCAAGTGTGGTTACCTGAGCACTGTAGTTATCCTGGATTGCATAGCAAAGACAAAACTATTGCTTACACACAAAAAAATTAAATAAAGAACAACTGCTGCCATGTTTTGATTAAGGATTTATATTTACTGGATCCTGATGTAATTGTATAAAGGAACTGTGAAGGATAAACAGTTTTGTTTTGAAATTGTAGAGGTAAAGAGGAGTACAACATCCTTAGGATCTTTTTTGGTGTTGTACAATTACTCCCTAATGTAAAAGAGGCAAATTCAAACATATGTGATTATAAACATTTTTCAAGATATATCTAAGAGGAATAAATCCTGTGCTAGCAAAACAATTGTGATATCTATTATGGTATGTTACTTTAAAACAAAACTTATTATTATATCTTGTGTTTTCCCACTTATGCCTCTTCCCATTTCTGTCCCTTGGCAAATACAGCAGCATGGCCAAATTATAATTTGATTTAGTGTTGCCTGATTACCTGAGAATTAGAGGATATCCAGGGGATTATTCATAATGTGAGAATGGGAATGAAACAAGGACTTTTATTTTCCATTTACAAGGACATAGCAACAAGGAATGCAAGAAAGCATAATGAAAAATACATCAAAGCCTTAGAGACCTTTAAGATATATATATATATATATATATATATATATATATATATATATATATATATATATATATATATACTTTATATATATAGAATGAGCTGTGTCCCCAAATAACCCCATAACCATCCATCCCAATTCAACTGGTCTTGTAACATTTTTTTGGGTTGCAAATTAAAGCTAAGGAGAACCTGGAAAATCAACATTATATTTAGAAAAGAAAAGAAGAAAACACTTGAGCTGAATCATTCCTCCAGAATTGGAATTTCTTTGCCAGCAGTGGTTAGTCATGAAGTCATAACATATTTGAAAAATCACCCTTCCTTCCTCTATCTCTCATATCCTCTCAATGATGCTTAAAGTCCCCATCCCTTCTTCGATCCATCAATCTCCCAGTTTTACTCAATATTCCACCTGTCAAGGTTGCAGGGGAATACAAACTGCTTGGACCGCCTTGCTGTGCCACCACCCCTGAGAGTTTTGGGATTACATTGCATGTATGTAAGGTTGCTTGATCTTAAAATGAAAATGACTTTGTTCCTGCAACATTAGTTGCTGGTGCTGGTATGTCAGCTCAGTCAACTTGCCTGTTTTCAAAAGGCTTGACTTACCCCAGAGCTACAATTTCAGCTTTATTTATGCCCGCAGCAAAAAAATTCTGTAATTTTAGAGTAGGTTTTTTAACCTTTGGCTCAATTAACCTCAGTGTCCCTTATGGCCCAACAGCAAACATACCCAAAAATAACTGTCCTCTTAACTGTCGGTCACTAAATATATGGCTTTAATGGAAGAGTAGCATATAAATAAAACATTTAAAAAAAGACCACATTTAAATATGAAAAAGAAAGTTTGAAACCTTAGAAATATGCTTTAGTTTGTGATGCAGAATTATCAAATAAACCCAAAATTGGATCTATTTATATTTGTGGTCGTAATATTACAACATGTGGACGAGTTTGAGGTGTAGTTTGTTGAAAAAAAACTGACATTAAAATTAGGTTTGACAATGATAAATATCCTAGATGACTTCAAAAGCTAATGGCATATTCAATATCACGGCTACAAATACATAAAATACAAATGGATGTTAAATTTAAGTAGAAACTATAGAAAAAACATTTAAAGGTATAGGAGAGGATCTTCAGCTCATTCTTATTTTTGCAACACTCTCCAGTAACGCCTCCTGATATCGGGAGTGCACACGTCCTCAGCACATGCAGTCTGTTTACATCTGCTGGACCACAGCCTCTGGCGCCGCATCATACTTATTACAGAATTGATCGCTTTTACAGCAATGAATTAGCTACCAAAGGGTTATTTGTTTAGGAAAACGGTTGTACAAGAATATTTGACAGTAATTAATAATTATCAGTGATAAATAATCACGCCATTGGGTAGTAATTCCATATAAAGACTGCACAGCTAGCGTTTTCTGACGGACCATGCGTAGTGATTACAAAACTTGTGTCAAATCAACACAAATCCTTCTAAATGAGCAGGTATAAGCACATTACCTGTCTAGCACAAACTTCGCTACGTTATTGATCGGTTTTGAATCCCTTTTCGGCTTTCAATGCCCGCCACAGCACAAAGCAGAAATCTCAGAGACAAACTCGTGTTTTGTTCATCTCTGCAGCCGACTTCGAACACGGTTTTTATCTTGCGCGCTTCCATTTTCGCTGCCGTACGGGGAGAACCTCTCTTGAATGGTGAATGATGCGTCTTGTCCGTCCCTTTTTACTTTCTAAACAACAATCTGCGCATGCGTGAAGTCAAACATGAGCGTGCGTTGTACGGGTCGGTTGGGTGGGGACATTAGTGATATACGTCATCGCGTAAATTTTATTTCCGCATTGACAGCCAGTTATTTTTCACCACAGGTCGTTTTTGATTGGCTGTCATTTTCAATGGGATTTTCCATTGAAATGTTCCTACTGAAAATATCCTCTCCTATACCTTTAATAAAAATTTTCAAAAAGGTTTTATTTATATTTTCTCCAGTTTTGTAAAAGCTGTCGACCATATTTTGTACTAGAACTGTGAAAAATCTGTCTGCTTTTTCTGTGTGTGGTGTTTCTCTCTGCCTTTCTCTAAACTTAATCCAGAAGGAGCTTCAGAGACTGGAACTGCCGCCTTCCTTGGAGGGTGGACTCTAGCAGTTGTGCTTTCAACGCTTGAGTGTTACTCTTTATGGTAAACATCAGCTCTATCTATTCTTCGTCTTTAGTAATGATTTTCCTTGTTTTCTCTGTCCAGGTAACTTCCTTAGTGCTTCTAATTTATGCTACTCCTAGAACCTCATTTAAGATCTAATTTCCTTGACTGCTCTCCAAATTCACCACACGTCTGGGACCATCCAAGCTCTTGTACCACAAATCATTAACACAAGTACAACCTGTCTGCCCTCCATAACAACTTACCCCAATCTGAAACCACCCTCATTTCTACCTGGTTCCTGGGTTCCTTGATTTCATCAACCCGACTGAAATCCCTCTGGCTTTTTCTTTGGTCATTTATTCATTTCAGCAGATTCTTCATCACATCTCTCCACTACATCATACAGTAAGCTCATTTTTTACTCCATAGTTTGCTCCCACCTTCACTGCAGATGACCCTACTTTGAAAAAAATCGTGAGCCTATTTATATTTTGAGGAAGATTTTAGATACCATATATTTTTCCAATAGCATTTTCATTTCCAAATTAACACCATAGAGTTCAAAGTGACTATAAGGGGCTTTGTCCTTTCTTTGTAATTCCAGTACAGTAAAAGTGTTGATCAATGGATTAATAGACGTCCCTTTATAAAAAAATTATCCTTTTTTTGTCTTAGTATGACATTAAGGGAAGTAAAAGCAATCATTTTTCCTCACTTGAAGCATTGGACAATGCATTTTCTATTCACAACTATTGTAAAAATCATTTAAATAATTATGTTCTCCCTAACGTATTCCTGCATGAGGGTTAGACATATTCAAGATTCAATGACAGGAACCCTGGTATTAATCGGGGGTAGGAGACCATCACCAGCCAAGACAAACTAAAATCTTCAAATTGACATGGTTTTAGTATTAGGCTCTGTCCTAAAACATTAGGCAACTCAGGAGACCAATAAGTGATTTTATTTACAAAGGTGAATATTATGAAGGTGCACAGGAACGGCATCAGCTCTGGACTCAGGGAACCAAGGAAGTGCACTCGACGACGTGAGGAACCAAGACTTCTGGAGGAGGACGGACAGTTGAGCAGGTTCTCTGGGTAAGTGAAGAATGTTTTTATAGAATGGTTGCTTACTCGAGGAGAGCTGGTTTACCTCTAGGGAGAGATGACTGGATCTGGAGGGTTCTGCTTTGTCAAATTGCTGTTTGTAGTTGGTGATGGATGCTGGAGCAGAAAGGTAGCGCAAGTGGTCACTTAAAGGTCGGTCGAGGACAAGGCATGGATGCAGTCTGGTTTGGGAGTTCTCGGGGGATTCCTTTTCTTTTCTTGTACATGGCTTCTATGGTTTCTCAGAGAGCGACGGAATCCAATGGGGGTTGTACCTGGGTTTCACACCCACGAAGAAATTACTAGGGACAATAAGGAAAACAGGTAAGGTGGCTTACACAAAGCATAAGCACTAGGAAGCAACACAGAGAGCCTTGGAGATACCATACTGGGGTAACAACCAAGCACTGAATGACTGAAGCCAGGCTTCTCTTGTACTCCACAGCGCTGATTAGCAGGATAGGCAGCACCTGTGACCAACGTGCAGCAGTGGAAACTAGTTTGGCACTACCATAGAAGCTGATATTCAATGTCTTTTTATGCTCCTTTTTCAGAGTACAGCTAATAAACAGCAAAAAAGAAAAAAAAGAAAAAAGAATACGGTTTCTTGAATGATTGCTCTGCAAACGTCAACCAGTGTTGTGTCAAGTAGGATTGCACCAAGGTGTTTTAGCTTCCCCAAGATACATTTTGTGCTTCAGCAAGTTCTTAACTTTTTGTGAAATAATTGCTTTGCTTTTCCACCACTTGAGAGGAAAGTGAGAGTCAAGTCATTAACTCATTACAAACGTCTCCTTCATTTATTGTCTCTTCCATGTGTGTCATAAATGTTAAAGGTTCCCGGGTACAATTTTAACAAGAGCTGGATTTAGTTTTTAATAATATCTCTGGATAAAATTGCTCTTTCACCAACTCAGACTATTAAGGCTGTTTTAAGCAACCAGCGGCACTTTTGAACTAATCAGCTAACCTACACCGGCAGATGGACAAAGGACTTAAATACAACTTTCAGAGCAAGATTTATTAACACCAACTACAGATTTAAAGGGAACAACAGTGTTAAAAACTGAGTTAGATGCTATTTTTGGAATCGGTGGAAATTCATTAGCTGTAAGCAGTGCATTGACCTATTTTAACTCCATGACTGCTGATTTTAAAAGAAATGTCAGGAAGTAAAATAAGCTTCTTTTACTTTTTTCCCCTATGTTCGGTCTTAGCAAGTCAGGCATGGCACATAGAGATACTGGTCAGCATTGGCAGGTCAGTTTTGGTCTGGCTGGTATTCCAATTGCATGATTTTCTTTATTAAATCAAGATTTTACTTATCAACAAACTGGATAGGCAACGTTGAGAGAACAGGAACTTTTGTGTGCATGACTTTGCATCATTTGATTTAAACGGGTATCTGCGACGTGGGTAACCTTTAATTGTATGCTAATTCAACATTTTTTTTCTATTGTTAAAGTTTTGTTTTTATGTTTTTTTGTTTAGATTTGATATGTTAAAAAATAAAACTATATTCAAAAGTTTAAATCATAGTGCTCATAAAATGCAATTGGCTAATTTTACCTATTAGGACCCATTTGTACTCTTATAACTGACAAAAACATCCGCCACTTGTAAAGGTTTTTTGTATATGTCCCTAAACACACTTTTAGTAGGCCTTTGTAGTATGTTTATTGTGAGAGAAATTGCTTGTTAGAAACAGTTTTTGCAGAAAGTGAGGAGCAATACAGTGTTCTAGATTTTGTTGATTACAAATATTAGCTACGAAGATATGTTTCTTGTGGACATCATCGCAATCTTTGTTTGGCATTTTTCTAATCACTTTACTTAATGTTTCAGTTACATCGTGCAAACCCTCTCCAGAATTTCTATAGTCTGGTAATATAGAACATAATTTAGGAGGCATTACAACTCTCCAGTTGGTTAATTGTGTAATATTACAAGGAACAATATACTCATTTGAGTTCACAGCTATGCAATCTACCAGGGTATTTTTTTCTTTCATATTTTCAGAGGATTTTAATTCTGTAAAGAAATAATGATTCTTTAAAATTGCTATATGACTAGGAATCAATTTACATTTCCTGTTGCTTTCAGCATCATTACATTTTTATGCCTTGAACACTGATTTTGAATTTCTCCATATTTAACCTTTATGTGATCAAGAGAGAGGTAAGCTTTGGAAGTGGAAAGAAAAAATATGTTACTTGAAAAGGACTGATCCTGTAGGTTTTTTACTAAATCTTTCCATATTTTTTGTGACAAAGCACCCAAGGGACAAAGTAACATAATTGGGATCCTTTGTTTGTTCATTTTAGGTTTTAATAAAACATAATATAAATACCCAGTATTATACAGAAAGTAAAAATAAGTTACCCAGATGCAAAGAGACCTTCATTAAAACATAAAAAAGTGTATATGACCATCAAAAACAACAATGTTTAGAAGAATTAAAACAAGAAATGGGAAGAAATCAGCTATAACACTCATTTGCTCCTTCGTGCAACTTGTATATTGTCTACAGATATAGATAAAAAAAAAAAAGAACTTGCAAAGTTGTAACATAACTCACTGCACTAAACATGTAAGATATAGCATAAGAATAATCTAGACAAAACAGCTACAGCTAAATACTAATAGTCATTCAAATAAAATAAATAACCAAAGTGCTATTGTGATAACATTCAGAAGAAAATTTATTTCAAGCACAGATTGAGTGCTGTAGCTATAATAAGTGTGAACATGGTAAAAAATGTACTATGCTAAAGGCAAGTAGACTTATTTATTTGTAAAATGTTATATTAAATCACAGTTTAAGTTGGAGATTGCATGTGCTCTTATCTTTCCCATTTTGTACAGTGGCTTGGTTTCATACTTCTTACACTTTTTTTGTAGGTAACCCCAGTCATCGATATGCTAACTAAAAGTTCATATTCATAGAAGATCTGATAAATCTTCAAAAGTTAAGTATGAATTATGAAAATGAATAAATACTATATAATTACCCTTTGTTGTTGAGATTATGCTCTTCACTAAATGTTTTTTCAAATACTTTTTTTTAAACTTTGTGTTATTCCAACAAGAAATGACTTTTCGTCACCAATATATCTGTTAGAGCTTGAAATATGGGAGCTAAGAGACTAAACAACTACACGCCGTCCGCTAACACTCGACTCCCTGGATTTTGTTGATCAAATAAATATGTAAACCACAGTACTGCCAAGGCTGTATTCTTTTACTTTAGCAGAAGACGAAACTAAAGCCAAAACTACTGTGGAACAAGCAGTGGTTTGTTGCTGCTGTTAAATTGAAATGGTTTTACGAATGGTAAAAATCAAATCATCATGCATTTCAGCTCTACAACTGAGAGGTCACTACCTTAGAACAGCTATTAGTAGTGGCTGCCTTGGAGGGAAAATGCATTCACCTTGCAAAGAACTTTAAATACAGTCAGACGTGTCAGGTCTTTTATATAAGACATTCTTAATACAGATCTCTCTCTCTCTCTCTCTCTCTCTCTCTCTCTCTCTCTCTTTCTCACACACACACACACCCACACAGATTGGTTTCTGTATTCTTGCGTGGAATTTCCATTGACTTCCATTAACGTCTATAGCCTAACCTTGCCTCTAACCGATACCAGCACATGCCTAATCCTAAATATAACCTTAAGTAATTCAAAAACAGCACTTCTCTTTATGGGACCAGGCTTTGAAAATGGTCCCCACAATGTAGCAAAACACACACGGTAACAAATCTTGTCGCCTCGTACACACACCCCTTTCCCCTTCTGAGGCGATTCAGATTTCTGCTTTACCTTGGCACGCTTTTTCCAAGTCTGCAGAAAATTCTCTGTGAAAAGTGACCAGCAAGAGTAAATTAAAGAGAAAAGGAAATTACAGAGGGAGGGGATACAACTGCCATAGGGGAGCACATCTATTAGAATTGAGGATTACACCAGCTGGAATTTAAGCAAGCACATAACAGCTAAACTGAAGTATACACACAAGCATGCATTTCTAGTGCAAACATGTATCGTCCTGTTTTGTTTGTGTTGTGTTTGTGTTCTTAAGCTCAAATAACCTTCAGTCTTGAATGTTTTCACCTTCGATATAAAAGAAAAAGAAAATTATTCTATTCCACAGTGAATGCCTTGCTCAAAACTCCAAAGTCTTTCAATAAAATAATTTAACTGGGACCTTTTATAAGGACACATTGAATAATTGTCTTTCTACATGGTTAAGCATCACAATGTGCTTCAGCCGTGATTCTCCCACACAGGAGTGATAGACTCATGAAAGACAAAAAAACCCAACAGAGCTCCTTTGGTGCCCTTTGTGACATTTTACTGTCCACCATCCTTCCACTGGTGACTTTCCTCATATCAACCTCCAGCTGACTTGACAGGAAGCAGACAATGTCATTAGAAAACACCAAGCACCTGCCAGGGGACGGGGTAGGAATGCTAAGTGTCCTGAGATCTGCTACTTAAAGTGACAAGGGCATTTCAGCACCTGAAAAGCCAGCCTTAGCAATAGTGCTTTACCTCAAAATGTTCTTTAGTTCTCTTTTATTTTATGGTACAAAGTGTGCATTCAGGCAGATGAATTTAAACATCTCAACTCTCCAGCCTTAAGGCCCAGGAGACATAGATACACAGAAAACTGGAAAGGCCATTGTCAAGGTTTTACAGAATTGTCTTTGTGTCTCCAACTTCACGAGTTTCGCAAAATTTACAGAGATGTTGAAATGTCGGAGTTGTGTGACATACGTCATACCTCCGTTATACATTTCAACTGGACAATAAGCCGGTGATGTAAGGAAAAGAAAGTGATTGAAATAAGTGTCCAAACCATTTATTGAAGCACTACGTTGATTTTAACATTAAGTTTTCTTTATAATTATCCTACAACCTTCGCAAGAGGGATCATTAAGATCAGGTCCTTTTTCCTTGTAGATAAGCACAACATCTCTTTTTATAAAGTATTATAGTAAGTACGGCAGGGTCAAAGGACTTTAGGACATGACCAAACATTTGGACAAGAGCTACAAGTTTTCTTAGTCAAAAATTAAAGATCTAATAAAAGGTAGCTTCATTATCTCAAAAAATAGACAAACAGGCAATTTGGGGAGAGGAGTGTTATTGGTTATGCTAAACACCTGTGAGTTGACAGAGGTTGACTGAGACTCAGAACTCGGGTTCACTCAAAGAGAAGTTGCCTGGGAGAGGGCAGCAAACACACAGACACAGATAGAACTTTTAATAAGAAATCTGCTTTTGTCTTGCAAATAGATTAAATTATACCTTTATCTAAATCAATACATAAATTTGGCAAAGTTGACAATCTTAACTTCCCAAAGTACAATAAATATACTTGTTGAACAATAATACACATTAGTTTGACTCTAATTAATTTTAAATAAGTGCTGAAGCCAATTATTACAAAATTGGTAATGTAGATTAAACGTAACAAATTGGGACACCACTTGATAATCCTAGAAAATAACTAAAATACTTCAGTCTCAGTTATTGTATATGAGTACATGCCTGCTGAAGCCCCTTTATGTATAATAGATGAATGTGGGTTTGGCATTTGTATTGTTGAACAGCAACAAACTAGACATGTAAGCAATTAACAATAGACAAGTTCTCTCCAATATTCAACCTTAGAGTCAAAATACTTGAATTAACAAAGTAAATGAGCTGATAACACTAGACTTACTACCAGAGTAAAACATAAAAGAATGAAAACAATTAAACTGGAAAATGTTTAACATACCCAAAAAGGAAATAGAACCAATGATATCATGTAATTATGTCACAGTTCAGAATAGACCCGTATGCTTAAAGATAAATGATTGTATTGACAAAGAGAGGAGTTAAAATTATCTGTAACTAATTAAGTCTGGTTGGAGACTAAATGGACAGACTAGTAGTGTTCAAACAACCACTATACAAACATACTTGAAGATTTTTAGACTTTATCTATTGATTGGACATTTCAACAGTGATGGATCTTATTCAGTATTTTGATCAGCTCTTCTAGTGTACTCTACTCTGGCACAACAATTTCCTCAGGGATTCAATAAAGTCTATCTTATCGTATCTTATCGTGTCTTATCTTAAAGTCTGATGTGAGCTCTTATGCATAATTAACAATAGTTTTTGCTTAACCTATGATTAGCTTTTGATAGAATGGACATTGTCTCGTTTCATCACTGTTTTTGATATACGTTAGTTGGTCAGGAGGGAAGTTTCAGTAAAACTGGGAAAAGTCATTAGGTGTGATTAAACACACAAGGTCAATAACCTTATGGATCAACGTTTACACCAAAGTTCTTTGGCATTTCTACCCAAGCAGTTTAAATTTGTTTATCCTAAGTTATTATAAACTCCACCCAGACAAAACCTCTTACGCGAATTATCCTTGGAATGAACAAGGCAAAGTCATTAACATTTTGGGGGACACTAGAGGGGGCAGGTAGACTCTTGTTAGCTCTATTGCCACTCTCTGGTTCAGTGAACAAAGATGGTTATCACTAGGTACCTCTGCAGAATTAAACCTAACTGTCTTTGGTTGGAAGAAAGACATTGGGTCTTTTTTTGGACCCAAGAGAGTTGGGATGACGCAGACCCTAAACCAATTAAGAAAGGGTTATGCCATTGTCTTGTGACAAGACATGAAAGAGATAGATAAACCCTGAGTTCAGTGGATTTAGTTTACCTGCAGACATTGAAGCTTCTTTTTTCTCTGCTTAAGTGAGTGGGTTAATGCAGAGCATTTTGGGATTAATGGATCTTATGCCACAAATTGAACTATGCTTCTTGTAGTTCAATCCATCATGACTAAAGTCATAGCAGATCTGATGAGACCACTCTTGACACTTTCAAAACATAATTTGTGCTTTCATTCATCAGTACATTGTAAAAAAAATCTTGTCTTAATTTATCACAAACACATAATACATTTAGATAGAAAATTTAGATGGTATTATGTTGTGATACTTTACTAAATAAATGTTTCGTTGAGTTTGGTTTTATTGCGGGATTTCTGAATTACTGCAGCACTAGATCATCTAAGTCATGGCTACAAATTGAAGGCTCACTGACTATTTTTTAAATAAGGTTTAAGTTTAGTCAGTATTGAAATCAAATCTGTGACTCAGTGGGTAGGATGCATGCTTGCTGTGGTAGAAACCAGTACTTTGTCAGCAATAATAAAAAAAACAACATTGAAATGACTCAGCTGACATGAGTATTACACTAAATTACAATGATCCACCTCATTCTCGTAGCCCATAATGCTTTGCAGGATATTTGTTCATGAATTTCGGATCAACAAGCAGCCTTTCACAGAACAATTACAGACTGACATGTGGGGAATCAATTTACAGTGTTTAAATGAGCCAATGTAATCATAGCTGCACCCTAATTTTCTCTCACTACCTACAGTTACATGACTTTGTTTAATAGCTCCCTTGTCAACTATAGCCTCATGGATTACAGAAAGTCAATCTAGCTGGCTTTTTTTTTTTTTCAAGGCTGAAATATTACACATTTTTTGAAAACAACAACACTCATATATTTAAGAAAAACATTTTAATACATAATCTAATTTATCACTATCTACAGTAGTATTAGTAATCAAACAGTAAACTAAGATACAAGTGGCTGAGGTTGCAATTGGTTTTCCAAAGCGATACTGCAGGTTCCCTAGAAGAAAATTTGTGTTTGGTCTGTTTACAACCCAAAAAAAAAAAAAAAGGCAAAGCAGATCTATGACTCAAATATCTTTATACACTACTTTAGGGAAGCTTCCTAAGAAAATAATCCAACAGCAATAACTTACTGTTTGCAAGTCTGCTTTGGTATTCCATTTCTGTTTTATTCTTTTCCTCAATAATAAACAGCATCTGCACACAGAACAAGAATTAAAAGTCTGTTACAATAAATTGAAAAAGAAAAACAAAGATTTTCATATAAAACTCTTTACTACAGTTGTGTTCAAGAAGCAGTATTTAATAATACATGTCACTTTGCTTTAAATCTGTATAAATATTTCTATATCAAGGAATCAAGGAATCAAGGAATCAAGGAATTTTATTTGTCATCACATCACCTGTGGTACATGAGGTGGGACGAAATTCTAATCCCCCGGTCCAGTTTACACCCTGATAGCAATTTTAAATAATATAATAAAATATAAAGAACTATGCGAGAAATAGGATTTGACTATACAGAATCTACAATATGGACACAGAATCTACAATATGGGACTTCCGAAATAGCAGCAATGAAAATTCGGAGTGCAATTGACATATTAAGTGACATTTTAAAGTGACATTTTAAAGTGTGATAATAAAGTGAACAGTGCCGGTTAAATGAGAAAGTGTTTTTCATTTGTAATTGAGTGTGTTTGAGAGTCTCACAGCTTCAGGAATGAAGCTGTTTCTCAGTCAGGTGGTTTTACACTTGATGCTCCGCAGCCTCCTGCCTGAAGGGAGCGGGACAAAAAGTGAGTGTTCTGGGTGTGTGGGGTCCTTCATGTTGCCCGAGGCCCTCTTCCTGCATCTGGAGGTGTAAATGTCTGTGGTGCTGGGGAGGCTGAATCCAACAGCCTCCCTCTGTGCAGCCTTCACCACCCTCTGCAGAGCTTTCCTGTCTGCAGCAGAGCAGCTTCCATGCCACACGTTGATGCTGGACCACAAGACGCTCTCCACCACACATCTGTAGAAGGAGTTGAGAACTGAGCTCCCGAGTCCAGCTCTTCTCAACCTCCTGAGGAAGTAGAGCCGCTGGTGCGTCTTCCTGACCAGAATGGAAGTGTTGTTGCTCCAGGTGAGGTTGTTACTCAGGTGTACACCCAAGTATCTGTAGCTGTTGACCACTTCCACGCAGATCCTCCCATGTGCACAGGGAGGTGGGCATGCTTGCCCCTTCTGAAGTCCACAATCATCTCCTTGGTTTTCTTTACATTAATGCAGAGGTTGTTCCACCTCCTGCCTGTAGCTGGACTCATCACGGTTTGTGATGCATCCAACCACAGCTGTGTCGTCCCTAAACTTCACAATATTACAGCCTGGATGGATAGGCGAGCAGTCATATGTGAGCAATGTGAACAGGAGGGGGCTCAGCACACAGCCCTGAGTGGAGCCAGTGCTGAGGGTGAATGTGGGGGAGGAGATGTTGTGAGTCCTCACAGACTGCGGCCTGTTGGTCAGGAAGTCCAGGACCCAGTTGCAGATGGAAGAGCTCAGTCCAAGTGAGGAGAGTTTATTAATCAGAGTCTGAGGAATCATGGTGTTGAAGGCAGATATGAAATCCACAAACAGCATACGAAGATATGAATCCTTCTGCTCCAGGTGGGTGAGGGCAGTGTGGACCACGGAGGAAATGGCGTCCTCTGTGGATCGATTTTTCCTGTATGCGTACTGGTCTGGATCAACGGTGACGCTGATGTTGGCTGTGATGTGGGTCTGAACCAGTCTTTCAAGGCACTTTGTGACTATCGGTGTGAGGGCTACTGGCCGATAGTCATTCAGACCTGTCACTGCGGAGCTCTTGGGGACCGGGATGATGGTGAAGGTCTTCATGCAGGTGGGGACAGCTGCGTGGATGACGGAGGCATTGAAGATGTCCGCCAGCACGTCTGAGAGCTGGTCCGCACACCCTCTCAGCACCCGTCCGGGGATGTTGTCTGGGCCAGCAGCTTTCCGGGGGTTGATCCTCCTCAGCGTCCTCCTTACTTCTGCTGCAGTCACACTGATGGGCTCTTCTCGTGGTGAAGTCGTGATTCTGGTGCTGGGGAGGGTGTCAGGGTTCTCAAACCGGGCATAGATTTGGTTGAGAGCCTCAGACAGTGAGGGGTCTTTGGGGCATTGTGCAGCTTTAGATTTATAGTCTGTAATGCACTTAATGCTCTTCCACATGCTCTGTGGATCCTGGGAGGAAAAGTGTCCCTGGATTTTCTGAGCATATGCAGCTTTTGCCCTCTTAACTCCTGCAGTCAGCTCTCTTCTTGCCCTCCTGAGCTCTTGTGAGTCACCAGACCTAAACGCAGCATCCCTGGCTTTCAGCAGAGAACGTACCTCTGCATTCAGCCAGGGTTTCTGGTTCGGGTGGCAAGTCACAGTGTTGGTGGTGGTGACATCCTCCACACACTTGCTGATGTACCCCAGAACAGCAGATGTGTAGTCCTCCAGGTCCAGCTCACCCTCGTACTCAGCAGCCTCCCTGAAGACCTGCCAGTCTGTGCAGCCGAAGCTTTATGGTTGCTGTCTTACCCATCCAGTCTTACTATGTTTTCTGCCAGGGAGAGGTTAGTGGTGATTGTGAGAGGGTTGATGGTGCAAATGATGGTAAGAGCTGAGGCCTCTCTAGGCCAAAAAGTGGTGCAGATTCAGATCCAGAGTTGGCACAGTGGTTCCCAGTTGTGGAGGTTGTTCTCAGATCCTGCCACGGTGCTGTAGGGTTGGGTTCTGGCAGGAGATAAGTTCCTGGGATGAGACTGAGACCACCTAGAGTCACCACAGAACGCCACAGAAGGTCTTTCTTACCTGTGGCAATCAAACTGTACAATTCCTCTTCCATCTGCAGGAAGGATAATTAGTAGGGATAATTAGTAGTGTACTTATTGTTAATGGTGATTGTGTACTGTACTGTGTTGTATGTGAGATGTGTGTGTCGTGTTAATTGATACTCTGTAACCCTGGGAAAAATAATTTCCTCCGGGATCATTAAAGTCTATCTTATCTTATTTTAAGTTATCTTATCTTATCTTATCTTATCTTATCTTATCTTATCTTATCTTATCTTATCTTATAAGATAGAACTAGTTTGGGCTTCAACTTTAGCGAAGGTTCACAGAGGTGAATTGACACGGACCTTACCAAGCTCCGCTTTGTTTCTATGTAAATATGGCATCTTCCACTTTGACTGATTCTCTGCTGAGCATTTCAGAGTTGATTAGTGCAGCATTTCTGCTGGATTTTCATAAAATATCATCTACAACAATGGACAGAGGAACTAACAAGTTCATGTAATCTTTTTTGGATGACATAAACATCTTCCAGCCACGCGAAGCCTCCAACTCTGTGCACGTCACAGCAAAATGCTTTCGGTCGATAAGGAAAACGGCAGATGAGGAAAATGACAGATCCTCAGTAGGGATGCACCGATACCGACACTGGTATCGGGTATCGCTCCAATACCAGGCATAAGTACTCTACTCGTACTCATAAAATTACCAACGACACCAAAACGTCGATACCACCCGCGGCGCCACTATTGGGTCTGGGTGGACCTTATAGCGCGATCTCTGTCCCACCAGGTCCGCGGGCACAGAGCCACCTGAAGGAGCAACAACCGCAAGCATGAGTGAGCCGAGCGTGTGGACAGTTTGTCGGAGTTGAGCGTGTGTCCTTTGAGCGTGCGCTCTTACCTGCTATTCGTGCGCACACGCTTGGGGTTGTTGCTCCTTCAGGTGGCTTTGTGCCCGCGGACCTGCTACAGAGATCACGCCATACAAAAACCACGCCACACTGAGTCGCTGTCCTTTCAGTATTTTACAATTTTGTTAAATTTGTGTTTGTACTGTTTGCACATAATAGGGAATGTTTTTCAATTACTAACAATATCTGTGGAAAAATAAAAAACATCCAAAGTAACTATATGTGCACTGGCGTAAGTGCTCTGTACCGGTATCGGTGAGTACTCAAATGCAAGTACTTCTACACTACTCATTTTGCAAATAAGTGGTTTTGCTGCATCCCTAATCATAATTAGAATGGCAGTCCATCCCGCCGACATATTACTAATAAATAAAAAAAGAAATTGTAATTTTTTTTAAAAATGAAATACATATTTATCATCGATACCGAAATAGTTGGTAAAAGTATTCCCCTCAATTAAATCTAAATGTTCCATTCATCAGACTATAGAATACACAAAACTACGGAAGCTGGAAAGCAGAGTTTCAAATGGATGAAAAATCACTCAAAATATCCCCATTCACTTAACAGAAAGAAAGCAAAGCAATAATACTTACACCAGCACACACTCCTTTGTTCTTATTGATCTGACGAAGGTTGAGCTGCTCATGCGGTCGTGCACACGATTTTATCCATGCGAGGCATTTGCTTCTTTTTTGGGAAATCTGAGGATTTCACTTCCACAAATACGATGTGGATACCTGAAAACACCACTACAAAGACCCCACTGGCAATGGAGAACCGTATTTTTTTATTTTTGATGAGAAAAACCTTCCAACTAGTGCATGTACGTTAGCTTGTATTTACCAATGCATGTAAATTAGCTTGTGTTTGTGAGACGGCCACGCACGTGTTAGACGCAGTACTACGTAGAATGGACATCAGCCAATGAAATGCGGGCCCTGTGGTAAGGTCCATTTTCAAGTGTGGATAACAATCAGGCACTGAAGGATTGGTTAGGCACTCGTCTTGTGCTGCAGGTTAGATTGGGCAGATGATATTTACCTGTGAGGAAACACAGGTGCAGGTAATACACACCGGTCCAACAGTCAGCATATGGATACTCTCTTATGGGAGGTCTGGAAAAGAAAGTCACAACCAATAAAGCCACAATCCTATGTCCTGACAGTCTTAATTTCTTCTTTTTCAGTGTATGTAAACGTTTAGCTTAAACTATAATTAAGAAGGGAGTGGATTTTAATTATGCTAGGTTTTAATTTTGTTCATCTGTTTAATTTAGTAGACAAGCAATGCTTTTTTAACATGCGTGCTTGAAAAAGCTTGCAAGTTATCTTTGCTGCTGCTTGTGTCACGAAAGGTTCTAATGACTCGAGCAGAGGTGGAGTTGAGTGATAAATAATTTATTGCAGGAATGATGAGTGAACAGAACACGAAAGGAACCACACAGGGAACAACAGACAACAGGCAACGGAACAACGCGAGACGTAAACAAAGGGCGCGGAGGCGGAACTAAAAATGACAACAAGCAGGGAAACAATAACCGCCGGAACTAAATGTAACACAACACAAAGACACTAATAAAATAAACAAACACTAACACGGAACACGGGAAGAAAGAACTAAACTAACAGAATACAAAATAATAACAATAACGATCACGGGGGGGGTACACAGGAACCGGGAACTAAGAAACTTGGACACACAAGGAACACGGAAGGAGACAAAGGAACCGAGGTGACG
>JAVLVB010000546.1:4457882-4471208 GCA_032876305.1 Orestias chungarensis | reverse complement strand
TGAGCAGGCAAGGCTAGGAGCAACGGGGAACAAACAGACGATCCAGCGGTGAGTGTATGACTGCAGGTGGCTTAAGTAGTGTGGAACCGGGGTGTGATTGGTGGAGAAGATAAGTGAATATTGCTGACAGCTGTGAATGAAGGCGGAGTGACGAGACACAGGAAGAAAACAGAACCAAACTAAACACACATCATGACAGCTTGTCGGTTTTTTCCTTCAGGGTCTGGAGGAAGCTGAGGTTGGGGTTGCAGTCATGGCTTTCCTGCCTTCCATTTCAAAATTTACCTTGCAGTAGTCTAGTACCATTATGTTTTTGTGTCTGTATTTGTCAAAGTCTTTTGCTTAACTAACAGTAATTGGTTTTGAACGCACTGTCCAGTATTGATACGACATTGTACAATGAAATTAATACAACAGAATTATGCGTAGTTTGTTTTTCTAAGCTTATTTTTTTTTAGCAGTTGACTTGTTGCCGTGCTGATCTGAGCCAGTGAAACATCTAAAGACTCTGAAGACAAATTTCTTATATAAGGATTTCACTAAGAATGATAGCCGTGTGTAGGAGGTTGACATTTGGTCCTAAGAATCCCAAAGTAATTCGCTTTTTAAAACATAAAATCTAAAGCTTCTCAGGGTAGGCCAGTTCCATTTTCTTTCCAGAATTTGATCCAGAATCAAATCTTTACCTATTGTGGATCATCAAGAGCTGAACATTGATAATTACACCTGTTAGGCCTGCTGCCATCAAGTGTCATAGCAGAGTAACAGCAAAGGTCAGTGTTAGGTTTGGAAAAAAACGTGTCAATTTAGGTGTTTTTACTAGGCATGTGCTGATACATTGATTACAGATAATCCGTCAAACTAAACTCAATTAGACCTATTTAACATCTGAACATATGTGGTATAGTGCTATCACTGGCTGCTCTAATGGTATGATCATTCATCATGTAGTCATACAAATGTGCAGCTCATGCATGGAGGATAATGCAAGGTCAGAGTGGGAAAACATGAAATCTTCTCTTTGTGGGCTGTACTCAATCTGTTGTGTCTATTAAGTGCAACCAACTGCAGCTTGTTTGGAACCATTACACAGATGAAAAATGCTCAGATGGGTTTAATTTGTTGTTCATTTTTACATGGGAAATTGAACCAAGATAAAGTGGTAACAACACAGGTACATCAGATCCCCTTTCACAACCAGAATATGAAGGTCTTGACCACTAAATCAGTTGAGTGAAACGTGATTGGTTGTATCTAAAAATGGAGCAACTGTTGTCCTGTACATAGGGTTTTGCAAGCCTCCTACGGATACATATATAAACGACTTGTTCAATACATGATTATAAGTGCTGAAAAGTGTAAGATGTGCAAGTTCCAGGATCTAAATTTTCAAGCTTTGCTCTTCTGAAGCCATTATTTTTTTTAGCAAATCAAAAATGAGATGACATTTAGCCATCTATTGTTTAGAGAATTGTTGGAAGTTAGTCACAGAGATGTGATTTTCAAGCCTATTTAGGGTCATGCTATAGGTTCTAAAAAAACATTGACTAGGCAAGGGCCTTCTTTATAAACCTTCCATGCGAGGACTTGCTGCTTCACTTTGGAAATTAGATAGTATTTGATACCTGTAATGCATGTTTACTTGATGTGTGAAAGTGGTATGGTTTAAACTTTAAGCCTTACAAATCTTTGCATTCCTTTTCTAAAAAAGGACTGAGAATTACTTTTTTCTCATCTGTTTTTAATATTTTCATCATACTTTATTCTATGGGATTAGGTCAATGCAAGTATTTTTTTCAACATCACAGGTGTGGTGAGTAAAATTATTTTCTCACTGTTACACAAGAGTAGGTTTGTTTGCTAGCTTTTACCCTTAATATTATGTTAAAATAATTTAACAACACATGGTATTTGGTATCTGAAACATCTATACCTAACAACCTGGAAACATCTTAAAGACATTTAAAAAATACAGTGCTGTTTATTACATCCTTTTCTACAAACATTTTTCATTGAATATAGTCCAGAACTTTCACATAATTTATTGGCAGTAATGTAGATGAGCAGTGGTCCTGAAACGGACAAATGTGGCACACCCACACATACTGTTAAATCTCACTTGCCCACATGCGTTGATGCTCTTCTCATCTGTTTCACTGCAGGACAGGAATTAAGTTTCCTGAGGAAAATAAATACATGCTTCTTCTTTTTATGCTCCTCAAGAAGCCGTATGGATAATTCAACAGCTAGATCTGGAGGACTCCTTCTGCATTTGAGTATCGGAGACTTTTTCCAGTGAACGGAAACTGGGTGTGTCACAGAAAAGGGTGAAATTCAAAATATGACAAAGATTATTGTCAATGGGGGGTGTTTGATGCATTTTCAACATTAAATCTGGTTCTAAGGGTTTTACTGCACACTGTGCACCCGTGCACGAGCAGAAACTCAAACAGCGGGGAGGAATTTGATTATGAAAACATGATGTTCATATTATCTCAATCCTACCTGGATTTGCAGTTATTTCTTGCAAAGCTTTTAATTTTTTTTTTTCTACAGTTTTAATGTATTCATACTTACTCAGATTAGAATATCTCTGCTGAGCAAATGGGAAAAAAAAAACTTTCTTACAAATAAACCTTCATAAAAACTTGAAATCAAAGCAGAGTTGTACAGATTGAACCTGACATTTATTCATTTTTATTTTCCTGAAAGGAATACTATTTTCCTGGTCTGCTTTCTCATTTCACATCGCCAAACTGACTAAAACTAAAATCCGTAACTTGTGTTCTGTCGACTACCAGTTGTTTGTAATGGAATATTGAAGCCACAATGTGTTTTTTTTAACTTGGTACTTAAATAAATCTGCAAAAGGGACATTGTTGCCTCATGAGTGAAAAAAAACAACAAAAAAACAAAAAACAAACATTGAACAATCGTTTCTTAGAAGCTTTGTATTTTTGACTTAGCCAAGTCAATAAGTTCCAGTTGGTTTGATTTAATGCAATTTTAACCATTCATAAAAACAAAACAGCGTTAAATCTTAAAACACTAGATCGTTATATACCATTCATAAAAACAAAACAGCGTTAAATCTTAAAACACTAGATCGTTATATTATACAAATTAATATTATACACGATATTAGAAAAACATGTAAAGTACAAAAAAAAAGTGTTTTATATTAAAGAAAACACAATCTATGGTCACATGCACTGTAGTCAAATAGAATAAATGTGTAAATCAGATTTATTTGCATATTAGTTAAAAAACATGGAATGACCTTCTCTGCCGGCCAATTTGTTTGTTGCTGTTTGGACTTAACATACTGTGGATCAGCCAAACCACGTATTGATAGATGAGCACAAAACAGACTGAAGCAGAAAAGTCCTTCATACATTCTTGCAGTGTGAATAAAAAGTTCATTATAAAGATTTTTTATTAGGTTGAAACACTTTATTAGGTTGTGGTTCCTTTATGATTTCTATACAGTTCATAAGTTAATTGTGTTCAGTCAAGTTGCATGATTCTGCAATGTGGCCATACACTCAGTTTTGCTTAATTGCTTTTATTGTTAGTTTGGCTGTGGATGTTATTTGCATGTGGTTATATAGAAAGAAAAAATATCAATGCAGTTAATGGAGCAGAGACATCTACTGACCCTTTATGCTTGTGTTCAGTGTAGCTTTGTATTCTTTAAATATTCTGAAGGCCTGCTGACAGCATTGCTGACAAACCTGGATTTTTAACTGGATCGCATCAGTGAAGGTTGACAAGGATTTGACAGACATGCTGGCGGAGTAGAGCAGAAATCCTCTGAAAATGCAACTCTAGTGGTTTAAAGTTTGAAAGAAGTGATGAGGTCCTTCTTCGTCTTCTAAAGTAGATAAGCGCCAACATTAGGAGCAGACATGCTTGGTTTGAAACTAAAAGCTTGCCCAACTCACCAGAGGCCAGGTTGTGTATATTTTAACATTTAAAGTTCAGTAATGGAGTCCATATGTGTATTAGAAGTCTGACACAGCAGTAGGGTAAGATGTCCAGTTAAAAGCAGCTGGCCTCATGAGAGATAGTGATGGAGGTGGTACCCCTCATCTTCCATCATATCTCCTTAATGCACCTTCCTTTTGCCCCCTGAATGCCTGGTGAGGTAAAAAGGACATCCGACTGCCTGTCCAATATAGTTAAAATCAGCTTCTTCAGCGGTCAGGGGACAACATGGGGCTTTGTATTGAAATAGCAATGTTAACATGTTGAAGATAAAATCAAAAATACTTCAACCGAAAGGCCTATTATGCATTTGATGATGAGAAGATTAGATATATGATATATAAGACAAACACATTAAACCAGATACTGACATTGGGCACATAAAATAAATTGAAACATTTTTTTCCTTACTGTAAAACTTTAATGCTTTGAGAAAGCCACATTTGTGGCACTAATTTGGCAGTGTGCTTAGGGTCGAAAACCTATATGTGCACACGCTGGTGGTTGTCTTGAGACATTTCCACACATTTTGTCATGATGTAATCTCACATCTAATCTAATATGTAATTTTTTGCTTCACCAGAGACAACAGCAGCACAACACCAATGAATCTTGATGCAGCCATGCCCATGCTTCACATTCAGGTCTCTATTCTCTATTTTACTCCAAATATAACAATAATTATCAAGTCAAAAGATCAAATTTAGTTTTATAGGACCAAATGGAAACTTTGTACTGTATGTTAATATATCTGCTGGATTTATAGCTTCTTTGTCTCCAAGTTGCTTTTTGGTCCATATTGGTACAGGACTCATGTCAGGATACCGGCAAGTAAAGCTGGAAGAGGCAAACCTCAAAAGTACTGTTGTTAAAACCCCAATCCTAGTAGAAAACATAAAATGACAGAATTTAGGGAAAGATTAAAGGGTACAAACACATCAGCAAGGTAATAGATTTAGCTTATGGTTTTAGCACTGTCCCATTCGTAAATCTGGAAGTAAAACATTATATGAATGGAAATGGAAAAGGTATCTTGGTATAACTACAAATACAACTCAACTTTTGTATGTAGAATTATAATGAACTTGGAAATCTCCTAAGAAATTACTTGTTGTTGGAGTGTACTGTGTGTCAGATTCATAATCAACCTTCCAAATAGGTGTGACTTGTACTGCTGTGCCAAAGGAAGCAAAAAAAGACACTTGACACTACACAATGATCTGGGACTTACTCCATTGTGCCACTGAGGTTATATTTTGTTACACTCAGTTCTCGCTCAGCTGCATTCACTCTTCCCTTTCCTGGGCCGACTGGCCCTTTCCTGCCCTTGTTAGTGGCTTTTAGGTATACTTAATTTACACCTGTGGATGTTGGTCTATTGCATGTGTTATATTGCAGGACAACATGTTTCACTGATTTACATCCATCCTTGCCACACATCTCACTGCTCTTATGTAAAGGATTTGTAAATTGAGTCGTTGTGGTATAAACTAAATTGGTGGTAGAATTTACATTTTTTTATTCAGGAAAAAATGCTGATTATAATTAAGTCATGAGACAGTGGCTGTAATTTTCCCTCTCTGGCAGACTGCAGTTTTAATAGTGAGATTGCTTACAGAATATCTACTTTACCAAGCTATTTGATGTGTGATGTGCTTTCACATTCATCTGTGTGACTAGCATTTAAACACTAAGGTGGAATTAATGTCCTTTTACTATGTCTCTTGGGCTTTTCTTTCCCATGAATGTGATCTGTACCATTTATCTTCACAATTGAATCTCCCCTGCTCTGACAGAGAAGCATCTTTCATATTGATCCTCCTTAAAAGGATTGAGAGAGCTCATCTGATGACATTCAGTCAAAAGTTTGGACAAGAGGGGATATACAACATTGACATACTAAGTACACAAAGCTGTCCGTCTTGCCCGCTTCTTTTATTAACAGAAGAGAAGCTTTCACCTTCCTAAGCTGTTTTTAAATAGACAGCATGTGGTCATTTGTGTAGTTGTCATGGAGTTGGACAATTGTTAACCGGTTTGTTGGTATACTAAGCAAAAAGGAGGCATAACCATGTTTTCTCACATATTCCATTCATTTTGACAACATTTTCACAGAGGAGATGAGATGATCCCTCTTAAAACCACTCCAGACATCAGCCTGACCTCTGTTAAGCTTGTTGAGTGTAAATCGACCACAAGGCCGCACAAAACCATTTTCAGCAAGAGTCCATATTTGTTCTGAAAGTACCTGAAAACAGTTTTTTTTTTTTTTTTTTCTAAATATAATAAATTGCGAAACCCAGCATAGATTTACCAAAATATCAACATGGACCATCTTATTTATAATGTCAAGATAATGTTTTAGAACTTGATTTTGGCAGCAATTACAGGTACGACCGGTGTTGATTTGTGAAAGTAAAGGATTATAAACATGGTAGACCAACACAGACAAACAAATCATTGTAAAGATTTAGGAAATAAATGCACATTTTGTTATATTGCAAATTGCAAGCTGTACTTTTATACCAATATAGTCCTGTAAGGCCAATGTGATTGAATAGCCACCTAAAATTTCAACTGCCCATCTTCACAGATCAGATCAGCATGAATCCAGCAATTTTTTAAAGACATAAGAGTTTTTTTTTGTGTTTTTTGTGAGCAGCAGTAAACAAACAGCATTATGAATATCAAGGTCCATAGCATACAGGCAAGGGATGCTCATTACATTGTAGCTCTTTCAAATTAACATATAAAAGCTGATAAGTAATAGAGATGGAGGTTAGGACACAAAAAACATACAAAACAAAAAAGAACTACATGTTTGTAAAACAACAGAAATTTGTGATTTTAATAATTTGGTTGAAAGAAAGCTAAAACATAAATTATTGAACAAAAATAAAAGTATGTAAAAAAATCATTTTGGATAAATAAGATGTGTGTTACCTCATTGTACTTTTTGTCACATTGTAATCAAACATTGTTTGTCATTGTCATTATGAATCTTTTCTGTGTGTTTATACTTTATATGGGTTTTAATGGTTACAAGAAAAAAAAAATTAACAAAAAGGGGTGGGGAATAATTGTGTTTTTGCATCCATTCAACAAACTAAACTAAATGTATTAATAGGGCTGGCCCATTATTTTAGTAGGTGCTTTACAAATATATGCTTTTTACAGTTTTCTGATAGCAGTTTTGAAAGGAATGCAAATCTATCCTCAGGGAATAAAAAATGTAGGTGCAGACTATAAAAACTAAAATTTATTCATCTTTTAGCAATAAACTGCTGGCCTTTGTCCACCTATTCATATGGTTCTTGTCTGACATTAAAAAGCCAAACAACCTTCCTCAATGTGGCTTATTAAATTTAGGAATGTTCCTTTCGAATACCGGCTTCCACACTGATAAGGCGACAGAAAATTGAAGATCAGCAGGAAGCACAGGGGGTGGAGAATGGAGGTGGCGGGCAGCAGATGAGAGCTGGGAGAAACAGATTGCTTTTGACTTCAGGTCTGCAGAGAAACCCTGCTAAATCATAGCAGCAGGAGGAGCAGACAGTCGGTAAGGGTGATGTCAAAGACTGGTAATCAGAAATGAAGAATTGTGCTTAGTAGCCCACAGTTAAAACAACACACTTACCCTAATATGAAGTGGCGGAGGAATTCTGTTCTAAAAAGGGTAATTAGAACAGCTGGTGAGTAATCCTCCCAATAAAGGGTACCAAAAGATGGTGATGGGATAATCCAGAACGATGAGGTGCAATATGGTTACAGCCAAGGCATGTAATACAGTTGTATTAATAATTATAAAGTGATGTTCTTGTTGGCTTTTGAAATAACATCACATACAAGATGAGATGACTTATACAAAGTGGCGAGAAGAAAAAAAAAATACCCGTACTTGAGTCATTTTGTTTGATAGGTAATTGCCGACCCTGAAAAGGTTGCCAATCCATACCAATCCATCAAAGAGAAACACGAGTCGTTCAAAGCTTCGCACCATATGTTTGTGACAGCATCAACCCCAGCCTGTTTTAGGAACCCCAGCTTTTAAAAGTATACAAATTTGTATTTTGCAAAGAAATTATGGTAATTATGGGATGTGCACAGCAGACAACATTCTGAGAAAAACGATGAAAAAGTAATTTCTGAGAAAATGACGATTTTTTTTTTTAATACTGACTGTACTAGTTGAATTAGTGAAGGATTTTAGCTCAGGCATGAAAACAAAGGAATCAAGTCATTACAGATATTGGTACACCTACTATCACCAATTCTACTAAATAATAATAATAATAATATCCAACTTTAATAGTGATATTGATGAGAAAGCTTTAGTTCCATATTCCACATAGTTGTTTCAAATTGTCAATATAATAAAAATCTAAATTAATTCAGTTTGTTAAACTTTGACCAAAGCAATAAAATAAATAATAAATAATCTCTTCAGAAAGTTAAAATTAGATAAAAGTATTGTTCGTTCAGCAGATGTTTTTTTTTGTTTTAATTGCAGATCCCTGTTGATAGCACCTGAGCTGGCAGGAGAATGAGATAAGAGTTTTTTTTCTGTAAATCTGTTGAAGCTGCAAGTCCAACATATGACTCAATCTCCACACCAGACAAATGCATTGTAACAAAGGAAAGAGCGCACAGACACATCTCATGTTTAGCAATAAGGTTTATTTATTTCTCTGGTTAAATTAGGTCTCAACTAACTAAAGCACAGTTTAGCAACTCCAGCAAAAGTTCAGTTTAAGTTTTACTTACCAAACTTAGAATAAGGTTAACGTTTCCCACCAGTATTACCACCTCTAATGAATGAGCTTAATTGAACACATTTGTAAAGAAAGTTGATTGTTTTCTAGCAGTTGTCTCAAACTGTAGCTCTCAGCAAGAGTCCTGCAGCTTTTAGATCTGGCTCCTCTCCTACACATTTGAATGAACTACTAAATTGACCCACTAGGACCCAGTCAGAGCTCTGCTAAGAACACTAATAATGGAGCCACCTATGCTGGAGCAAAACACATCTAAAACTTGTAGGACACCAGCCCCTGAGGAGTTCAATATGAGGCCATTGTTTTATAGTTTTTTCATAGGTTACACAAATTTTTCTTTTAATACTTACACGTAATGCAAAATGCTCCCTGTGCAGAGCAGAATTAACTTACTGAGTGAAGTTAATTCTGCAGTTGTTTCTGACTATACTTTTGAAGCATATATACATATTAAAAAGTTATACTATTGATAATTTTTATTTTTTTCTTAATAATACAGAGAATAAACATTATTGTCAATCAAAAATAGTATGGATATTTAATTTTTAATATACCTTCAATTAATCAATGGACAAAATGTGAATTTGGTTTCTGATAATATTCTGCTGTGGTTTACAATCAAATACCCCCACATCTAAGATTACCCCCTATTATGCCTTCAAATATCTTAGCCTTTTCCCAACGAAGCATCATCCATTTTTTCCAACTTTGAGCTTTGCAGAGTGGTTAAGTGTAGCGTTTGGTGGTGTGCATAGGGGACATCCTGATTACAGCTGAGACTGCAGAGTCTGAGGTCAGGACCACAATCTGTCTTGCAGACTGATCTGGGGTTTCCTGGCCTGGTTGCTCCCGCAATCATACCCACACCTGGGGTTATATGTGTTGTGTAGAATATATATATATATATATATATATATATATATATATATATATATATATATATATATATATATATATATATATTTACTTTACTACTTTTACTGTTTTTGCACAGGTAGCAAAGTAATCTTATACCAACAAAAGCTGGGTAAATGCACATACTGTATATATATGTATGATAATGCCTTTTTGAAAAGTGAACCAGAAAAGAAAAAAAAAAAAAAAAAACTTAGAGTTAAAGATTTTCAGTAGGCGTGTGTTATTTTTGTTTTACATTACTTGGATACATAACAATTTTAAAGTAGTGTCAGTATGGAATCATGTCATGTTTGGAACCAGAATTTACAATTTTACAGAATTCTTAAACTTTCTAGACTAATCCTCTGCCTTTAAAAGAAAATCGGAATTCCCAGTTGGTGTCAGTGAGCTCATTAACTTATTTTGATGTTAATAATCACAGGTACTCGCATATTCCACTACTTTCTAATGCGTATTGGAAACCTATGTTAAGTTGAATATAGTGGCATTCTCCCATTCATATAATTCTATAATTCATACATTTGAAATCATCAAATACAATCAATCATCATACAAATGGCAATGGGAGAATGGTAATTGTGAAAAGTGAAAACATGTAAAATGCCTATTTTTAAAAGGTTGCTTTATTCATAGAGGTGCTGTTTTTTTTTATCAGTAGTGCTTTTGCTTCATAAACCCGAATGGATTCCTTTTTTATTCAGTTTCTTATTGTTGAATCACGGAGGTTGAATAAAATAAGGCAAGTGAGATCTGCAGTAGTTTAGTTTAATCTGTGTCTTTCTTGACCTCATGATGCGTCGCTGATTCACTCTTTCACGCCTACAACATTTGTGCATAATGAATTTTGCTGTGGCGTTCCAACCCTTACATCTACCATACTGGAAACTGAGAGTAACTTTTTTTGTTAAATTATAAAAATTTTATATGTTGAATTTCTCCTGATTGATGAGTGATGTTTTGCTTTAGGAGATTTTTTAGCCTATACCTGGGGTGCCCTAGTCCAGTCCTTAAGATTTACCATCCTGAAACTTTTTCTCAAAAATATTATTCACATTTTATCAATATTGCTACTGTGCAATGTGTCCAATGTGTTTAATTTTATGCATTTCATTTAATGTATTTAATTTCCATTAGAATATATATACACATGAGGATACAAGTTGCCTGTGATAACATTTACCAAGATTTCAGGTGTTAATTAGTTAGGAAAGGCCAGGTGATGCAAATTTTAGACCTTTGTTAATCCTTGATCCTTAGACCTCATACAAACAGTTCACAATCACTGGCTCCTCTAAGCTGCTGTCTGACATTTAAAAAAATTGCAATAACAAAGCAGGAAAGATGTATTACTGTAGGTAGCAAAGTCTTTTCAAGGGTAGGTTTATCTAAGCTTGTACTCTAAAATGACAGTAATTAGCACGAGGTTAAAACATTAAACATCAGTAGTAATAGCATGACTCTGAAACCCCAGCCCTCGAGTGCCACTACAGTGTTGTAGAGCTTTTGGATGCGACTCTACTCTGACAAACTGAATTAAATAAATGGTTAATACCCGGACCTTTGCAAAACTTGTTGACCAGCCAAGGAGGTGATTCGGTCTTTATTTAGGTGTTTTGAAGCAGAGATGTATTCAAATGTTCCAGGTCAGTCGAAGACGGGAGTTGCAGACCACTGGCTCATAGGAATTCTAGAGAAGTGAATAGAACAAATACAAAATAAAATACAAAAAATATCTATGGGAGGTTAATCAACCTCTGAAAATAAATCTTCCTCTACCACAGAGCAGTTCCAGAAAAATACGACATAAAAATGTTTTGAGGAGAATTTAATTCCCCTATAAAAGTATTAAATATTGAACAATACATGCACTAGAAATTTGACAAAAATACCTGTTACAGCAACACTAAGTAACTTTTTAACCTTCATAAAATATTTTCATAACTTTTGTGATTATACATCGTGTTACAGCTCATTGAATGACATCTCTGTCATAACCCAAGGTGTCCGTATCGCTTTAGCCGGCACTAAGCAACTCTGAGGAGGGTGGCAGGAACCCTGCAGCACAAAATGACTACAAATGTAGTGGCTGCTTTACGGTATACGTCACGTCCCCTTTTTTATTTTCAGCAGCATCATATGACATTGTTTCATCACAATTTGATTCCCTCATTGCTATTCGTCTTTCACACAGCCAATTGAAGCAGAAATGTACTTCAATCCAACTGCAGGTGACCGTGAGATCAGAAGTTTACGACGCTATACACTGGTCCTCATGGGAAATGCCGTCTTCTTCAGGCAAAACACTACAACTTTTGTCCACACTGGCCGTAAAAAAATCGACCAAAACAGAAACTTCTTTAGTTTTTCTTTAAGATTTTACCACAAATCATTTTAATAGGTATGCCAACAAACCTTCAGGAAATAAAATAATATTTGTTTTTTTCCCCATAAAATAAAATAATTTTTGGTTCACACTCTGCTCAACGTGTAACCAGAAAGGTTCAACTACGTACAAGATTATTATTTTTTTCTACCTTAAATACATTGTGAAGGCACATTTTTAATAGGAAGTGTTTCATTACTGTGGCGGAAATTTTATATTTATTAAATAAACTTAGTGTTTTTCAGTTTTATACCTTATAGCTAAATAAAAAAAAACGTGGTTAACGTTGGGTAGAGTTAAATCAAAAGAACCGTGACTTAGTATGATTGACATGATTTAAATATAATCCAAGCACACTATTATTTAGTACTGTGAAAGCAGGAAATCATTTTTCCTTAAGGATGTAACTCTGACCAACCGCAGGGCCCCTTTGGATGTTTCAATTAGTTCTCCCTCATCAATATGTGTGGGTGCGGCCATTAAGCAGGCACATCATCAAACTTTGTTAGGAAAATATGTGATGTGGTTCCTAATAGTGTGTTTAATGACAAGCGCGTGCTTCAAAATGGGCAAACTGTCATTTTCAAAGCCTCATAAAAACAAGCCTACTGGTTTTACTGACACTTGAGCCTCCCTGTGTATTAACACAGATGCTTAAGATCACGCGTTTCCTATTGTGTGCTGCCTACATTTGACTTCCCTTTCTCATGTATGTGGGAGAAGTAACAAAGACTGTTTTTTCATGTTTATTTGGGACTAAAATAAAAATTGGTATATATTTATTTATCCATCCATCTGATTTGCTGTTTCATTCCGGAGAAGCTCTGTTTTTCAAAGCACTGTAAAAAAATTAACAGTTTTGTTGTGTTGCTGTAAATACTGGTGTATTGATTCTAGCTCACAATGTCTGGGCAGCCTCGTGGCAACGAGAAGCAGATGGACTATTGTTAAATTTTGTTGGATCAAAATAAGCCCCCTCTGATAAACTGAGTGTGTGATTAACACTGTAGGTGGTTGTTGTTCTAACCAAGCATGAGTAGAAATAGAAATAAAGCTTTGCAAATTTGAAAAGAGTACATAAGAGTACATATAATTCTCAATTTGAGTACTGGTCTCAAATTGAGAATTATATATATATATATATATCTATCTATATATATATATAGATATATATATATATATCTATCTATATATATATATATATATATATATATATATATATATATATATATATATATATATATATATATATATATATATATATAT
>JAVLVB010000546.1:4446486-4457782 GCA_032876305.1 Orestias chungarensis | reverse complement strand
TTAAGTTATTTAAGTTTTTCTATAGATATGCTGCTATAGGCTTAGACTGCTGGAGGACAATCTGACCACTTCTCTCTCTGCTACTTTCTTCGTTTGTCCAATCTGCTTAGTTACCGTTATTTCAACCTTGTTAACCTTCTGTTTTCTCTTAGTGTTCTTTTCTCCATAGTAACCACACCTGGGCTGGCGTTCTGTTAGCTGAGACAGCTCCTTGGATGAGAACATGGGCTGAGATGCTTCCAGTGACGCTCTACAACTGCTGCTATAAACTCTATTATTTCAGTATCCTGTGCTTCTAATTTAGTTTTCTGTCCTTTCAAACCTCCAGTCGGTCGTGGCAGATGGTTGCTTGTACTGAGCCTGGTTCTGCTGGAGGTTTCTTCCTGTTAAAGGGGAGTTTTTCCTCTCCACTGTCGCTATATGCATGCTCAGTGTGAGGGATTGCTGTAAAGTCAATGACAACACAAGCCATTGTTTCTGTCTGCTGATTCCAGAGGAGTGAATGCTGCAAGTCAATGACTCGATGTAATCTGCTGGGGTTCTTTAGGTTGGAAACTTTTTTAAATTGATTTGTTATGATGTATCTTTGATTTTAATTGATTTTCTGTGAAGTGCCTTGAGACGACATCTGTTATAAATTGGCGCTATATAAATAAACTGATTCTTGATATATATATATATATATATATATATATATATATATATATATATATATATATATATATATATATATGCTTTTAAGTTATTTCGATAGATATGCTGCTATATGCTTAGACTGCTGGAGGACAATCTGGCCACTTCTCCCTCTGCTACTTTTTTCCTTGTCCAATCTGCTTTAGTTGCCATTATTTCAACCTTGTTAAACTTTTGTTTTCTCTCAATAGTAGCTACACCTGGTCTGGCATTCTTTTAGCTGAGACACCTGACTTGGACGAGAACATGGACTGAGATGCTGCCAGCTACGCTCTACAACTACTACCTCTTTTTTTTCAGTATCCTCTGCATCTATTTTAGTTTTCTGTCTCTTCAAACCCCAAGTCGGTCATGGCAGACGGCTGCTTGTACTTATCTAGGTTCTGCTGGAGGTTTCTTCCTGTTAAAGGGGAGTTTTTCCTCTACTGTCGCTACATGCATGCTCAGTATGAGGGATTGCTGTAAACTCCACGACAACACAAGCCATTGTTTTGGTCTGCTGATTCCAGACGAGTGAATGCTGCAGGTCAATTACTCGATGCAATCTGCTGGGGTTCCTTGGATTGGAAACTTTTTCAAACTGATTTGTAATGATGTAGCTATGATTTTAATTGATTTTCTTTTAAAGTGCCTTGAGGCAACGTATGTTGTAAATTAGCGCTATATAAATAAAAGGATTATTAATTATTATATATATATCAAATGTAAGTGTGAACTAAACTGCCTGCTAGAGCCCTAGTAATTTAAAAGCATGAGCAGGAATTCTGTCAAGTAGGTGAATTAAAACACTGTTAATTACAAACAAGAGCTGTCACTTCGCAAGAAAAAGATTTCATTCCAATCATGAATTGTTTCTAACAGATCCTAGTAATCAAATCAGTTCAAAAACTTTCTAATCTAAGGAAACCAAGTAGATTGCGCTGAGTCATTGACTTGCAGCATTTGCTCCTTGTGCAATCAGAGACAATAACGTGCATTGCACTTTACAGCACATACTGAGCGTGCATGTAGCGACATTAGAAAGGAAACCTCTCCATTAACTGGAGGAAACCTCCAGCACAACCTAGCTCAGTTTGAACGGCCATCTACGACAAAGATCAGCTAATTTTAGATAAGAATTTGCAGTTTAGAACTTAATTAAATGAATATGCAGTGAACAACTGCCTACAAAAAGGGAATATCATTTTATGGTTTTTTTCTGTAAAAACATAATTTTTGTATTGCTAATGATGTGTTGTTATTTTAGACTGAAGTGAAAAAAAAATCAGTTATAATAATACTAATAAAAACTTGCTGTAGCTTGGAAGTAATTCAAATTGCAGAACCTGAGAGTAAACAACTAATTGCCCCTTAAGAGTTAGTAATTAAAAGGCTAAATAGCAGCCAGGTTCTGCAAATCAAACGCAATTGATTAACTGATTTCGGTGAGTGTGAACACCTCTGTACCAGAAAATCCTCATACATGTTGCTGGTGTATTATAGTCTAGTGTGAATTAACATAGTCATTTTTATTGACTAAAACTATCTTAGCCTGGTCAGTGTAACGGACAAATCATCTTTCTCCCTGCAGCTGTAGTAAAAAAAAATCCCAAATATTGTTCTTAAAGCTAATTTGGTATTTGCAAAAGCCATTTAAAGTTGAATTTTATCCCTACCTATGAACACATACAATACTCAATTACAGGTAGTTTATAATTTCGAAGGTTGTTAAATGAAAGCAAAAGATTCCTATGATCCTGAAAATAATGAAAATAATGGCCTGCATTTGTGGTGAACAGTTTGTGGAATGATCTGTGGCTTCAGTTACTTGCTTAGTGGCTAAGACTGAAATGTTGTCCCATGTTTTCTTTGCAAGATAATTTGAAGTAATTCAGATTGAATGTAGAACATATTTCAACAGTCATTATAAAGATTTTTTACACACTCTTCTATTTGGCTCCGAGGTGTTACAAGGTCATTCTAATGTATTGATCTAAACCCTCCCATAGTAGATCTGCTTGTATATTTGTCCTGCTGAAAGCTGATCTCAGTCACAAATGTTTTTTTTTGTTTTTTTTTGTTATCCCATGGCGTTTAACATCATCTATAGGGTTTTGTGTTTTGCCAAACATATAGTGTTATGTGTAAATGACATTTCGTCTGTATCTGGGTAAACTGGTTGCACTAGATTTTATTAGGATGTATTTTAATATATATAATATGGCTCTATAAAAATTTTTGGCCCATTCTTGTGAAACTCATTTGTAAAAGGTTTCAAAAACCACTTATGTTTTTCCTATACGTAACAATTATGCACCACTTTGTTTTCGTCTGTCGCAAAAAAACAAACAACAAAAAACAGTATTGTTTTACAGTCCTAATATGCATAAATGTTGGGATCTTCAAGGATATGAATCTTTTTTTCAATGCATTGTTAAAAAGAGGTCTTGGTGTTGCTGCCCCACTTGAAATGCATATTTTTTTTTTTGAAAATCCTAACCGGCTGCTGCTACTCACAAAGAAAATAAAACATGTTTCATCGGCAGACAGAAGGAATGGCCTCTAACAATGTTAAATATTACATGATTTGAGGGAGCTGTTTGCAGTTATCCACTCTGGTACCGCAGGCCAACATGCAGGCCTGCTCACCTCATATCTCCATGCCATCTGGAGGAAAGATTCACTGTCTCCCTGCCACCGAGGCTCATTAGTATTCCTCTTGCACAGACTGGAAGGGAGCAGTAGGTGTGACATTTCTTCAAAACATAAAAGAGTCAACACTACAGAGGATTAATTGAGCAGTTAGGGAGCCCACCTCGGAAAAACCTGACTAATTTCAGGTAATGAAAAGACTCGCCTTTTTCATAATCCTCATTGTTTTCCTCAACCGACCGCAAGGCAGCCCTTTTACATGTCCACATCCTCCAACGTTGTCGACAAAATGGACCCCAGAGTACTTGCTTAATGCTTTTGTTAAGCATAGACCTGAATGTCTCTCTGATATTGACAAAAGAAGGATTTCCTCGGGTGGACGTTCTCTTATTATCTGGCTCTCTTTTTATGATTTTCTGAGCACTCCATCAGCAAATAGCAAGATTGAAATCTTTTCAAATGAGGCTTCGAGCAGTGTTTCCAGTATTCAGTGTGAGCTGTGATCAAAGACTGATCCCTTCCTGTCAGCTCCACATGGCCTCTCATTAGTGCCTCAGTGTGTAGATACTTCCCTGTCAGGATTCCATTATTGTATCACCATTTTTACATTTATGAGTTTGATTACTCTGCCTTCTTGTGAATGTGCACAACTGATGTGTTGATGGTTTACTTATTGATAGTGATGAACAATTATTGAAAACAAACAGGTAATTTTAAGCCTTTCCAAGCATATTTCAAGGAGCCAAACTTGTAAAATTACTTAAAAACCAGAGGAGGTATTGAAGGCAAAGATTTTAGTTTTCAAACATAGGTCAAGGACATAACATTGCACACAGCTTATATATGCTTTAGCTAAAACTTTTAGCCTACCTGACTACTAAGTTAATTGCTATAGGTATGGTGAGGTAAACGTTCAAAAGTGGATTGTTCCACATTTTATGCACAGAAAATCTGTAAAATCACGTATAGGAGAGGTTAAACAGCATTTAGCACCAAAGCTATCAACGCTTTTCAGACATATTGGATTTTAATTTTTTTTTATGACCATAGGGGTCATTTCTTAAAAAAAAAAATTTGCAAACTGGAAATAATTATTAATATATTAAAATAATGTCACATTCAAGATGCCTATGACAAAAACGCAATTCAGTATTCTGTATTATTCAGCTGTTTTATCTTAAAAAAGATGTAATCACAGGCATATTCTACAGCTTTTTAAGATGTTTGGTCTACTTCCTGTTATATAATCTGTGTCTTTATTATGAGTCATAATACTCAGGGCTGGACACATAAAATTGTAAATAGGTTTCCGCACATTGTGGATTTTCAAAATTGCTTGGTGGTGCAGAGAGTCATTTATATTTCAAATGAAGCCTGCTTGGTAAGGATTGCTTTTTTTAAATTAAATAAATTAAATAAATTAAATAATCAGCCAATCTTTCTGTATTTATTTAGTTATCTTTTTCTAATGTTGCCTATTTGTCTGATTCGTAAGAAGGAAAACAAGCAAAAACATTAATGTCTCCCGGGCAAATTGTTGTTATGATAACTTGTATATGATTTTAAACTAACCAGGGTGTGTACTATTTGATTTGATTGTCAATATTACATTACCACTCGATTCATATTTCAAACATGCCTTTTGGAAGCACCGGTAAATACTGCAATAAATATTACAAACATCATAAAATTGTGAAGATTGTTGCATTCAATATACCAAAATTTTTCGTATTTTTAGAAATGTTATCTGTGCTTTACAGCTGCCTTTGCTGCATTTCTCCTCAGGGATCAATGAAGTTAATTTTAATCTCCACAAAAAACTTCTAACAGACTCGAGACAGTTGTGAAGAAATCACAGTAATACTAATTTGTAAATCCTCTAAGACCCACCCTGCCAGCAGTCACTGCAAACCTGAAAGAAAATGGACTTAACAACCGTTGAATATGGCACAAATGAGGCATGCATAAAGAATTGTACTTAGCTTGTTTGCTGCTGCGCTTCATTCCTGTCCACAAACTTCCTCGCTTCGGTGAGGCTTTACAGTGAAAACAGACTTCTTTCCCTTTAGAGTTTAGGGATACACTGAAGGCTTTATGCAATAAAAGAATGAACAAAAAAGAAAAAAGTTTATTTCTCTAATCAGTGAGAACATTTAGCATGCACAATAATTCAGTTATTGAGCCAGTTGTCACTACCCTGTTTAGTTTCAATGTTTAGTGTATAAATATGGCTATGTGATATCATTATGGTGGCTGTTTCTTAAAAATGTATTGGATAACAATAACTAAATAAATGCTTTGTTGTCCATTAGCAAGCTCAGTAAGAAAAAGGGTTCAAAGCCCATCTTAATTTCTTAATATTCTCTGTCTAAAAAGTATTATTAATAGTATTTTAAAGCAATCGTAATCAATATTTCAAAGTTTAAAAAAAAAGCTCTGGTGTTTTTCAGTTTTTTTTAGTTTTTTTTTACTAAAGCACCCAGTTCCTCTTAGTTATACGACAAATAAATATAATATTATTTGAGGCATAACAAGGAACTCTAATTTAATGGAAGACTGAATGTTGTGATAAAAATAAACAACAACTCACTACAGTGATCTTCAGAAGTTTAAAATTATCCATTTATCAGCTTATTAATTGAATTCCAAATATAGCTGCCGGACAGACAACAAAAGCCGCGAGCGCAGTTATTCCCATAGGGCTGTCATCCGCAAGCTGACATGAAATAGATGAATAAATTAAAGACAACATAGTTATCAGCTTCTGTAAATTTAAATTTCTAAGTAAAGTTGTCACATATTATACATCTGCTGTTATTGTTGATATTAACTTCATAAAAAGCTTCTAAAACTGCTACCAAAATTGTTTAACGCCTTTCACAAGGGTCAAACTGTATTGTCCCAGATCAGTTTAGAAGTTATAGCTCTAGGAAACATAATGTCAATAGAAAATAACAGAAAATAATGCGCAAACTAAATGTGTGAAACATTACATGTGAATGTCATTGACTGCTAGTTTTTATGTCAAGCTAATGTTAAGCCCATCTCTTCTACCTGATTATCACAGGAATACTGTATTGGGCCATGTATGTGATGCCCAAGTTCATAAAAAATGCTTTTGAAAACCAGACATAACCTATATATTGTTATCATGTGCAAGTAAAGCAAAGACCATATACGTAAGGTTACATGTGATACCTGCCACTCATGTGGAACCAATAAAATGCACGTCAAGCTCATGAGAGTCAAATTTCAGAAGAACCCCAAGTGACACAAATGAAGTAACATAATACAAATACCAGTAATATTATATGAATACCATAAAATTGCACTTGAATCAAGTTTAAACATGTTTAAATAAATTCCATAGTTTACATGCAAGACCCATATAATACATATGGAACTATAATTCATATGCAATTTATCGTGTATTTAATGAAAAACCCTGGATGAAACACATTCCATGTGATGCCCATTTGAAACCCATACATTAAGGTCCTTACTGATGTGAGATCCATATACTAAATGTGAACCTATGTATTACCCATAAATTGTACCCAAAGCCCATATTAAGACTGTTTAATTACTGCTGAGATTAAAATGAAACAGATCTTACATATTAGTTCAAGCATAAACACATAAATGACATCACATCAATCTACCCATCTATCCATTTATTCATCCATCATCTTCTGGTTAATTCAAGGTTGGATTATGGGTGCAGCAGCCTTAGCATAGGTCCAGACTTACCCTCTCCCAGCCTCTTGAGTCATTTGCGATAGACATTGTAGGAGATGTAAAAGTCATATATTACATTAAAAAACATCAAATGTTCATGTAAGGCATGTAAAAAGTACACATGAAATCATTGACATGCATGGAGGCACATGTAAAGCCTATGTGAAACTGTTTGGAAATTTGAAATGTATTTTAAAGCCTTTATAAAAAGCATTGATGGAATTTAGTGTATTTTTTCTGTTGCCTATTATTGTTTTTATGTTCATATGCAGCAAAACCTTACATAAAAAATCTAATTGCCCTCCCAAAAATAAATAAATCAATTAAAAATGTTAACACTGTTATCTTATTCTTTATTTTGTCACAATTGTATGTCAAATATATATACGCCTATATGACATATATTATATGACATATATAATTTCATTTCTTTACAATAGAGAAACAACATAGAGATGACACTATTTTGGTTTCTAAGTAGAAGCTCTTTTTAAGTAGTGATTCATTTTTCATAACACTGTTTAAATTCAAGCTTCCACTCAAGCCACGCTTTAGTTCTGCTTATTGAGTCACACTTATTCACAATGTGTGTTTTTTTGTCCCTTTGGGGTTTCATGTCTTTCATGTCAAGTTTTTGTTTATTTTTTAAATCTGAGCAACAATTCGCTCTGTGTGTCTTCCATTAGAATTGATCGCCATCTGTTACTGATCCATGTGGCCACACAGATGGTCCCACTGTCTAGCCATCACGAGGCACCAGCAAAGGTACGCAGTTATTAGAATTAGTGTCTTTGAAGCTTTACAAAGTTAATCCAATCAGCTTGCAGAGGGCTTGGCATAAGTGTTTCCAGTTCCTCTGCAGCTGGGTCCTTTGGTGACCAGGAAGCTGTTTGACCTTCTGTTTGTGAGAGATGTCTGACCTTTGCACTGTCCCTGGACTTCTCTTTGGCCGTCTACCTCCACACCGCTTGTTCCACTCCCCGTGTGCATGGCTCCAGCTAAATATTGGATACATTTTTCCTCTGACTCCGGCTCCGTCTTAACCTCCGCCTCGAGAGTGTTTGTGCCACTGTGACGGTTCTCACTGTGAGATCCAGACATTTTCTCCTGTCTGGAAAGGCTTTTCTGCTTCAAATCTTGCACAATTTCCTCTGTGAACTCAACAGAGCAGGATGCCTTTGCAAGCTTCTTTTCAGATTCTAACAGAACACGTGTGGCAACAGGGGGGCTTATGCCGTAGGCTGAGATGTCCTGCTTCAAAAAGAAGTTCCTAGGTGGAAGGAGAGACTTGTCGGTGGGCTTTGCAAGCTCCCCTGACAGTGCAGGGTGCCACCTAAGGAGACCTGTGTGGTTTTGGTCGTTTGTGCTAGCAGGTTTGGACTCAGGGTCACATGCTTGGAGTGATGGGATGATTGGCACAGAGCGAGCACGCAGGGATTGTGGCAAAAGAGTGGTCTCCTTTTCCAGGTGGGTGCATGGGATCTCGGTCCATCCTTTTCTGGCAGTAGCGTTAGCAAGAGAGGTGGTGAGGAGCGCACTGACCTTTCTGCTGGCTGAGTCACACCTTTGGGCGAAAAAGGGAACAAAAAAATGACACCTTGTGAATGGGATCTCAAGACATTTACACAAGTCTCACACAAGTAACCATATTTCTTGAATTTTCATAATGATATTGCAATAAGAAACTTGAATGTGTTTTATTATGATTGTATGCCATAAAAAAAACTAAATAGTCAATTGGTATGAAGAGAAATAAAAAATATATATGAAAAATGGGTGATGCATTTGTAACATTTATTTATTTTTTAATTTTTTTTCCATTTGTAACATTTAAGAAATTGTAAATTATAAATGACAAATTGCCTTCTAAAGTGAAACATCCCAGAGTAACGGTGGAGCTGCAGAGCACCTGGAAACAGGACAAGGAGTTGTATAATCTGACCTTTACAAAAGGTTGGAAAGAAGAAAGTCATTGCTGAAAGAGGCCATATTCAGTCCTATTAGCAATTTGTTACAACCCATTGAGGGGAAAGTTGATGATCTGGTCTGATAAGACCGAAATTCAAATTTCTGTTCCACATGCAAAAAGCTGCGCGCAGCCCTGAGCATGCTTTTCCCCCCCAAGGAGAATGATGATGATGTTGGAAGCAGCTTGCTGTGGGAAAATCTGCTTCAGAAAGGACAGATGGACAGGTGATTCATATAATAGTATGCAAGGATGGGCTCATCAGAGATGGTTAATAGATCCAGATACAGGGGAATTGTTAAAGATCACCATTTAGGGCAGAAGTCTCCAACCCTAGTCCATCTAATACCCTGTTTTACATAAATCCCTTTTTTTTTATACAAATCAAATGAATGCCCTATTATGAGGCCTTTCCCAAACTTTATGGCACGCTGAAGAGATAATTCAGTCATTTGAATCAGCTGTGTTAGAGCAGGGTTGTATCTAAAATCTGCAGGACAGTAGATCTTGAGAACTAGGGTTGGAAATTCCTGATTTACAGACTGCAGAAGGTTTTAAGCTGGGATAAAGCTTCACTTTCTAAAGGCATAATGGCCCCTGTAAACATGCAAACATATTGACAATAGAATGATTTGGGTTAAAATATATTCACAAAATGCAATGACCAAGTCAGAATACAGATCTAAATGTGATAGGAAAGCTGAGTCAAAACATGAAATTTAATTTTTAGAGATGCTTGCTGTTAAATCTGTTCAAATGTTTTTTTCTCACATAAAAGACATTATTATAAAATATAACATTAGGACAAAAGAAAAAGTTCAAGAGATGATTGTTTGGCAAGGTTTTGATACTAGTAAATAAATGAAAAAGGCATTAACAAACATAAAGATACAATGTGTGTATTACATTTCAATCCATTTCCACACAAAAAAAAAACATCTTGTGCCAACATATTTATTATTATTTAGTTTAATGTTATTGCATAATCTTTGACTAATTATTCATAATCATCAGCATGAGCAGCCTTGCTTGTTGCTGGATAAATGTTGAACTGAGAAATTCATTCTCTTATGATTGCCTAGTTTGCCTAATCAAAGTTTAAAGGCTGCAGCAACAGAGCAGCTGGGTTCCTTACACTGGCTAGTGTAGATATACACATGAACATGTCATACACACATCGCTGTGTTCTAGTTTTCGTTTAGAAGCTGAGGCTCATTATTCTACCTCTGACAGGCCTTCAGTTTAACATTTAGGGCAATATTGAGCCTATGTGCGAGGATGGGATTTCTCTATCAGGTGCAGTTTTGGTAACAGGTGACGCTGTCAGTTCCCAGAGGAGCAAAAACTTGGAAAATAAACTTATCAACAGTCAAGTGGTTGAATTTCAGTCTATTTGCACACAGGAGTTAATTTTGCTGCAGCCCAAGGGGACAGTCATTGTTATTGTCAGCCTTGTGAGGCTGTTTGTAGCATATCCGAGCTTAAATAATTGAATTACTTTCTCACTCCCGTCTTCGTATAAAAAGGACGAATGCAAGCTGGAAGTAAATCCGTCAGATCAAAACATATCTAAAAATTATTCCCACGGTGAATTTGACTTCAATTCTATCCCGGTCTGCGAATGGTAAATGTTTTGACACTGGATAATAAAACTGACTGCGGGGATTTGTTGTCACATAATGGAAAACACAGAAGAGTATTCTCGTGTTTGTTTGCCCCTATCTATTTTTTTGTGCCCCCATCTTTACTCCTCTCGTCACTCATCATCTCTGCCCAGTCGTTTTCCTGTCCTTGCTTCGCCTGTTCTACCCCCACCCCCCACCCCCACCCCACCCGCTCATTCTCCTTTCCGCCTCCTGTTTCTCATTTCCAGAAATGACAGGGTGTATCCATGGCAACATGGGAGATGAGGGGGCCAGGGAAGATAGGGATGAAGAGGCCGGTGAGCTTGCTGTTGTGTGGATGGTAAGTTGAAAAATAGGTCATTTTCAGTTTCCTAAACTTAAAAGAAGGTATCCTGGTAAAACCTAATGTCACTGATCATTTTACGATAGCACATTAGCTGTACAGTGACATTTTGTGGGGCCTTATTGGCCCTAAATGCAAAGAACCTAAAATGTGGATGTTTTTAAGATAGATCTGAAATTTACTGCTTAGAAAAATTTAAAGAAAATTTCAAAGAGAAGAATTATGTCTAAATATGTTGCTTGAATCTGTTAAAAGAGTGTCCACCAAATTGAGGTCCCTGTACCGACAAAAGCCGAAATG
>JAVLVB010000546.1:4406604-4442668 GCA_032876305.1 Orestias chungarensis | reverse complement strand
ATATATATATATATATATATATATATATATATATATATATATATATATATATATATATATATATATATATATATATTTCATTAAAAAAAGCAAGGGAATGAAAAATCTTTGAAAGTAATATAATGAAAAGCTGTGTTAGTTTGGTCAACCGTTGTTTATTTCTGCTACTTAAAGGAGAAAAAAAATGGGATATAGGAAATTTCACTGAGATACAAAAACCCATGGTGCACAGTTTGAAACAAACGTGAATTTGTGCATGATATGGTAATTAGATTTGTTATGCCAATTCAGGAAGTCAGATAAAACAATTTAGCTCTTATTTGAGTCACCCAGTGGCATCTGTAAGACGGATTAGACTTTCGCTCATATCTTCCTCAGCACCATGATGTGGCTGAGGATTTGGGATCAAGTGTGTTCTCTAAATTAATAGTCGCAGGCTGAGCTAAATGAGGGCATGGCATATTCATTTATCTCCTACGATCAGCTTTCTGAGGATAGTCTCTAGATTCAAACTGACTATTACAGTGGCAGACTAATTTCTCCCAAAGTCATCTCTCCGCCACAACAACTTAACCTCAGTTAGTCTAGAGGTCTGTGCCACTGAGCTGATTATATGGCCCCAGCACAGGGAGAGGCAGGGGGAATTTCCTCTTTCAGGATCAAATAAAGACGATGAAGGTAACAAAAAAGAGAAAAAGTACCTTCTTATGGGCTCCATGTCTGTTGACTCATCCTCCTGTAGGTGTTTGTAGACATGCCCGGCCACCCTGGAGCCGTCGATTAGGCTTGTCGATATTTTGTGCTTCCCTCTGGAAACAGGTGGGGTCCTGAAATGGTTGACATCCTTTCGCTGTTGGCCCGGGCTGAGTGAAAGGGAACTACTCCTGCAACCAGAAGACAAAAATTGCTTTTTAGTATCACAAGCTGAAACTCCTTTGAAATGTCATATTTAGATATCTAAATATATATTCATGTACCTTGATCTTCTTGATTCATGTAAAATATACTGTATTTTTGGGATGTAAACAGGTTATGTTTATCCAGTTATTTCTAAAATCAATTGACTAAAAGCACATATACATTAAAGGATCTCTATTAAACAAATGCAACTAGATTTTAATCACCGTCCCAGTGCTGCACAGAAGCAGTACAGTTCATATTTTAAATGAAGATTGTTTTTTGGTTAAAATCTTCCAGAAGCATGTTTTTCTGTTAAAATTGTGAATTTTGTTGTGTTTATGAACCACATGTTCCACATGTAACTGTATTTATGTCTTCTACATACAGCTGTAAACATTTGATTTTCGTATCACCAAAGTAAATAAGATAAACACACCTTTCATTTGAATTAGCTGATGCCGGCTACTGGTGCATTAAACTGTAATTAATGGGTTACACAAGGCTCATGTCGCTTACAATATGTCACGCCTTCTTATGTATGAGCAGCAATTAAAAGAAATTTGTGTGAGTAGCAGCTCAATTGAGGTAAAACCTTGGGTTAATCTGTTTCTTTCCTGTGGTTTGATAAAGGGAAACAAGTCCCTACCTTGACGGAGGCGGGTTTGTGTTGTTAAAACGCGCACAAATATACGAGCAGAGCCACAGCCACCCACACTCATACAACATGTCAACACAGAAACAGGTACATTTGAACAATTGTGCAGACAAAAGGAGCATGCAGCATCTAAAAACGTTGGTCATTGTTGCTGTCATTTCCCTGGATTAGCCGTCCCCCATTTGTTTCTTCTTTTATATCGTTCCTAGCATTGTCTCTTTATAATTAGCATGGCGTGTTCAGTTTGCTGCATTAAAGACTGACATACAATTTATGTAATATAGCTGTGCAATATTTCAGAAAAAATTTTGCTTTGCCTACAGTAATACAGAATATATATATATAATTTTTTTATTTATTTAATTATTTTTTTTATTATTATAGTGTTTATAATGGTTTTGATTTCAACTTTAACACCCAACACCTGTTTAAATATGGTTAATAAATGCATTTGAACACTTACATTTTTTTTGTTATTAATGAAAGACTTAATAGTCTTGTCTATAAACAAAAATCAGGCGTCATTAATTTGCATACTTCGACTAATAAGCTTATTATGGGACATCTCTGGTACGCTTGAATGATTAATGTCAATGTATTAAACTGATTTAAATAGTGAAACTATACTGTTTGACCAACACAGTCCCAATTCCATGTAGTCAGCCACATGCATGTCGAAATAGCACAACAGGAACACAGCAATGATTCTATTTCAGTGAACTTTCATTTTGATTTGCTTTAATATTTGCACTCATGTAAGGGAAGTATTCCTTCTTTTTTTAGGCAGGCTCTTTTTAAGTATTTTCAGAAGACAGTAGGTGGCTAAGTTCATAGTAAATCTCCTAGGCTCTGTACCAGTAAAAACAACAACAATGTGAAATGTAACTTAAGCATATCGTACATAGTTTTATCATTTGTATTTTAAGCTAACGTAAGTAGATGTTGTACAAGTAAACTTCCCCTTTATAATACGGTTTTCATCGTCTTCCGGAAGAGGTTCAATAACAATCACTGTCATATATGTTGTTACAGGAGGTCCTTCTTGGTCACAACCATCAGCATGTACAACAAGTCTTTAAATAAGCTTAACTAACAGTAGTTAGGACAACATTTAACTTCCTTTGGATTTAAGGGTGTCACAACAAACATGGCACAGAAAAAGTGTAGACTAATTTTCATTCAACAAAATCAAATCATATATTCTAAATGTGATATGTGAAAAAGATCAAGTGTTAATGTGACTTTTGCTCATCACTGTACAGATACACACCTTTTCATAAGATTAATAAGTCTCTATCCGTTTTTACAGTAATATCTGCACTTAAACAGTTGACTGGTACAATAATAATTTATAACAATTTTGTGATCTTAGGGATTTTGGAAAAATGTGCTCAAGACAGTTCTTTGCACCGTCTTTGTATCAAATGTTTTAAGAACAAATATGAATAAAGCAGAATCTTGAAAAATGTTAGCAATGAACATGCTTATTTTCTAATTATTTAAAAAAAGAGATCTGAATTTTTTAAAATGCTTTATTTCTTTTTTTTAAATGCTCCAGGCTGATTAGTGAAATACTAAAAAGGAGATACGTTTGTGTCTGCCTTTAATCAAAATCTCACTTACTCTGAAGAAGCTTTGCAGTAAGAGAATGGCAGCCCCTAAATTAACCAGTTCCCCTCACTGTTTACGAATTATCTTGGCTTATGGAGGAAGAGCAGAGAGGAGCGACAGACTGAGGGGGAGCAGCGTGTGACAAACAACCTGAACTGAGCTTAAAATTGTGAGACACATAAACAGGGAAAAACACCGATCTCCACAAAATCAGCAGGATACACCCACATAGAATAGCACTCCCAATGTTCACTAGGTTTCCTTCTCAGTATGTGGAAAAGCTCAAGCTTGGTGCCTGATTTAAGGAATTTATTAGCCTACTTTTCACAGTTTTGTAATAATTCAGTCATGATAGCTCTTAGGGATTTCTTTAGTTCTACTACAACAAACCTCTTCACTTTCTTATCAGACACTGTTTAAATGGAAGAAAAAAAAAAGAAACAAGCTTTGTAGAAAAAAAAAGTGTATTTAAAACAAAACCAATGATATTTGTTTTTAGATAATATTGGCCTGAAAATTGGCTGGGCAGTGCTGCATTTGAATGCCTTGCTAAAAAGTCCTGGGTTTGAATCCATGACGCTGTCCACAGGTAGGCATAGCTGTTGATTAACGTGTGTCTCTGTGTTGCCCTTGGATGGACTGTCAACATATCTAGGGTCTAGCCCTCTTTAGCGTTAGATAGACACGAGATTCCTTAAACATCTTAGGAGTGGTTTGGCATTACTTGTAGTTAGAAATTATAATTTCAGTGCAGGTGTGGCCACGTTAGAACGCCCAAATATCATTTGGAAAGCTCTGTTTTAGAAACATGATTGTTGTGTTTGTGTGATATAAACCTTTGACCCTAATAGATTCTTTAAAATGACCCTTTATAAGATTATTCTTTTTTCAATTGTTAGTAATTTGTGGCTGACCAGAAACAAACAACATTGTCGTATCTCAATGTTATTTGCTCAATTTTGTCTCGCATAATTTTTTGTTTTCTACAAAAAATATCATTATTGACACATAATCTCAACGAAAATCCTCTTTAATCTCTGATATGCGGTTATCAACAACAATCCTTGAAGTCATGTAGCTGCTCATACTACATTTTTGCGGTTTAGACATTACAGTCACCAAATTAATGAGTGTGACTTATATATACTTCAACTTGTTGCATGTGCTGGACCTTGACATTCTTATAATGTTCATAATGAAAACATTAAAAAAATTCAGCTGTCCTGTTATTACCTGTTACTTTTTTGTGCAATCTCCTAAAACATAAATGCTAATATTCATTCCTTAATCTGCTTGTGTTAGGATACTTTTGGAATATTACAATTCTACAGTATGCCATATTTTAAAACCCATATCTTATGGATGTGGCTTACTGTGAAGATGTTTTCATATCCAGCTGAACCAGCATGACATCTACAAGCTTAAGATTTTGTAAAGCAGAGTTGTGACTATAAAGCGAACACCCAACCTGTACTTGCTAGGAATGCACCTCAAGTTATTTCAGATTCGTCCTGTTCAAAGAAGGAGCCACAGATGTTTTTATAGTGATACCTGAGGAAAAATCCCAGCTCAACAAATGCATTCTGCTTTTAAACAAGTGAATCAACCTGCAGGCGCTCATGCCCAGTGATAAGGTAAACATTTGCCGTATTATTGATGGAGGCTATAATGACCTTTTTTTATTAGGCATTTCTCCTGATCGCTCACAATGTGGTCCAGATTTTCAGGTCGATAGCTGGAAGCATTTCAACATCATCCATCACAGTCTAGTTCTCCCCTGCCTCCACAGGCTCGGAGAGCCATCCAAACTGATGATTGACTGTCAGCTGCCTTTCATGAGACACCTTCATAGAAGCGCACCGAACAGAAAAAGCCAGAAGGTGTTAGCACTGTCCCTGCAGGAACACATAACGACCTTTCAGAAAGAGAAAAAAAAGAAAAAACATCTTCTGTGACATGCTGCTTGTCCATTAAAACACAGCACAACAGCTCCAAAGTGGGGCTTGTCACCATTGTCTACCAGACATGTAAAAACTCCCAATGTCAGGCCACACAATCTTTGAGTTGAGCACCATTCCCCAGACACGGCTTCCTTTCATCACTATGGCTTCTGCACATCCCATCCTAAGTCAAAACACTTAAAAGCTCCAAAGTAATGATTGTTTTTTATACACAAGTGGAATGCATAATCTGGCCTCCATTGCATGTGATTATGATTAACATGTGCCACAGTTGCAGCAGGTCTTATCTTTTCAGTGTCTAATCCCCCCCCCCCACAAAAAAAAGCAAAAAAAGAAAACACTTGTAAGAAGTGAAAAAAAAAATAGTTAGAGAATAAATAAGAGTTGTATTAGAATGAGATTGTAAATGGATTTTAGGTCTTAAAGTGTATGCATATGATCAAAGGAAGTGTAACTTGCCTATGGACATTATAGTTGCAGCTTTTGCAGAATGCTCTATACCAACATTCCTGGGCTTTACGTGGGATTTTAAATAGCAACATCTGATTCTGTCTGTTGTGATCACAAGCCAAAGCCAACACAGAGATTGCTCCCGCCAAAATGTTGTCAATTTCTAAAATCTTCCATCAATGAAAAAAAATAAAATATTACACTGACAAACATTTACTATAGAAAAAAAATATATATTCATACACATTAAAAATTGTAACATCTTCAAGTTGCATCAACAAACTGCAATGTATTTTATTAGGATTCAATTCGATAGACCATCATGCAGCAGCGCATCATTGTGAATTGGAGGGAAATTAATACATTTCCCTTTATAAAAAAACAAAACAAAACAAAAAAAAACAAACCCTGAAACGTCTGGTTTGTGTTTGGCTATATTTATTTTAGGATGGTATCACTGGATAAAATTCAAGAAAACCTTCATCAACCTGCCGCCTTATAATTTATAGTCCATCTGAAGGTAATTTCAATACAAATCCAATACCTCCGTGAGGGTTTACGGAAGGAATTAGGAGAGTTACACTGATTTTAAATGGAGACTTTTTTGAACTACTATGACTTTGATTTTAGACCTACACGGAAAATAATAATTTACTTGTCTGCTAACATTTAGTGCAAGCATGGTAAACAAAACATTCTCCATATTAAATAGTATTTTCAGTTGTGGTATGTAACTACAGCATTCTTACCCTCTTGGCTACCTTCAAAGTATGCTTATAGTAAATGGTCAACAATTCCTGAGCATTGGAGCAACAGGAGCAACTGCATCCCCCATTTACAAAGTTATTGAACAAACGTGTGTCTCCTCTTCTACATATTTTATCCCAAATAGATTCACCCTTGGTGTTAAACAAATTTACAAAATTTACAAATATTCAAATTTGAGGAACAGCTTAAGAAGCTTCTATGACACCTTACCTTAAAATGCCTAGAATTAAAATAACTACAGTAGAGACTTCTTAAAAACATCCTTATATCTTTCAAAAGCCCTGAATACATGTGAGCTAAATTCCACTGATAATCTTCAGATTTTTAACATATTCTCTTAATGCAACCTGACTGAGCTTAACCTTATTTATTAATAAAAATTGCTGATGCTTTTACAGGCATACTTTGAAAGACTGTATAGGAATAATCGAATGGAGAGGCTGGTTTCCAAAATGTTTATTTAGCCAGGATTACTAAAACTATGCAAAATTATTGTTGCACTTCAAAATGCATTAAAATGTGCTGTTCACATAATGTTCCAATAAATGCATTGTACATAAGGTGACTAAAGAATCTTTAAGGGATTTGTTTTAAATAAATAAGTTATTAAAGTACTATCTTTATGAGTAAGTTTGCATTCTAAGTTATTCCAAGCACTCTCTGCTATTTATTTGATCTAACAATCTGAACCAACGAACCCTCCTATAAATAGGGGGGGAAAAAAACTACTCATCTAGTTGGCAATGAATCTGTGAAATAAACCACCACAGTTGCTCCCATTTATAATCTTCATAAATCCTTATAAGATGTTTCTCCTTTAACAAATGATCTGTTTATTATTTGAAAGCCCATTTATTATATCATATTGCCGGGTTGATTAAAGTTCTCACTTGGCTGCCTCTTATATTTCGATACGGACTGAGAAAGATATGAACCAGGGCAGGCAATAAGAGTTTGTCATATTTTCACCTGAAGCATTTCCGTTTCGACAGCGCCTTGCTCAGAAGAGGTGGGGTGACTGTGGATGAGCCTGGTGCCGCACTGTTGCCCTTAAGAGAGGATCCGTGGGAGCTGCAACCCTGCAGGGTTAAAGAACATTTTGGTGAATAACAAAACATAAAAAGAGACACCAGAAAACTCTGTACATATGTATACAAACTCCCTTGCTGACTTTTAGAATAAACTTTTAAAGTCCTTCAGTTTATTAGGAAGACCAGTATACATTCATTTCTAATTGCCACAATAACTTTTTGGGCAGCTTGGTGGTCAGCTGTTGGCACTTCTGCCTTGCACCTATAAACCCCTGGTTCCTGGTGAGGGCAAACATTGGCTTTTTGCCCAATGACCTCCGTTAGCGGCACCAACCTTCACATGATTCCAGAAGGATAAGTAAGTGTCACACAATTAAGGGATAGTATGATGCATTTCTTATAACTTACATCAATTTTAGAAGTAATAAAAGTTGTCTTAAAAATCACTAAGAAAAGAAGAAGCTATTACCTCATGAGCAACATAAACAGTTATATTAAAATTACAAATTAACCTAAGGGACAAAATCTTCATCTGAAGATAAGTCATCTGGTATAATGTAACAAAAATTCTAGTTTTTTAAAGTAACAACCAAATTTACATTTTGAAGAAAAGATCTTTGCAGGCATGAGCATAATATTCCAACTCTGAAGTATTTGTGTACTTGTGTCATTTTGTGGGTATGTTTTTCTAAGGAAGGCACTGGTGCAATGTGCAAAGCAGAGGGGGTCGTGAACCGAAAATATTATATGTAAATACTATAGCAGTGTGGTAAGATATTAGGAATGAAATTAAAGCTTTCTTGTCAGTAGGGTTTCTCAATTAAAAATGATCCTAAACAACCTTCCACATTACATACAGTGGAACCTTACGGGCAACAAAGCCATCGGTCGTAAGTCGTGATCACAAGAAATATATGGACAGAACTGAAAAGTTGAGTGAGGTTCCCTTCATACTTAACTCTGTTCTTACAGAAAAAAGGGGGGGAAATTACAGCAAACCTGTGTGAGAATCTTGTAGAAGGACATTCCAAATGTTTGAGCTTATTCATACAGATTAAATGCAATACTAGTATTAAGTAATTGAACATAGTGTACTACATTTGAAATGATAGAAGGGGCAAAGGTCGCTCAAGAGGTGGGAGTAACTGCTGAGTTCGGATTCCCATTTTGAGAGGTCAGATAGCTGGTAAATTATGGAATACAGAAAACAATTACCAACCAAACATACTGAACACAAAGATAAATATAAAATATTTAAAACACTACAATTTGTGAAACATATTGGCTTGTTAATAAATATTTCTGTGGCCTAGCTGAAGAGTCAGGTGGAGGATGTTCTCTTGCTGATGTTTTCTAACTCAGTCAGGCAAAAATATCTTTAATTACATTTTGAAATGCTGATTAAGACAAGTGGGCCGGCACTGCCAGCGTAAACGTTATGCTGACCCCTTATAGCACTTTCTCTACTCTCAAGAATTAATCCAACATGAGATTACATTAATAGCTTTCTCTGAAAATTCTTTCTTTAATTCGCAACCCTTATTTTTATCGGAATTAACACCATTATCTTACAACAGGCCACAGTCAGAGCTCAAACACAGCAGTCACGGATGCTCCCAGAGCCCCTTTGTAAAGTCTTCAGATAATTCTGTTGCTCTCATTACAGTACATCCTGAGCTGAACACTCTCTCTCCTTGTCCGGTCGTGTACCAATAAAATGATTGCATGTGACTAAGAGCTAGTTCGGGAGCTCCTTTTCCTGATAAGCCCCCTTTTCTTTCCCTTAAACTGACTCCCACAGGGAGCTGTTACTGCTGCTCACCAGTTGTGCAAGAAAATAGCATAATTTCAACCACCCTCTCAAATGCCCCGTGGGTGCTGAATGCTTCACTTTCTGACACAATTGCCACTGCAAAGTTTCCTGCAGGATGATATCTATGTCAGGGGATAAAATAAATAGCTTGTGGCAAACAATGGCAAACTTGCACGCCGCATTTCACTTGTTCCCTCCTATCTTTTTGAAGGGTAGGACAAACAGAAAATGCGGGGGCCTGAGAGAGTAACATAAAAATCCATCAGTATGTGGACCGTCACAGAAATAATACCCAAACTTATGCATTCACAGCAGTCATAATCTTTCATGAAGGGAAACTATCAAATCAAAGGTCCCTAACTGCACATTATAGTATTTTTTCATTAACAAGGAAGTCCTTGTGTCAGGAGAATAAACCAATAGGATATATTATAACTGAGCATATGTCTGCGGTGCCTGCAAGGATCTGGCTAACAGAAAAGACACTATTTTGGCTGCTTAATCTGTTATTTTAGAGATGGAAAGTGACTAGCACATTAACCTAAAGTTGGCCACCTTATCCAAGCTGCATCAGTTTGCTATTTCCCTTATCATGTAGACCCCATCAACTCTAGATGACATTATTGTTTATAATCATTTGAAGAGTAATTGGAAGTTTCACTCACAGGCTGCTTCATTAGGTAACCTTGCTCGTACTGTGTTGAATTGTCTGTTGCCTTCAATACTACTTAATTAATTCTTTGAACTTTAGATCGGGCAATTAGTCAGAAAGTGCCCTCTGAGACTTTGTGTTTCAGTCAAATATCACTTAGTTGGTGCAAGTTTGTCAACTGCACATCCATGATGAAACAATCCCCTATCAATGCATGATTGAGATATGATGACTGTGGGGAGCAGTTATTGACATTATCAAGGAATCTATTTGAGCTTGCATTAGATCCTAATTGAAGTAGCCATCAGATGATTGGTGAACTGTGGGCATGATCGTTCTCGGGGTTCTTGATGTTTAAATTGTGATCTATTTGTCCAGTGTTCAAAAATTATGGTCAGAAAATGTCTCTCACACCACTGCATCACGACTACCAGACAGAATTGGTGATGCAAGGCAAAACGTATCAAACCTTTCAGCCATGTCAGCCTTGTTAATTCTTACTGTTCTGTGTGAGCATTACAGCAAAAATCAAGACTGAAATCCGACTAGGCAAAATTCTTTTGATATGTTATAATCCAGTTTTGGTTAACCTGTGGGCATTTTAGTGTTTAATATTGCGATTAGTTTCATGTTTTGGCTCTCAAGAGATACATTTATTTGTGTTCTGTCTGTCGACCCTCCACTTTGTTGCAAGTTCAGTCTTGACACCAGTTATATCTCCCTTCTAGAATTCTTTCAAAACTAAATAAATTTACCAATGGATATCAAGATGTTTTTTATACAGCATTCCCAAGGGTTGACAGCAGATGTGTGCACACATACTCTTTTTGCCTTTTAGTTTATTGAATTATTACTATGTTATCCTATATGTGACTCTTGAGATACTGAAGAATACATCATTTTTGAAAACAAAATGTAACTCAAGAACATTTTAAAAATGTATTAATGTAAGAGAATATTACCCTGGAGCAGAGACAAGTTTCATTACTCCAAAGTCATATTTCTTCAAATTTTAGTAGACTGAACTTTACTGTTGGATTATTACTATTGCCAAACTCCATGAAAAACTCATGGTTCATGCTAACTTTTGAGAATAGCTAAGTCACCTTCACAGTAAGGCTACACTAAAGGCTCAATAATATTTCACTCTGTTTTATTTAGCCAGGAAAAATTCAACTAATTTATGTTTTTTTTAACAAGAAGTCTGAAACACATAGGTAGCAGCTCTTTAGCATCAATCTATTTGGAACATGGTCTGTTCAGCTACTCGCAAGTTCCAAATTGTAGTAAACTTCAATAATGCTTCAAATGTAAATGTTTACTCAAATGCAGAATTATAGATAGAAGGCGTAGAGTATATGCAGATAAATGTTCTCGTAGGTGTAATGCATTCTATTTTTTAATAGGAAAGTCATTTAGGGTTGGGAGTATGGCAAAAATCTTCATATCAAAGGCTCCTGGCAAAGATTACAACTTTATCAAACTTCGCCTGAAAATGGATTCAGAAGCTTGTCCAGGTATTTATACCTCTTAGTCTGTTTCACATTTTGTAATTTTTGAACCGTAAAAATCATTACATCTTATTCAAGATCTTTATGATAAATCAGAAGAAAATAATGCAAAATTCAATTTTATAAAGAAATTGTGGTGTGCTTTATAAATTCAGTCTTATAAAAGCAGCAGTTATTTGTGGATTTACTTATAATAATAATAATAATTTTATCTATTATTTTTACTATAAATGCTGGTCTACTGTAGAGCTATCAGAAGTTGTAAGAGAACATTGGAGGACAATTAGCATTATGAAAACCAAGAAATACAGCAGGCAGGCCGAAGATTGCTCTTAAAGCAAGGTTAAGAGGGTTAAGGTTGTCAAAACATATCCCAAGCTTTGAGCATCTTACTCAGCACTCAACCAATTGCAAACCTACAAACTGCTGACCTTCAAACTAAATGTACAGCCTAGGTAAAATCAGCACAAAGAATCTGGAGAAGGTACAAAGATTTTCATCATTCAACTTCACAATTAGGAATTATGAGCAGGTCTACCGCATTAAATCTTAATTAAATAAATTAAAGTTGATGCTGTTATGTTAATAAAGTTTAAACAATTTCAAAGTATAAGGATGCTTTTTGAAGGCTCTGAAACCCTTGATAAAAAAGCATTTTGGTAAAACAGTGCTTCTGAACAGATTACTATCAAATTCTGCAAACCTGTATGTATTACACCTCGCATTCAGTATTTCAAGCTTCATGTTTATTCCACTTCAGATTGTTCTCAAAATGTAACTTTAATTTACAAATTATACAATTTAATTAATTAATTTAATTATTTAATTTAGAATTTGAAATTAAAAGATTCTTATTTGTGGTAAAAAAGTGTTCTTGATTGAATAAGATATTCAGACATACATTTGTAGTTACATTAGTGTTTCATCACAGCATAGAACAAATCTATTGATTAAAGCAATCAAAGCAGGAGAGAAATCACTGAGCTTTTTACAATTTTTGCATAATTCTACATGGTTTTTGCTCATCTAAGATATTCAGTGATGTTTAGGTGATACTGTTTGTGAAAGGGGTTGAAAATACTCATAAAGGCAAGACCAATGACTAGTTCTCTGTTTTAGGCAGGCATCCTGGTTTTAGTTAGCTGTGCCGTGCCAAACTTGGAGCGCTGCCCAAGTAAATATTAGGTCATAGTCAAGTCCACTAAATATGGGTTTGGGATAATTCCAGAAAACAATTTTGAGTGAAAAATATCTTTGTCAAAAACACCTGAGTTCATGTCGGGAAACATTGCTGGGGGTATAAAAAAAATCTAGAGGTGGATCATTTCAACATCCAGGACAATCACCGAAATAGTCTTTGATTTTCTTTTTCCCCCTGCACCTGCCTCAGCAGGGCAAAAGCTTTGTTTTTGCTTCACTGGTCTCATTCCCCAGCAAACTGTTTAATATGCACACGAAGAAAGAAAGTCCCCCAAAACATTCATTGTGTTCTGAGGCAGAGTTATGCAGCAGATGTGGCATCTTAGCCTCCTCAAAGAACACACCGCCACGTTCCTCTTTGCAGATTTGTTTCATTTTGTCCGTGCAAACTTAAAAGAAAAACAGCGAGCTGGTTGGACTGTACCACCCACAGACCGTGTTCTCTCCCTGGATGGTTTCAAGCTGTGGGAGTGGGAGGTGGAAAGCAGTGGTCATGGGTCTCTATGTCAAATCTGTGGAAAAAAAATAGCTTTCTCTTCCTAATCTTTTCTTCTTCTTTTCAACTTTTGCCCCCCTCCTGGGTACTTATAGCCGGTGATCTTTCACATTCCTCCCTAAGCTTCCTTCACACTGTTCAAAATAGCTTTTTTGTTTCTGTGTTGTTGCATTATTAGTGTGTTTCATTTCTGACTTTGGCCTTCTGCTGGCTTTCTTTCCAGAGTCCAGCAGTGACCAGATTTCATGGCAGGATACGGATATTTTCTCTCTGGTATCGATCATGACTGATATGCAATTTTTGTTACTGCAACAAATTATAGTTTATTGAAAAAGAAATATTAACAGCTTAACTATAAACCTGTATTTGGATTTTAATTGCAAACAAGACAGACCTCAGATTTCATAATGACAAAGCTTTCAGACTCTGCCAGCTGCAGTTTGGTGGGAGGGGGTGTTGGTTTCTATTGGTTGACACAAGACGCTGTTAAATTATTGAGGAGCTTCAGTACTGGCTCGGGCTGACTACAGATGAGGAATAGCTTGCAACAAATACATTGCTTCCCATATTTATCAGTACTCCTGCTAAAGATGTGTGAAAAAAAAAAACTAAACAAAAAAAAACTCCTACACGAAATCAGATTAATATTTTATTACAGAAGCATTTGCACCCCTAAAAAAGAATTTTAAGAATGCTTATTTTAATTTTATTGCATCAAATCTCCTTAAAATCTTGTGAACTTGTGAAGCAAGGAATGGTTTACCACAGTCAAGAATTCTTTTGGGTTAATTCTAGTCCCAAGACTACAGAAAACCCATATGGTGAGCCTAAGAGAAGAATGTGGTTAAGTCTATTCAACTTACACATGTTACTGTTTGTATTATTCAGGGTTTTTTTTTTAAATAGGAGGTTTGGGAACAGGGACTCACAGAGATTGTGGAAATATAAGTTTTTTCTGCACTACAGTCTTGTTGAGTAGTAGAGAAAAGCAGTGTGAAGCCAGTGGTTTGTTAGACCCTCTACTTTGGTTCTTGAAAAAAGTACGAGCAAAAGAGTAGATACTAGTAACTCTTCATGATTTTGTGCAGCATCTACATAGAATTTGTACAACAGTTTGAGACCAATAGTACAGGGACAAATTTGTATTTAATGTTTGCGTCATTTACATGCAGACTATGTGCTTTATTTTGTAAAATATAACATATATACAATATAAATGTGCCCATACATTCTTTATATTCCATTAATCTGATAAGAACTTACTTTTGTAACCTCATTCTTTTCCTGTAATAGTTAATTTTTTTCCCATCTAACATCTACTAACATGAAAAAACAAAATTAGATGATTCTTAAACCAGAACACAAAGCATTCTATTTTGGAAATATCTATACAATTAGGAGGACCAGGAAAGATTGTGCTTTTTGACATATTTTTTGTTGAACAGAGGTTAAGAAATTTGGAATGACACTTGTTACAGGAGAAGACCAAGTGTTGTCCTATTGATTAAGCACTTGTTTCTGAATATATAGGCATAAGTTGTATAAAAACAACTGTGCCATAAGGGATTCTGTCAAACAAAAGCACATTTTTTTCTCTTAATTAATTTAAGTATATTTCCTAAGAAAACTTTTAAACTGTTTTAATTCATGCTTACTGTTTTCAAACTGTACCTATTTATTACAGACAGAAAGAGGGATAGATAATTTTCACTCCTATATCACAGAGTGGTCGATGTTGTGAAGCATAGTGGAAAGAAAGGGTAGTGGTCAGTGGGGCGGCTGGAAATAATATGGCCAATTTTGAAAGTAAGTAAGGGAAAAAAACATCTTATTTATGAAAAATGGAACAGTAATAAAAAAAAAGGGGGGATTCAACAAAATGCAGCTGCATTACGATGTGTGATTGCACTCTTTTGATTAGACCTTTACAAGTGTTCATTAGAGTATAATAACCTTTCTGTGAATCTTTGTCATGTGAATCCCCCCGGTGCTTTGGAGGTCATTTCTCTTGCTGGTGTATAGCTACTTTGACTCTGATGCAAGCACCACCCACTGCATTTTCTTTTTTCTCTCTTGAAAAATGGGTCATATATTGCTAACACTGTTTCTCTCTCCAAAAAGTCACAGTACTTCGATTTTATTCACTCATAAACAGATTTCTGCCGGCCTTTTTTCTTATTCTACTTGTTTTTCTGAAGACCCTGGGGCTATATTTCTCTAAATGCCTCCCATTTCAATTTTCCTGCAAAATCCAAACACATACAATGACAACATAGAGTCGTCTGTAAGTGGAACTTTTAGCATATCCGGCATCATTGGTCTCTTATTGTATATTCGGAAATTTTCCGAACAAGCAATAATCATAAATTTCAATCCGCAGTTTTCCACAGAAATCTGTCACTGTGAACAAGACAAACAGATTTCCCTTCATAATATATCCCCCATTTATTTAAAACTATTCAATCCCCACTGCCTCTCATCTCATGTTAGACAAAGGTTTGATAAAAAGGCAGAGGGATTACAAGGACATACATCATAGATCATCCTACTAGCCACTCACAACTCTGCATTGTGTATAAACACTGCTTATACAAAGATGAAATGGTAATAATGATGGTTAAGAGACGACCATAAATAAAATCAGTGGCTGCAAAAACACTTACCTTTTGGAGATGAAAGCTGTATTGTATCCTGGGAGAGGACTTGGACATGAGACCAGAGGCGTTGACACTGCAGTCTCTCAAGGTGCGGCTGTCAGAGAAGTGAGCCTGGAGTTTTTCTCTGTGTCTTCTGCAAAGGAGGAGACAATAAAAAGACTAACTGCAAGATAATGGTTAAAATTAAGATATCTGTCACTTAACTGGATCAAGACATCCAGTGCTGTGAAAAAATATTATTTTACTATTTTTTAGATAAAAAACCTAATTTTGATTCCAAAAATATACTTCTGCCTGGATGTAAGATAGTTCTGTAATAAAGACAAGAATGTTCAAGAGCATTATAAAAACCTGTGTATTTAACAGTCATATCCCCTATATTTAGATAAATGTTGCAGCGAATTTTTATGGTTCAATGTTAATTTATTCACCCTAACCTCTGTGGATGCAAATTATTGCCCTAAGGGACAATCAGAAAGTGTAAATATAAGGTAAGCACCATGTGCCTGCAGTAAGATGTTAGATCTTGTAATCTTACCAGTTAGTGATTAAAAAGTCTTCTGACAATTGAGGGCTTTTCCGACTACAAGAAACGACAACATTTGTTCGAGGCTGCATGTCCAAAGGCACCGTCAAAGGTCAGAGCAACAAAGTGAGCACAAGCGAGATATGTCACTCAGGCTTCCTTTCCCTGACTGTAGCTTAAGGGTTTGATGGTGGAGTGTAACGAAAAGAGAACAGCATTAGGAGAGAAGCTGTCCTACAGGAGAAAAAAAAACATCTAATCGAAGCAGTGTACCGTGAGACATCAATTACACGGCTGTATATTATTATATTAAAACACTAAAGGAAACAAGACAAAACAGAGAATATATCGTGTCGTTAGAGAGAGAAGCTAGAAGAGAAAGTATGAAGATACATCTAATCCTAAAACAACCTCTAAGTGAATGCTCTTTAACAATGTTGGGCAGGTGTTAATTGATACATCTGCAAAACGTTTTCATGCTATTTATTACCTTGTTGCTAACAACAGGTGTGAGGAAGCCAATGCTTGTCACTGTGGCATGTGAAGTGTAGGCTTAGGTAGAGTTTTCCTGTCTTACTGGAATGCAATATAGACTCCTGCGTTTCATTCCCTTATTTAACATATTGCTTCATCAAATATACTCAACAAATTGGATTAAATTACAGGTACAATCTGTTTTCACTGAGCCTGGAACACATGTGAGTTACCACAAAACTACAACCCGTATTAACTTGGACACTTACTCATTTTCATAATATGAGCAATTTCAGGTCTAACTTTTGTCTTGTTTAAACTCCAGCTGTTCTTTTGCCACATGACTCACTTTTATCATATTTAATAGCGTTTATGTATTTTACCCACTTTGCTTTAATTGTGTGTTTCTTTTAATTTTAACTATTCTTTTAGTTTTTTTATGTTCTTATAAATGCTTATTTGTGTATCAAAGTCAAACACAAATTAAAGTAGGATTTACTTTGTGATTGACTGAATTAAAATGTTTATGCACAGTCTGCTTATAACGTTGTTTCCCTTTGTTTTTATCCTCAATACAAAACATCACTCAGCCAATAAATCTATATTTAACTTTGATTCCTGGACAAAGCAATGTTCTCGTCTAGAAGGAGGGATTACTGTAAATTAACCACTTTTTTTAATCAGACATGGTTCCGAGATTAAAATAGAAAACTTTTGACACTACTGAATCTAGTAAAGAGGACTGTATTGTATGATAATTTACATTGCACTAGCTTGTGTGGATTATCTAAATCAAATGATATGATTGGACAGGAATGAATTAAACTGTAATCAATTTTATGTTGGATAGATATAAAGTCTATTTATTTGGATATGAGGCCAATCAAGTGTATTTTTTTATTACATAAGATTCTATTTGCTTCCTTTCTCTCAACATTTAAACATGGGCTAAGTTTTGGGGGGGGGGGGGTCATTGCTCCCCCTGGTGGTTGAAACATGTAATGACATTAAGTCAAGGAAATGGCAAAAATATAAATGTTAAAAATGTATACGTACTGATATTTTAATGTTTTGATTAACATGCATGGTAGCACGAAATTAACATGACTCCAAGTACATTTTTGTCATAGATTCTTTTTTCAGCAATTATGTGACACAGTGACGTTGACTACTGTTTACGTCCGCTACATGGTGGTTTCCCTCTCAGTATCAATCTCGCTAGCCTCTACAGAAACGTTATAGCATACAGTTGTTTTATGTAACTGAGTGCAAATGTATATAATCAATACTCCTAGCAACTACGCTGTACTGTATACACTAATGTAACAGCTGGTGTTGAACATCATCTAATCTTGATACAAGTTTATGGTTAAACTTTATGGCTGCTGGGAGTCAGTGTCACTTGTGCCATCATGCGTACTGCGCGTTGTGTGTGTGTGTGTTTGCGCGAGCATCGTAGTGAGAGCGTGTTCGTGTGAAAACGCGTGACTATTATTGCCCCCCCTGATGCAAGAGTGAAACTCCGCCTATGCATTTAAAACAGCTGACGGAGGCAGATCACAGAACAACAAACTTTACTGCTACATATTTAGGACTTTATACAAAGACCAGTGCTTAGGAAGTAGTAAGCCTAATTAAACCAGATGAAAGCAGAACATGTGACAGCGGAGAAGTAAAACACATATTTATTGCTGTGTCTGTTTAAAATAAACATGTTCAGCAAACCCACAGCCTTGTGCATCATACTGTGTAAATTATACATCCAAACTATGAAATTCATTCAATGGTATCGTGGATATCTGTAAGCTTTAAAACCCAAAACAGTGAGTTCTGGTCAGATATTTACACGTACTTACCATCAATATAAATAATATGTATATTTTAAATGTTTATATGAACGTTAATGTTAACCTTGAGTTCAACGTATCAGTACAATTTGCAGCAAATTGGCTTTATCAGCATAATACATGTCAGTTCTCAGTGATGTTAGGTTGAAGGCCATCACTCCTAAAACAATTTGATTAGAATTTTGAGATAGCTCAAATGTAGATTTAGTAATGGCTTCCCCACGGCCCTTATCTCTATAGTATTATAATGTGTACACCTGTTGCAGATTAAAAAGACAACATCCTCTCCTGAACAAATGGAATAGACCTGAATATTTGTTAACATCTCACCAGAACTGTATGCGTGAGCTAGTTTTGTCAAAGAAGTACTACTCCCACATAAAATAAAGATAAATGCATTCCTTACGTTCAATCTCTGTGACGTGGTGTGACAAATTTAAATGTTCTCCTGTTACTAATGAACAGAATACAGTTCAACTTTCACAACATGATCTATTTATCCCAGCGCCACAGCCCTGCAACATTTCCGTCAACAGGAACCAGTTTAGCAAGCTGTCGTTTTAGATCATTTGCTGTACATTAAACCTCCTGCTGAGTTGTTGGCCACTGACCAATAGGGCAAAGTGCTACTTAGAGCTCTGCTGTGCTGAAGAGAAGAAAAGAAAGGAAAGCACTTCAGTTTATGAAGACCAATTTAATCAACACCGCCGTTGTTTATACTTTATTCGTTCTCTGCTGTTTGCCTTACTTTGTGTACATTACCTTACCTACTTATTGGCTGCAAGACAGTAATTGAGTTTGTGGTGTGCTTGTTTGTGGTAGCAACAGTTACACTCACATTTATGCAGCCCTTAGTGAAAGTGTTGCTACCTCTCGATCATTTTGACATATTTAATAATGACAAACTTCAAGGTATTATTTTGTCATTTAAATTAATACAAAATTGATTGATTGATTAGATGTAGGTCTTAAAGTTAACTGTGCTTTTCTAATACATACATGTGCTTAAATCTACACGCTTATATTGTAGCTCTATATTTGGATCAAGTCTTTCATGGAGACCTTAAAAGTTGTTTTTTGGAACTTTTCTCAATCCATCTTCCCTAGAACTCTTAATTCCTTATTTCCTGTTGTAGAAAACAAATTCCACGGTATTATAAGGTATTATGATAATATCACCTTCAGGATGGTGTGGTTAGTGTTGTTTGCATTTATTAGTTATTAACCTTACATCTGGCAAAAACACCTGATCCCCTGAAAGCCAAAAGGAAAACTTTAAGCCCGGGGTTTACTTTTGAAAAGTGTTTTCTTGGATTCACACTTTCATAAAAGTCAGACTTGTGGAGTGTGCAACTTTTTTTTTGTAACTTTAATAACCCACCTGAGTTACATATTTCTGCAGTTCCTTCAGAGTCTCCACAGGCCTCTTAGCTGATTTTCAAGTTAATGCTGTCTGCCTGTCATGTCAACTGAGTTGTAAAGCTTTGTCATCATAGATTTGAAATTGTGCTAGATTAGATATTTACTAGCTACTAACTACTGACTTGTTTAGACAATCGCTTGTGCTGCAATTAATTTCCATTAGATTTTTCTTGCACAATTTAGAAGCAGGTTGGATTCTGATCCTGAATTATCTTACAACTATATTCTTTTAAATTGAGTTAGTTTGTATTAAAGTACAATAGCATTTAACACAAATATAAACCTATTTATTTAGCTTTTACTTTTGTAGAAAAAATGTAAAACCATATATCATTTTTTCCCCAAATGAGAAAATTGCACTTCTTTGTTTTTGCCTGCCGTATAACAACTTACTAAAACACATTCAGATTTGTGGCGTTAACATGATAAAACATGGAAACAAAATCAAAGACTAGGAATATATTCAAAAATGACACTACAGACACCCATTTTTATCATGTTTCTGTGTTTATGACTCCCTTGTACCCTCAGCAGTATAAGTGTACTTTGTTTTACGCAAAGTGTATGTGACACACCTGCTTGCGATAACCACTTTACGGATACATTTTACATGAATATCTGTCCCAAGTGCATCTTAAACAATTTGGATTTGATGCTTAACTTAAAAAAAATCTCTTAGCTGACTCACACATTGGGCACCATGCCATAGAATAAAGTGCCCCTTTCTGCACAGCTCCAGGTCTACTCTGCTAATATGGTCCTGGATGAAATCACTCACTTGTTGCGGCGGTAAAGAGCCATGCATGCCACTCCAAGAAGACAGATCCCCGAGGCAATGCTGAAGATGGACAGCACCTGCCTCTGGTAGGTGTCACCACTCTCTGCAGAGACAAGAGATTTAGGACAATGAATATCCTCTGTGACCCAAAGGAGTGCAAAACAGTGAGAAGATAGATTGTAAATTAATAGACTAAACACAGGCCCTCCAACTATTTAGATGAGCATGAAGCAATCAATCTTGCTGTCAGTCAACATTAATGTTTAAACATGGAATAGGGACATAGCAGATACATGCAGGGCTCAGTGTTATTTGATAACTGAAGTGTGTCATTTTCTTCACAAAAACCCATAAGGGAAAACCCATGAATTTTGTGCATGGGGAAAATCCTCAGTAAGTGTGCGAGCATGTGACTGTATCGTACGCATTTGTGCTTAAGCTTTCCAAGACTGATGGCGACAGGGAATTAGAAGCAAATGGATGCTCCCGGGGCTCCTTGTCAGACCTCCACTCGTCAGAAGAAGAGTCGTAAGGTCAGAAGTGCCCGGGACAAGTGGGAGTTGATCCCAGCAGATATCTCTCTGACTGCACAGCTGTACTGCTTACCGCAGCACATCAAGCTGGATTAAAACTGGTGCATGCATTGGATTATTTAAATGCCTCTTCACCGTTGCCGGTTGGTTGGGCAATTGGTTGTTGATGATTATCCCTGGGCTGGTGTTTCAGAGGCTGTGATGGTGTGTGATTGTGAGGGAATGCTGGGGGAAGACGACTCATGGGTTGGATGTGTGGGTGGAGGTCTGTTGTAGTAATGACACTTGACATCTATGTTTGGGGGTATGTGTATGTTCTTGTTGAGAGTGCCCATGTGTGGGGACTCATTGTGTGGCCTGTGGGTGGTGGTGGAAGGTTTGTTAGGTTTGGATTGCCCCTGCTGGGGGGCTGGGAGTGGTTTGTACTGGGGACTATGTGGATCCCCCTTTTTCTTTTTTCCTATTTTTGGACAAGATTGAGTTAAGGTCTATGTATGGGTCTTTCAGACGATGTCTGGCTCTGGATGGCCCCAGTATTTTGGAAGTTTGGCCGCTTTGCCTTTCTTCACCCCAGAATTTTAGGACATTGTAGCTGCTAGATAGCCTCTCTTCCTCTTTGGCAAATGTCAATGCGGTTTTCCTGGCAGTGGTCCTCCCAGGTTCAAATGCTAGAGTGATCTTTGGATGTTTATGACTCCGTTCTCACCTAGGTCTGCCTTGGGTCCTGGGCAATAGATCTGTGGCTCCTACATCCACTATGGAATATATTTATAAGGACTCTTATACATGTAAGCACACTCACACAAACCCAAACACAGGTAATTAGATTAAGGTGCTCAGTTACTCTCTAAGTTAGGCTGCAGTTGCCATTAAATACTGTATAATTTTCAGTTTTGTAATTTTTATTGTTACATGTGCATATGTGTTTTTATTTATTTATTTTTTCTATCTCCAGGTGTACAAGCAGACTTATAATGTGTTATTTTGTATTCCCCTTTTTTTCTCTCTTTCCTATTTTCTTTTTCTACTTCTTTCTACTTAAACCTTTTCCTCAACTGTCAATCTATCCTGTTTTACTTCCAGTTACATCTCCATGTCCATTACAGTTAACATAAACCCAAAACAATTTTTTATAAAGTTTTTCACATATAGGTTCATAAAGCAGTGTAAGCTGTAATGCCTCACCTTTGAGTTCCATACAGTAAGACAGGACATTCAAATAAATAGGTTAAAAATAATAAATGTATGAATAAATGCCTCTTGATTGTACTATTTGTACTATACCTACAATCGACAACTTGAAAGTTGCTGTATTATAAATCTACCTCTATCACTAAGAACTAAGTATACTTCACTGTTAGTAATTTGAACCAAAACCTGATGTACCTTAACTAAAGAATCTATAAACACAAAAACCTTTGTCTGCTTTATCAAAACACTAACCACTGAAGAAACACATGCAGAAACTAATTCCATGAAACCTTTTTATGACTGTTCTATATGACTCCTGATGCTGTCAACACAGAACTGTCCAGGGAGGCCCTCATCTGTGCTCCCTATGTCCCATTTTATGAGCTTTCGCACAAACAGGAGCTTTACAGGTTTAAACCCAATACTAGTGTGCAATCAAGCACTGCACGTTACAACATTTATGTTCCTCTGCATAAGATTGTTTCTACATCAGTGAATTTCAAGCTGTAGTTAGTTTTGTTTTTTTCCTATCTGTCAGAGTATTTCCAAACCTTTTTATGTGAGTCCAAACATGAAGATATTAAAAAACTGCTCTGTGATGTCTTTAAAAGATGTGTGTTGTTCATAATGCACCACCGTTACTTATGTTGCTCATGTTTTGGGGTATGAAATGCACAGTTTGTAGCTGCCTAGGGACAGAGCAACTTGACAAAGTCAACCAACGTAAGCAAATCTTTTATCAGTGCAGACACAGAGTCTGCAAATGAGACACTGAGATGATGGCATCTCTTACCATGAAAGTAAAAAGCCTGACTCCTGGGTACAACAATGTCATCTGCTGTGAGACATTTTGTACCAAATATTTGAGGAAGTAAAATATTGTTGATATATGAATCTGGTATCACAAAGGGAAGACAATTTTTTGAAGTGCTATCTTTTAGTCAAACCTTTAATTAGGGAGATTGTAGAGTTCCTGAAGAAATTTTGAAGCAAAACCTCAACAACTTTATTGAAGGGACATCCTTCTTGAATTGGTGTAATGCTTTGATATACTGTCTTGCTGGAATAAATCTTCAAGCCAGTGCACCATACGCTCTGCGAATGATTTTTACTCAGATGTCTTTATGCGTCCCACATCTATCTGTGCCTGTGTACACTTGTCCTGTTTTCACAACCATAACATTCTTCCCACAGTAGGATGCTATAATCATCCTGTTTGCCTGTTGGTTTGGTCTTAATGAGCCAGTGGTGAAAGTTTGCATTCATCCAAAAATACCATTGGGAATTCTGTACATTTCAGATTTCAGTTTCATCATGGCTTTTTCTTTACAGTTAAACCCTGCTTTAATGTTAAAATCTAGCTGTGTGTCATGTACCTTAGGTGAGTTATGGGCCCTGTCTAGGCATACTTAATTGGTTGAAATCTGAGCTTGTGCATGACCTCAACTATGGAGTCACATTTACAGCAACCAACTGGTTGCTTGTTATTGGTTACCTGTCTTAACCTTCAACTTTAAACAATATGTTTAACTGTACAATAGTTGCTGTTGTTTAAAAACTTTTTCCAACTTTAAAATACACTTTTGAGTAAAATCCCATCTCACTGATATTTTCTTATACACAGGTATAGTTGTTCATAATTATGCCGAAGACTTTTATCAGGGACTTGTATAAGGAATTTTATAAGCTTCTTTAGAAGCTTAATGCACCACTTACAAAGGCATATTTTTGATACAAAAATACTGATACTGATTCTGCCTAGGTTGTACAAATACTTCCTGGAATTTAATAGTTCATGCTTCCATTATGCATTTCCTCTTTAGTGGTGCAACATTCGGTAGATATAGGCAGTGAATTTCACCATATAGGTTGCTCGAATGATAATATAGCCAAATTCTCTCTACAAATGCCAAACAGCCTGTTGTTGACTGTTGTTCTATTTTGTCAACTAGATTAGTTGAATTATATTTGAAGAAAGAAAATATGTTGACCATTTAATAATGAAACTAACAGGCACCCTCAGTAGTGTCTTGGAAAACTGTACAGAGCCACGGCAGCATGGTGGACCCACATTATTGTAAACACTAGCTTGGTCACACACTGCTATGGGATGGCAGGGGCACAAAGTCCAGTTCGTAGATAATTTATGTTGTCTTAAGAAAGTAAATTGAGGAGACCACAAAGTGGTGAGTAATAATAATGCAAATGATATGGTATGTTTTTTTTACCTCTATTTAAAGCAACTGGGATTAAAGCATACAGAAGTTATTAACTACATTCAGTTCAAGATAGTACCACACTGGGACTTAATATAAGTGAAAGCTAAATGTTAAATGACTGGAATCGTCACGTATTTTTGTATAATTGTGAATACTGTACAGTAATCTACTCCATGAATATAAAAAGCCACAATAATTGTTTATTTAACTTTACCATATGAAAATTGATTGCCATGATAGCTCTTAAAGTCTGAGCTGTCGTCACATGCTTGACTTTCAGCTTTTTTCTTTATGTTTCCAGTGTGGCATTAAATGCCCTATTAAAAAAAAAAAAAGTGAGCAGCAGGAGATGTCATGGCCTAAATGTAGTATTTGCATATCAGAGTGCCTGTAAACCCTCCAGCCTTTGCAGTCAATGAAATGACCTCTCAGTGGCTGGACATGTGAAACACAGGGAATATCCTTCCTTGCTGCTACATCATCGGTCTACATAGTGAGCACCACCTGAGACCAACCTCTGCGTCATTTTTTTTTGATGGATGAAATAGGATTTTCTGAAATAGGAACATAAACAAACAGCTGTCTACAGAGCTGTGCTGAATGGCTGTAAGGAAAAACCCTGATATGCAGTCTGTACATAAAGCCATTACATGCCTTTCATGCTGGATGCCTACGAGGCACCCTCAAAATTAGATGCAAGAGCAAGTTAGGAAAAGGAACACAGTGAAAAGCTCTAGACATGCAGGCTAAACTATGTTGTACGGACACAAAAGAGAATTCCGTATGGACAGCAATATCATAACAACTACTTAACATTTGGCTTTAAAAAAACTGCATAATGAAGACTGTGCAAAAGTATCCGTGACAAAATGGCATATTCAGCCTAAAGTACATGAGGGAAAACTACTAAGACATACAAAGCTTTTGGGTCTGGTCTAAAGAGTGCAAGAAAATGATATTTAGTGTTCTATTCTAAATAAAACCTTTTTCTTCTAGCTATATAACCTGCATAATAATTATTCAAAGATCTACCATTACAGCTGAAGAAAAATCTAATCCTGACGTAAGCTGTTTATCTTTAGAGCATAAAAAAATCCTCTGTCAATTTAGTTTCAGTATTATAACTTACTGAATTGGAAAGGGTCTGTGTAGGTCTGGATTTTCCTCCTGAGTGTCTTATGGTTCCATCTATTTTCTGGAGCAAGTATGCGACATGTTAGCCGCGTCTGTGGTGATACCAATGTAAATCTTCATAGCTTTAGTTTTATGCATAAAAAGCAAAGCAAAGCAAGGAGAAAAAAGTGAACTGATTGCATAGTGAAATTTGAGAAGTGAGGCAATGTGCATATCACTTGTATCTTATTTTACATCAGAATCTGTGTGTCAATATGAAAAAAAGAGCTTGTGACGACTTGTTTTAAAGAATAAACCATCTGCCAGGTGCTGCCAGGTGCCAAAGTAAAACTGTTTAAATTTATGTATTCGTTCTTTAAACCTCCTGTGTTGACTTTCTTGTGCATTAAATCTTTTGTCCATGGCTAGTATAAGACATATCTCATTACGCTGCCAGTCAGTCTACTGTTTTAACTTTTTCAAACTGCTGCCTAAATGAATCTTCAAACATATGGAAGACGAGTAAACAAGGAGCAGCATCGTTTGTCTTAGCTGCACACTCATTAAATCACTCTTCTCCTAACAGCTCCATTCTGCATGCAGACAGAATACACCTAATTTGCCACCGTAGTGTTGCCATGGCAACTGGCCCACATTAATTTATCCAAGGTGAGGGGCTTGTTGTGCCGGACTGTGTTTTGTATGAGCTATTCCGCAGATCTGAGCACATAAAAGACTGAGTAGTGTGCAAAGTCGATGAAAAAAAAAGTTGTCTCACCCATGAACTCAATCCCAAGTTCGTCCGCTGCTCCATCGGAGGTCAGAATGTAATCAGGGTGAACAGAGATGTGGAGAGAGAAAAAAAGAAAGTCAGAAAAAAAAGTTACAACAAATTTAATCAACTGTATTCAGTTAAAAACCTTCCCTGCTAGAAAATTAGTTTCAGGAACCTTCACAGCCATAGTCTGGTAAGCCATAGTCTGTTAGGCATGGTCTGCTGCATTACCACTAAGGGTCTACAGATAGGGTAGAAATGGCCAATTAAGTCCAGTGACATATGTCGTTTCTCAACAGTACTAGACTGCAAGAGTCTTGCTGTCTCAGAAAGCAGCTTAAATGATATAAAACCAGTTTGTGAACAATGGCAAAATCCACTATGACTTTGAAACGTGTAGCAAGTATTGTTGATATCATTTGAACACCCAGCATTATGATACAGCGCCTGCAATACTAAAAAGAAAATACAATTAAAAAATTGTTTATTTCACAAAATCATTAAAACCAACAGTATACATGTAACATTAGCAATTTTGAGAATTGAAGCCATTGTCATTTCTGTTGATAACACATCTCCTGGAGACTGTTGTTTTAACCGTTCCTCAGAACAAATGTGCTATGACAATCCAATATCAATGGGTAAGAACTCAAAAGTCTTTCTTTAATCAAAACTTTCACACTCTGATGCAATAGATGCTGCTGAAAAATATGCTTTTAAGCTATTTTTATACTTGCTCAGAGCTTAAAAGGATTTTGGTTGGATTTAAAATGTAACATAGTAAAACTAATCGGTATGATGTTCGAACGGCAAAATTTGTTTGTTGTTTTTACAAAGAAACACTGAATTTCTTATTCTGCGGTTACCCATACCTTCACCTAATTTTCTTATCCCCTCCTAATTAATTCAAACCAGGCTTATAATATTAAACAGAAAAATAATCGTTTGCCTATTTATAGCACTAATGGAGTAAGGCTGCATCGGAATAAAGCTGCCCTGGTGTCATACATTCGGCGCAACTGGGCACTCTGACCAAACAAGGCGCTGAGTGTTTTTGCCCAAGGATACAACAGCTGTGCCAGATAGAGTGGGGGGTTGAACCTGCAACCCACCAGTTACAGGAAAAACCACCAACCTCACTCCCATTAAAATCTTTACATCCTGTATCACGCTGTACTTACTTTTTGATGACAAACATATCAGAAAATGCCAAAGTAGATATTAAATTGGACAATGATATTAAAACACGGAATCAAAACAGAAAACATTTGCATTTGTGTCCTTTACAAATAGGGATTTTACACCATTCCCCTGCTTTATCTTTACCACAAAAACAACTGTAACAACCCTCAGGAGGGAAACCTTACATAAATGACAAGGTATGAATATGGTAGCTTTTCCAGAACCTGTGACATGTTTTTGTATTTAAAATGTTCTTTACTATTCACAGTTTTTCTTATTACCAATGATGTATGTTGCAAGACAACATGAACCTTTTTTGAAAACATTTTCCCAAATGACTTTTTGTTTGGCACTTTGTAATCAGCCAGCAAGTCCCCCAAATATGCTTAAAATACTTTGAATTCCCCAGCCTGTGATAGCCTCAAATAAAGACAAAAACACCAGAGATAAGGGTAAAGGAAGATTAGGCTAGGGATGTAAAAACAAAAGTTAAAAATGACATATGATCATACCTCTTTGCACAGGCCTTATATTGATTTTGCCTGAGGCATTGCAGTAATTGTTCTCCACTTCACAAGGTAACTGCTTCAGGATCGATCACACTAAATTACGTTTACATACATGTGCATCCACACAGCATGTAATACTCTCGCCTGCTATTCTTTGTCCGCGACAGATACCCTTCCACAAACACCTTTTGTCCCTGTTCCGTTCTTCTCACTCTCTCAGACACACACAGTCTTTCTTTGTGCAGCTAAATCCTGTCCCACAATCCCAGTACTGGGGAAACAGATAAAAGAGAACACTCATGTTCTTCCCATCCTGACAGTCCCCCTTTTTTCATGTCACTGTAATGTAATCTTATTTAAATTAAAATGAAGCCCTCACTGGTAATTGCTTTTTCGACAGAGGTGGTCAGAGTTTTAAGTAGAGCGAGGCTTGCAAGCTTTGACAGATTATGTGCTGGATATGTAAAAAAGGCAGCATATCAGAATGAAAAATTTGAAAATCTGTCAGAGCTGTGAAATCTGAGCATAAGACAAATGGACACGCCACTGTATTGAGGTGTAGGCTTTTTTAATGTTTTTTTTTATGTAGCTTCTTAAATATAAAGCAGAAACATACAGACTTATCACAATTTATTGTGTTCAAAGCATATTTCAGAAATCATCGCCTGGATACCTATAGAACCCATTTCTATTATTGTGAAGTATGAATTCTCTATCAGTTGCAAAAACCAAAAAACAAACCCTTTATCTGATATAAAGATGCATTAATTGGGCCAGAATGAGAACTGTACTGTAACTGCATTTCTGGATGTTATATATACTTATATATTACAAATTCTGCCCATTTTTATGCAAAATAACTGGACCTAATTTAGATTAAATAGTGTTAATTAAATTTAGTTTTCAAGTCCTGACATGTATTCTTAGTTTGATTAAGGTTGGGTCTTGACTTGTCACGTCGATTTTGACATTTATATATAGTTTGATTAGACATTTTTGTGCTAAATGTTGGAGCTGAAGAAAATTGTACAGTATTATGCTTTAAAAACCCTTTTTCATTTTGCACATGGTGTGTTGTTTTTGCTTACTTTGAACATTGATTCCTTTTTACCATCAGGTTCAGTTTTAAATATTTTATGACTAGTTCTTTCAGCCTAAAAGTTATCCCTCCTGAATTATGAATATCAATAGACGCAAGTAATTGCACGCATCCTGGTTGCCTCTCAAAATAATGTTTTCCCAGCCCATCGGTTTGCATGGACATACATGTCCTAGTAGGTTTGGTAGGAATTTCGTTAAGAGTTTGGGATAATGTTTAAAAGTGTATTCATGCTAAAAAACTTTCCAAAAATCTTATGCCTGAACAGTCTACTTGTTGCATTTGTCTTCAGGACGGTTTTGATGCTTTAACAGCTATGTTTATACTGAAATTAATTAGATACCAATATAGTCTAGTCACTAATTAAATAACTGTTCTTGTATGTTACAGGAGGTCAGACTAAAGCAGCATTGAAACCATTAGCATTTTGCAAAAGTTGAACAAACGTTATCATTTACTACTGTCAAATAATCTTGCTCTGAATTAAAGTACGATTTTTTTTCAATTCATTGTTAGTTAATAAATCACTGATTCCAAACTTTTTGACAAATCTTAGCATCTTTATGAAATAGATTTCAACCAAAGCGTGAAGTTCTACCACTGTATGGTATGAGCACAACTGAGAAGGCCGACATTAGCAACTGGTCAGTAGGCTAAACAAGAACCTTGTTTATCTTGTCACCTCACACAGTGAGAAAGGTACAAATATCTCCAATGTCATTGTCACAAAAGATTAGTAAAGAGTTGCGTCCTAGGGCTACCAAATGTGCATAACACCCATCAGATAGTAGTTAAGTCGTATAAATAGCTATAGTAAACTTTATGAGTGAGCACCCAAAACTGAATGTACAAGGAGGAATGGTGAGCGTCCCCTATCTGCTTTACCTCTAGTGGTTCAACAGCTGAGGCGCTAGGCGTCAAAGCTTTGATTTTTTTCTACTCATATTCAAACAATTAAAGCAGTTGAAGATAGACAGCAAACAATCTTTTTTTTTTTACCTAAAAGAAACATTGTACTGCATGGTAAAAACATGGTTGCATGTAGTTTTTTGCTATTGCAAGCTATTGTTTCTATTCTGCAAGCGCTTGGCAAAGCCATAGAGGTGAACACAGTATCTTCCTGATGCTACCATATCTTTATAATCCATTTAAACCTTTTGTTTGCTGTCGCCCTCAGCAACACCCGACACTTTTCCTCTCTAAATTGCCATGGCTATCATAGCCTGTGGAGATTATGTCATTACAACTCTGATGCACGTCCCCTTTTCTGTCTCTGCCTTGACTGGGGAAATACACAAATCATGAAAAATGTGGCCTGTAAAATGCTTCACAATGGCAACTCAAATCAGCCTGGAAAATAACTGGAGGAATCTCATTTGACCCTTGAGCAGTATTGGAGAATACCTGTGCATCATGTTGGGCAGATTTGGGCTGTTTAGAAAGTAGACAGCGTGAGATAGAGAGACAATGAACGGAGTGAATCAAATTCTTAACCCCTTCTTTTTTTGAATGATGAAGCAGTTGATGGACCAACTTGTATTGATGTGTGTGTTGCTGAACTCAATATCCTTTGTGGATTCTTACTTCAGGCCTAATATTATCAGGAGAAAAGTGCTTCAAATAAGTGTTTTCTTCTTTACTAAGTAAAACAAAAAAACTCCCTGGTGTTCTTCCTCTGCACTCCCTAAGGTTCCACCTAATCAGTGGAAAGCCTTAAACCCTCCTAAAGATAAAAGAGAAATTTGTTCTGGTTGTTTGCAAGCAATAAATAAATTGCTGTCCTCCTGCACCGCAGTGCCTTCAATTACAGACCCCACCATTTCCTTCTTGCGCACCAGTTAGACACTGGTTCTCACCACCAAACTCATTTAAGCGGAATTCAAAGCTCCATAGCTGGAGTTCTAGGATGGAACTGTCTTCCCCCTTTTGTCCCTTTGCTTCAGTTATGTGCACAAGAGTTCCTGTTCTCACCATTCTGAAAAGATGTGAGAATGACGAAGTGCCATTGCATTCAAAGCCAGCCCAGACTGCTCTTTTGAGTCTTTTTTCAGTCAATACAAAAGCAGGATAAGGGGCAAGGAAAGATTTGTGTCTGTAAGATGCTCATATATACCGATTTAAATAAAAATAAAGGCAAAAGCTGAAAGGGAGGCAAGAAAATAGAACTTTTTCTCACCACACAGGATGGCTTGTGTCTAATGCCAAAACAAAAATAATGGTAATAATAATCCTTGCAAAAAAAAAAAAAAAAAAAACATAAAATGCATTACTGGAACCTTTTCCATCTGTATTTGTTGTCAGTGTGTTCATGTATGTGTATATTATAATGGGATTTGGCTTTAGAAAGGCTGGATTATCTTTCAAACCACAGTTAATCTGTGTAAATTTTAAATCAATCTCTTTCAACATAGATCCAAATAGATCTGATTCCTCTCCCAAAATCTGTCTCTTTTATCTGTTGAACTTTCTGCGAGGGTGATTATTCATTAACAGGGAGATTAATTTGCTTTTAGGAAACTTTATACTGCGCTAAACAGCCCTGTTGGTATGAAATTAAAGCCTGCCATATTGGTATGATTTAGTGTTCATGTAATAATAATTACAAACTACTTAGGTTTTATGATTTATCAGAGCTTGACATCCCAATCTTTTCATCCCTGGCCATGTTTTTAGCCCACAACAGGAAATTTATTCCAAAAACAATCAAAGGCAAAATGAATGACCTCCTAGGATTAAAAAAAGGAAAGAAAATGCTGAGCCAATAAAGCATATTATATTTAGGCAATGGTCAAATAAGTTGATGTTTTTAATCAGAGGCCATTTATTTGGGTCATAACTTCAGTTTTTAAAAGATGATGGGCGACCGATGGTTACATGATGATACAGCAAAAACAATTTATTCACCAATGTAGATAATTGAATTATACCATGATGTGTTGAAACTAGCACCTAAAACTGTATTTCATAAGCTAAAAAATTAGAAGTAAATACCAGGATGCTGTTAGAAAATACATACTCTACTGTTAGCTTTTAGTGGTATAAGAAAGAGGAAGTGATTGAGAACAACAGTAGCTCAACCACAAAGCAGCTGAGATAAAATGAGTCAATAGCTGCTTCACATTGGCTTAAGAGCTGTGCACAAAGAGATCAAGAAATGGGTTTCCATAGCCTTCTAACTGAATTTGAGCCTCACACTAACCAGTACAATGCAAAGGATTGGAAGCAGAGGTGTGAGGAAAAGCCCCTATGGTAAATGGGCTTAATTTATATAGCAGTTTTCTAGTCTTGGTGACAACTCTTGTGAAAAAAGATGAACAAATCTGGTTGATACATTTTTACTGGCCTACAGAGATTCTAGTGATTAATGTATTATTCTATTTTAATGTATTTTCATTGTGCATTATAGATTATAGAAATACTGCGAGTAAAACAGTAGGCCCCTAATATGTGGGCTTGAAAACCACTTGCAAATCTTTGAATACTTGAGACCATCTAAAAACTATTATAGCTTCTTTTTTTAAACATCAAATATACTTAATTCGCATTAAACAGCACAGTGGAAAGTAACTGGACACTTAAGAAATTAAATCTCTTGATCTTTGTCTTCCCTTGGTTATTCAGGTATTCACCAGTAATGAAAGTGATGGGAACTACTGGATTGGGTAATTGCAAAATAAATCTTTCCATAAATAATTTAACATTATCTTTCCCTAAAAAATGTGTAAATTGGTCAATCTATGTATAGTGAACCAGGAATAGGCAGTGGGACACTATATTGGCTTTTATCTTAGATTTGGGGTGATTTTGTTCACACATTCTTGTCAAAGAAATTGAAAAATAGATTTTGTTTTACCAATAATAATAATAATAATAATAATAATAATATATTTTATTTCAGAGTACTTTTCTCAGTGCTCAAAGACGCTTTACATAAAAAGAACATCAAATCAGGAAAACAATATGAAATAGTACATTAAAAACACGCAGGTGTTTGGTGAATGAGTTCCAGAGGGAGCGGGCAGCTACAGAGAAGGGTTTGTCGCCCCAAAGTACTAAGCAGATAAAAAAAGGGCTGTTGGAAAACATACATATCTTTGTTTATCTAGGCTTTATAATTTATAATGGTGTGACTTTTTGTTTTTTTTGTTATCTAGAAAAAGACATAATTGAAATGGCTAAATATTTTTACTTATTCAAAACATGTAATGTGAGAAATCACAGCAATTATATGACAAACACACAACAAAATGTGTTAACATTTTTCTAAATGTGTTGAAAACAGATTGCTAAAACATGATTTAGGACCTCAGTGTGTAGAGAAACGACAATTTGCCTTGTTGACCACACCTCCCTAAATGTGGTTTATGTTCTCCTAATAGCTCTTCCTATTGTTTTAGGGGTCACTGAATGAAAAGGTTGGTGATTACTTTATAAAACTAATCCAGCTGCAACATTGATGGAGTATTTGCTGCTACAGTGCAGCTTTGTAGCTCCTGTTGTGTTTTTCCCACATGTGCATTTAATTCATAGTGACTTGTAAAAATATTTCTACCTTATGCAGTTTTTTTTAAATATTACTGGGTTTAGGCTAAATGCTTTAGTTTACTTTATTTAAATTTGAGCTTTTGGAACACTGAATGTAACACATTAATGGGTGTCCATATAGATTACATGTGTATCCATTTCTACAAAGACTGTAATCTTCACTTTTTGCTGAAACAACAATGTAGAAACTTCCTAAGCCACTTAGTTCCTAAATCGTCCTATAGAACGTAGAATGAGTCCCAGAGTAAAGATTGCGTGCTATGTGATGGTATAAAACATACGTAGTGGCAATAGCTTGTGACCCTATTAATGGACTCCCAAAGGACTAGGTGGAAGCAGAAAGCAATAGCACTCAAGTTTCCTTTCTGATACTATGCGCCAAAGAGCCAAGTAACTCCCTGAAACAGTGTCCTTTTATGAAGTTCATGGCCCAGCAGGAGAGGATTAGGGCCCTAAGATTCCTTCTGTCTGTACATCTGACATCTGCTGTTTCTCTTAACTACACCGCAGAGCTTTCCCTATGACATGGAGACTCCTCTGGTATTATGTAACGCTCAAGTTCAACGAATGTCACCCTGCGGGACAAGTACCACTGTAAGGAGTTAGCCTGCTCTTTATTGTACTCACAAGAGGTTTTGTGAGTACAATGAGTTATTAGCAAATAGGCATGAATCAGTGAAATTTGCTCAGTGATCAAACTAAGGACTGTTAGCAACACCAGCTAATACTAATGGTTTAGCACTTTAACAGTAAACCAGTAAGGCGGGTGTATACTTTAGTGCTTGTGTGTGTGAAAGAATAAATGTTACACCAGTTTTCACACAGTGTTTTCTATAGTGTGACAATTCCAAAGTTTTATATAACTGTTGGGCAAATTGGATTTTAAGAAAGTGGTTAGTTCTAAATGTCTAACTTTCAAAACTCTTACTCAGACTTCTGAAATACAGTAAAAGAATATATTCCACAGGGGTACTAATTATTGACTCTTTTGGCAAATCTTATATGCATGTGTTAAATCTGTATTACCCTTACCTAAAAAAAAATAGTTCAGGACCTGATATTGTTAATGCAAGCAGACAGAGATTGTTTTGTTTATTTTTATTTGTGTACAGAGCCAATAGTTTAAAATTATGATTTATTTTATTAGGGCAAAACTGCTATCTAAAGCAACCTAGCACTGTTTGGAAAAGTAATTGCCCCATAAACCTGATATCTATTTGTCCCTCTCTTGGCAGTAATGACTGCCATCAAGCACTATAATTTAGGATTATTGTTTTATATTCCTGTGGAGAAGTTTTGTTCCACTCTTCTCTCCCTTACAGGTTCCAACTGTTCACACGTATCTTACATTGTAGAGCTTTTTGAACATTTAGAGATGGACTTGCTGATTTGGCTTCAGATTATTACTCAGCTGCGTAACCCAAGTGATCTTTGGGAAAAGGTCAAAAGCTGATAGTGAGACATTCCCCTTTAAGGTTCACTGGTAGAAAAAGGAGACGATGATTCCATTAAAAACTACAACTCACTTAAGTCCTGAATAAGGTTTAAATCAGTGAGGTTGGAAGTCTCCTACATTTCTACCAAGAGTCCTTTCCGTTGTTGAGTCATGAACGTTTATCTTTACTAAGAATACAGTTGTGTTGCCTGCAGTGCGTCAGATGTTGTTTTGTGTGCTTTTCTGGATGCATTGTTGATTAATGTTTGGAGAGATTTTGGAAAAGCAGGGACTCAGCGTGTTTGCTAGAACTACAGTGCTTTTACAACGGCTTTGTAGTTTGTTTGACCGGGACATGAGATCCTTTACCTTACCTCAGGTTTCCAACCTTGGTGTGGCTATTAAAACTTGGATATGTTTTATGGGTAAACATATTATTAAATTTAAATGATTTGGGGTGGAATCTTTTCAAAAAAAGGGGAATGTTTGTTTGGTCAATTTTTTCCTTTAATAAATGAAATAATTATTTGAAAACACAATTTTGTATTACTTCTGGTTATCTTTACATTCATCTGAAACAATTACGTGTGACAAAAATAAAAAATACATCTGTCAGGGAACTAAAACATATATATATATATATATATATATATATATATATATATATATATATATATATATATATATATATATATATATATATATATATAT
>JAVLVB010000546.1:4383089-4403002 GCA_032876305.1 Orestias chungarensis | reverse complement strand
ATATATATATATATATATATAAATAAAATAAATATAATAATAATAATATTTGATTGTGTTTATAAAAACACAACAAAAGAAAAACTATTCATATTGGAACCACATGCCAGGTAGACCAACTGACTTTATATAACCTTTTTAACTATAACTCAAAGCACTTTACACTAGCGCAACGTTCACCCAGTTGCACTCAGTAACACCCAAACACTCTTTCACCTATCAGTAGACAGTCTGGGATTAAATGTTTTTGCACAGGGGACATCAATAGGGACAGTAGAAACTAGGCATCAAACCCACAACTTTTAGATTGCAAGATAACTATTCATTTTTTTAAACAATGGAAGTAAAATTATTTTTGTTGTTACTTTTGTGCTTTAGGTAAAAAGAACTGGATCCAATTACATCATTTTCAAGTGTATCAGTTCATTTTAGTTTATTTATATAGTGCCAATTTACAACAGAAGTCGTCTTAAGGCACTTTACAAGAAAATCGATTCAAATCATGAATACATCATAATATATCTAAAATAAATCAGTAAAAATAAATCTGTGTCAAAAATTTTTATTAGCCTAGGTATATTTTGCAATGCTTGCCCTACATTTTTACTAGGTTGCTACCAGAGTAAATAGGAGAAGGATTCATATGACCCTTGCAGGTGACTGGGTTAAGTACTTGCTGCTGTCTGCGATATTTGAGCCTGAACCAATCAGATCAATACAGCACAACAAGCTGAGCCCTATGGTATGTAACTGATAACATTTACCACTATCACATTTAGGTTTCTTTTGTTACTTCCGGTATAATGTGGAAAAAAAGAAAAAGAATGAAACAAACTACAAACCCTACGGCACTCTCTTCCACAGTTTAATGAAGCAAATGTTCTTTTTGTTAAAAATAACAGCAGATAACTTATGAAAGCCAAACTTTGTATTAATTATTTCAATAGAAATTGACAAATTATATTAACTCCTTTATTATTTGATACCTGAAAAATTGATAATATAATTAAGATTTGTATTATACATCACATCATGTAAAAATTTCCGTAATGGTCTAAGCCAATTCTGAGAAGCAACTCTGAGTTCTGTAGAATGAAAAGTAGTCCTCCTTAAATAATAAGTGAACTAAAAAATGGTTTGAAGTCCTTGTGCCCTTCGGGGCAAAGAAAAGCTTCTTTATATGGCAGTATAAATATATAACTGCACCTTCAAATTGTTAGGCCCATTACTTTTTAAATTACGCATGAAAAATATTCTAAAATTAAAATGTCAATTTCTTAAACCTCAAATCCTTTGTGTCATTTCATTTCTGGAGTAATAAGCCAAATATACGAAATCCTTTATAGTTTTATGCTCAGGCAACCATAGGGGGATAAAGACTTGATTCTCTCATGTCGTAGTTTCTCTCTCGCAGTCAGACTTTCTCTGCTTAATAATCCTGAAAAATGGCTAATATAAAGCTAATGCAGAGTGTTCTTAGCTGTTCTGAGCTGTCTTTTGAAAACCTGCTTCATACTTTCACATAAACATGTTTAAATCTTGTTTTCTGTTTTAAAACATGCCACATGTCATTTTGCACCTTCACCATTTTGTGAGCATGTACTTTTAATCAATATGTATTTATTTATATTTGTCGTTATTATTTTTAACAAACTTGATTATGTTTTAAATGAACACTACTGGCACAAAGTCTTTCTAAAATCAGTCACGGATTAGATATAGATCATATTTTATAAGAATCCCTTGAACCAAATGGGTATCAGATTCAAACTAAATACGTAAAGGGTTTCATAAGAAGTAAAAAAATAAAATAGAATTATTGATTTAAGCATTTCCGTCTCTATAAAAAAAAAAAAAAAATGAACCATGAAAAATAATTGCCTCAGTTTTTCGTATAATAGTTATCAGTTTTTGTTGAAAAAGTTTTAGAAGTGGGTGTATATGGCAAATGAGAAAAAAAGCATAATAACTGCTTAAAATGAGCTAAAATCTGCCAATTCTTAAAGCCCACTTCAAAAATGCTATTACTGTAACTGCCTATTTTAATAGTTACAAAATGTAGTTTAATACATATATAGAAATACACTGCAAAATGGAAACAACCTTGTTATCAAGTCATAAAATAATATAAACTCTCTTCTTTATCATCACTCATGTAGGCACAGACAATCAGTGCCAAAAAAATGTTACTCCTGGACTGGCTCTTTTGCAGAAAGTCAGTCAATAGCACCTGAAGTACCATTGGGACACGGATGCGCCCTAGGTGGCATTTAACTATTAATATTTGAAAAAAAAGTAAATTTCCCAAAAAGCAAACCTTCTGTGTAAATTAAACCGCGAAGAGGCAAGGTTTCTCTTTATTGTAATGGAGAAGACATTGAGAACGAATACTTGCAAAAAAATCACCCGGGCTGACAATAATAGATATTATTTTATAAACTATATAAATCTTGTATTTACTTTTATTAATGTAGCTAAACCTTACGAGGCACAAGGTCTCATCATTACCAGCCCCTGTTTGAATAGGGATACAAGACAACGTTGTGCTAAAACAGACAACATTCCGTGTAATTCCTCTAGTATTTACATTATTTCTAACAATTTATTGCCTACCATCTCTTTTATATTGAAACACAACTGTCTAATGTTGGGGTATGGGTGGGTAAACGGATGAAATGACCAAACTTTCCAATGGAACCTTTGCACCTTAGTTTATATTTAGTCTTGATAAAAGCAAAATCAAATGGTAAACATTGAAACACAAATGGTCCTCCGCCCGATCCTGCTTATAAAGACCAATAGGTTATAGTAATTTATGAAAGAAATACAATAGGTATGTTTGAAGCAGAAAAACAAGGAGGTGCAATATTAAGACTAACGATGCAATGGACATGTAAATAATAAAAATTTCAAAAACCAACTATAGAATAGAATATATTTCTGTTTTAACAAATCACATGTAGAGTACGAGTAAGTCAATTTTATGAGGTTCAATTCAGAAGCATGTCTAATAATGTGTTCTTTCATAATGTACAATAGACATCAAATAAATTGTAGGATTCTGTATAAATATCAAAAGCAAATTTGATCTGTTCTAGGAGAGAACCATTTTAACAATGATTTAAGAAATAAAACAGTGAAAAAGTTACTTTGTTGAGTTATCTTGATTAGTTATTGAAACAATGTACAAAAAAAAAAACTAAAAAGTAATTATATGTGAATTGTAGACATTCCTGATTTCCTATTGTAATGAATTTCTAACAATTGTGATTCTAATCTCTACATGAGTCAACTCATGAAATATGGGAGCTTATGACTACTGAGCTAATAATTTAAAAGAAAGAAGAATAAACTGATAGAAACCATCAATTTCTGCACTGTAAAGCTTCACATATCTTTTTATCATTGTTTATTCTCTTTTTGCACAATCTGCACTGAATAGCATTTTATTGAAAAATACACAAAAGCCGTCTCTTTGTTAATTATGTTAAGAGCATCCATCTTTAAATGAGCTCTAACAGTCATAGAGATGGTAATTGGAGACTGAGCATATTTTTTGGAATGGGATAACATATGGAAGCACTGACGGGTGAGATAACAGTTCTCTATAAAACCCTAAATAAACGTTAAAAATCATTATGCCGTTATTAAAGATCTAATTGTTAGTTAAATAACAAGCCTTCATTTACGCTTAGTAGGTAAAAGGATAAAAAAAATAAAATTAAAATAGGTAATGACGTGCCACAAAAAGATTATTGAAAGGCACTTAAGACAGTCAGATTTCAATGGTAAGCTAGCCCTCCCCCATTGTAGCTCTGCACTGCTCTACATTACACCTCGCATCCGTTGGTGTGAGCACAGATGCCTTGTTAGTATTCTAAATCACAAACCCAAAGGCTGGATGTCTGTCTGATGATCTGGTTACGTCTGAGGCTGTTTCTGTTTGTCTCCCTCTAAAGAGGGTAACAGGAGAGCCAGATCTTGCAGAAAACGATCATGTGTTTTTCTAAAGGGTTTGCAGGAGGAATATAGCTTGTAGTGAACCCAGATGTAGATTGGGGCACATATATGACAGATTTTTCTCGTGTGTCGGTTGTGTGTTTTCCCCACCTGCTGTTCTGGCGCTGTTTGTTCCTGCTTGCTGCTTTTAACACATGTTCCAATCACAGAGAAAACACACCTCTGAGTCTGGAGGATCATAGAGGGGTGGGCAGCTCTGTCTCATGACAAATCACCATTCTGCCAGTTAATTAATGCATAGGAAAATGGAGGGTAGTTTGACTGCAGGGCCAGGTAAAAGAGGTACAAAGAGGAGACATGGGAAGACAGTGCGATCGTGTCAACCAGACCTTCATTCACCTTCTAACACACATGCAAATAATCTGTTACATTTCGCCTTACAATGTAGCTAGGAAGGCACAGGGAAGCACTTAATTGACTCAAACTTTTGCATATATATCTGGATGCAAAGACCAACTTAACATTACAATATTCAATATATATATATATACAGACAGACAGACAGACAGACAGACAGACAGACAGACAGACAGATAGAAGAGAGTCAAAAAAAGCAACGAAGCTTTTGGATGACTTTCCTGTCGAGAAACAATATATAGAACCATAAGCACATCACAACTAGTAAACTGTTAACAGGGCTACCGTTGGTGTCTGCTTCAGAGCACTATTTTTGCACTATTTTTGTTAGAGTCAAGATTTATCATCATCACAACGAGTTTTGTTTAAATTCTTCCTTATTAAAATAAGTAAAATCTTTTATTCTCTGAATGTAAATTGTTACACCCTATTTTTCATTAGTTTTTAATATGATAGTACAGAGTATTTATTTATGCAGAGAGAAGAAGACTGATGGAATAGAATAAAAAAACAAGTAATAAAATCACCCAAAATAATAAAATGTATCACAATAGCAAAGAACTGAACTTTGTTTACCGTGCAGTAAACTAAATTTGCCATGTACATAACACATGATTTACCATTTGAGCAACATAGGCATTATCTCCTATTTTTACTGTATTGTGTTAGGACAGTGATCTAATACTTTATATGTACTGTTCAGTAGCTTCTGCGTTTTGTCCAATATTTTACCAGAATATAAAACACAAATATGAAATAAAACATTGCGTAATGTTTAATTTTTATTCTATGGCCATAACAGAGCGTTCTCGTCCTTGGGGACTGAAGTTGTAGCTTATTTTAGTTTTTGGTTTCATTCTCGACTTAAATAAATGTAGCATTAACCCGCTTCTACACCAACTCTGTGACAGGCTAGGGAGATAACAATTTGAATTATGTGTGTCGGAGCAGAAAACAACATATATAACTTTCAGGAATTCAGTCCTTGTGTACAGAGATGGCTACCTCAATCCAACAACATACAACTATAAGACCGACCATTTCCTTGTAAATATAATAACTCAAACATACTGATTATAACTTTAAAATTTTTGTAAAATATAGCAGTATTCTTTTTTAAGTGTTACATAATACAAATCTACCAACTTTAACAATAAAGCAGGGAACGTCATTTTGAATTTTTCATTAATGTGATATTCTTGTAAACAGGACTGAAGGCCCCCTCAGAGGCCTTGATAAAAACAGATGATCAACTGACAAACTATCATTTAAAAAAATTAAGTGAAAATGTTGGGGGGGGGGTTGAAATAGCAATTGTTTGACCAAGTAAAATAAAAGTAGCCAAGGTAAAAAGTAAAAAAGAAAAAAAGGCACCGGGTTTTTGCATATCTTAGTGACCTGGACCTTCAAATGCATAGTATACATTTGGAGATTGTATGAATTATACTGGTCCACTGGGCAATGGAAGAAGTATTGTCGGCCATATGTTTCTAAATTTTTAACTTTGAAGTGCCTTTGAGGGTGACTTTTAAATTAACTATAAACAAGTAGGAGCAACATTGCATGTCTCTAAACCCTGGTGCTGCATTGAATTAGTGCACATTAACTGATATCTAGAATTACCAAGGAAAATATTTACTGTCAGACCAAGTACATTTTTTCCTAATTCTTTAAATCTTAGAAATTACTGTCCTCAGTCTCACTATCAACAGCACTCATTATTTAGCAGCTGAGCACCTCACACACCAAGTGTTTTGACTCACTGCCTCATTTTAAAAGGCACCCAAACTGGCACCAACTGGTGAAGTATCAGTAAAATGGGCGTTTCCCCTCATTTTCATAGCATGACCTATAGGTCATATATTGTAAAACAAGATTTGCATATGTCCAAAGGCGCAGGTGCAAAATGGGATTATGCTAATCATAATATTAAAATAAATCCTTTTGATATTACTTGCAGAGGGTTTTGGTGAATCTTGTGCAATTTCCCTTTTCCTCATTTTAGAGGAACGCCACCTGCTGCAGTCAGTAATTCACCCTTGTGCATGAAAAGTATAGCAGAAGGCTGAGGGCTGGAGCTGATTTAGAATGCAATTCCCCTCCACTGCAGCCTAATTTGTACTACTGGGAAGGTCAATATGAATTGCTAAAATCTTCACTTCTTAATACCATAGACATTCCTTTAGTCCAGTGAAGTTTTTATCATTAGAAATGCTGAAAACATATCCCTAATATCATATGCACAAATAAATATGTGCATGTTTTTATAGGATTCTCTGCTTCCCTTTTATCATTTAACCCTCAATAGTTAGAATGAATTCCCTGACATGTTGGCTGATTGTTTTAAAGTTAAATAATGTGCAATGTAAGGGATATTGCATTTACTGAGAAAAACTGCATCTACTGCACACATATAGAAAGGAGAACTCAGTTTAAACAGGATTAACTCATTTGCCTAGTAAAAGTCAGCTGTCTAAATACATATGAGATACACATACATTAAAAAAAGCCTTGGTTTAAAATGTAATTTTAGATCTAGAAAACACAACAAATGCACCAAAAAAAAAAATTATTTAAGCAAAAATAATTTGTTCACTATAATAAGGGTTACGCTACTTATATTCATCATCAATAAGTATTGATGATGAATATAAGAAAAATACCTCAGTCTCAAAATCATTCATCCATCCAGCCAGCCAGCCGGCTTATCCTTGTGGGGTTGCGGGATGTTAACCTTCTTATCAACCAATTTTTCTTTTGATGTATAAAAAAAGCATGGTTGCATCTCTGAATCATTCCCAGGAGTGTGACTTACTTAAAAGTGACACATGACAAAAACTAGTGAACAATGAATGTAGCAAATATGTCTGTGTTTCATTAAACATGAACATCTATTCAACAATATCTAGACTGATAGTTTTAGAAGCACCTGGATCATCAGTTTGCAACACCAGGATGTTTTATGACTACTTGTCTGGCTGCACAGCAAAGCTTGGGCTGGCAGACTTTGGTTATCAAGCCGCTGAAAGAACTGTGGAGCAACTGTTCTCAACTCTGCAGAGAGTGATGTCCTTCTTTTCAACCTTGCTGAGGAACCCGAGTCTCTTTTAGAGTCTCTTTTAAGCCCCTAACCTTGTTCCTTTGCCCTCAGTGGTTCCTGTCCCTGACACTGGGGGTTTCCTGCTGACATGGTGCAGTTTCTTTATCAATGAACTGTTACAGGCTGCTCTTTTGTGTCTTAGTACATTTTTCATCCTCAGAATCAGAACCTTACATTTATTTAATTTTTTGTGAACATAAAATGACAGAATGAGCATTTAGCAATAACACCAAAAGAAGTGACACCATGTGAGGTAATATTGTCCTCTTTTATTAATAAACCCAGGTAGTCATGAGTGATTTTAGCATTAATGTTGAATAGCCTTTACAGTATGTTACATTTTGTCTACTCTGCTATGGTGTAATTACTTCTGTGATGTCCCCATTTCACTGCAGGGAACATTAGATTTTCATCATCTCTGACAGTAAACAACCCATCCGCAGCCGTTCCATGCATCAATGAAAGAAAGAAATACACAGACAATCTCACCATCAAATGTCGTCTGAACTAACTAGGTAAATAAAATATCTGGGTAGACGCACTGGATAAAAAATACTAATAAAAAAACACAGTGCAGCATTCTGGTCTGGTGTCTCCTATCCGAAATGCTTCAGGAACGTCATTAGGGCCTTGGAGGATGAAGACATCCCGGATTATTTGTCTTGCACAGCAGCAGCGGGGTTGAACTTAAAAATGGGAGCAGGCTCTTTATCACACAGTTGCGTGCACTGCATCATGACAGCGCCTCTACGATAGGAGGCTGTAACAGGTGCTGTTTCAAAGGAGTAGAGATAACAGGAAGGAAGAAAGAGCTGATGGGATATGGACATAGTGAGAGAGGCCGGATACCATTGAAGGAGATATATTCCCCTTCATCTTCACACATATATTTATGCTGTGTGTCTGCGTTTCTGTGTGCATATCCACGCAATCCGAAAACAACACCGTTAACCTTTAACCCCCAGAAATTTTAATTTACATGAAATTCACAAATTTTCTAGAATCTCAAACCTCTTACACGTTCCAGTTTATTTAATTAGTTATGATAATTGACACATGTGGAAACACGCTGCTATTTGGATGATTACATAATGCACCACTATGCAGTCAGTCTATATATGTATTAGTGCATTTCAAGCAGGATCAATTAGCTACCATTGAAAATAAGCTTTGTGTCTAAATGGTTAAGTGTAAGGTAGTTACTAATACTTAACACTTGTGCCTGTACAAACACATACATTTGTTTTAATTCATTTAAATAAAAACAAAACAAGATAGAGCTGAAGTCTACCTACAGCTTTGTTGGCAAATTATCAGTTTCATATATTTTTAGTTGACACAGAATGAACCACTGAGTCTACAATTTATGCAAGTTTAATAATAGGTTTGGGCTAAACAATACACAATACCTTTAGACTTACTGTCATGGGTTATTATGACTTTCTGACTTTAGTGCCTATTTTCTAACCTACTTATCATCCTCCTACATAGGCTTGTTTCTCATAATTCCTATATTTTTGACTTTTTAATTATTGCCCTTACTGTCACCACAATATTGTGTATCTGTCTTGTCACTGAATGATGAGAAGCTCGGAGTAAAATAGTGCTTTCCTATGCGACTGACTCTGTAGCTTACACATTTCAAGCACCCACTAAAGAGCAATAAATACTAGCAGTATCAGGAGGCTATCAAAAAAGTACACCGTATTATTTTCTATTAAACCATCCACGCCCTCGGCATCTGCTCAAGCACAAATTCCCCAGGGCACAGCGCCCCGAGATCCCTTTTTTATATCTTGTATTTCCATTTCAATTTTGGAGCTTAGATGCGTATCATAAAAAACAAACAAAAAACTACAAAGCAGATTTCTAGATTTACCACTTCTACTGGCATAGTGAACTAGTATGCAACTTATGGACATTGCCACATCCTTAGCTTCTTAAATCTGTGACTCTATACATAATGCGTCTATAGGTCACTGCCAGAGCTCCCCAGAGCTTAAGGGAATGATGTAAATATAACATTACTTAATGTCATACAGTTGTATGCAGATGTTCTGTCTGTGCTGATGAACATTCAGGTAGGGTGTTGAATACAAATATGAATGTACGATTAAAAATGGGCGCCAACAGCGATACACTTTGACCTTTATTTCAAAAGACATAATCCTCTCATTCATCTTGTTTTCACTTAGACCCATTTAGACCCATCTAAAAATCTTGGCAGCATACATGGCAATCCAGGAAACGGATTTACACCACATTTGTGAATCTCCTCTATAGGAAACTTTAAGTCACATTTCTTCAAGTATCCTATTTCAAATAGTTGCTAAGAGAAACTAGCCTTAGGGTCGAATCCTATTTTCACCCTTGTAAAACCCATAGTATAGTTCTGATTAAAATTCCTGGAAAATCTGAATTACTATGGATGCATTAGTTGCAAAATACTTCACTTTAATTGTATGTATGTTTTTAGATTTCAGAAACAAATAACTTGTAAAAATATGTTTTTTTTTTTTACATTCTGGCATAAAATTAACATAATGTATAGATAGAAAAATACATTTTGACTTCTAATGTGGTTTATATAAAAAAAAAGATTCTTTCTAAAAATTGTGTGTTCTTGTTGCCCCGAAACTTATCAAAGAGCAAGTGAGAGCTGCCATATCAACATCTTCCTGAACCAGCTGATATGTTTCAGTGGATTGTATTATTCATTAGACTTCTTTAGGAAAAACAACTGCCAATGGCAAACATCCAAAACAACACTGCTGGCTGCCTCCACATTGATGCAGTGCATTACAAATTTAGCATGGGTGTTAGAACTGTATCTTGAGAGGACATAATGTGATCATGAAGGATGACAGGAGAGAGGATGAAGCCCACTAGAGTTTCTGATTGTCAATGAGGTGTGTAAAGAGCTACCCCCATTGACTTTAGTTACGTGACTCTTCAAGACAGAGAATGAAACCTGCTTACCATCAACAGATTAACATAAACTGAAAAAAGTTACATACATTGTTATCAACTCATAGGCAACACAAGGCAATGAAAGGTTGGGTTCTCTCTATATATATATTTCACATTTCAGCAACAAGATTTAAATTGCTTTACATAGTAGAAATATTCTATTTTGACCTATGCAATATTCTATTTTATACCTACTGTAAAGATATGAAACATCCCCAAAACTAAGGAGAGCTTGTATAATTTACATCCTGCTGACGTCTGGGAAGGTGAATATGTATGCAAAATCATTGCCTTGTCTAGACACATTAGTGTAAATTGGAGCTTTTTGTCTAGGAATAGGAAATACTTTCAACAGTGCAGATGCATGTTATATAAGGTAACAGGAGCAGATATGAGTCTTCAATGTAATAAAAATGCATCAGAGTGAATAGTGGGCTTGTGTAAATTTTACAGACTTTTGCTTTAAGTATCAATAATCAAATACGAGGGACAATCATGCACTTCACTGGAACAGGGAAAAACTCAAATAAAGAGAATGCAAAAAACAAATAGTAAACTTTACTATAGTTAATTAAGTTTTTTTTAGAGTGCAATCTTTTATACAAATCATTGTTGTATGTTGACTACTTATTGGGATAATTCATAAATAGACTGTACAGTTTGGTTAAAAAAAGAGTTTTGGATGATTACAAGACTTTTCACTAGTCTGGTTCAGGGCGAACATACACTACTCTATGGATCTTGATTGATTCAACATGGCTTGATTAATAGCAGTGAGTCACTTCCAATCAGGTAAAATGAAGTTGCATTGATGTTTAAAATGAAAGAAATCACTAAAACAATTTAGTCATTGCTAGATGCTTGCTGCAAGGGTTCACATTCTATGCTCACAAAGTATCTTTAAGGAGAATATATTACTTTTTATACATGTTTATCCTTGATTCAATAACTGTGCTGTGCTTTGGTAGTATTAAAAGTACAGCATCTCATTAAAAGTGATTTTTTACAACTAAGAACAAGAGCGACGGTTTATTATTTTCAGTCCTGTCCAAGGCAAGAAGATATTGCCATTGTGAAAATATCTCAATTGCAAGATAAAACACCCCAAAGCAGAATGAGCCTTCGTGCCCTGAAAAAAACAATTTTTATCTGCAGATGAAAAATCATTCTGTAAACAAAAATATTCAAAATAACCACACACAATTATTTATTTGTTTAAAACTAGACTTAGAGTGATTTCAAGAGTGCAAAAGTATATTTTACATCAGGTAGAGTAACTGAAATTATATCTACACCTGCGTTAGATTCTTATTATATTTTATGCTGCAGATCCTAAAATCGAAGGTTTAATTTATCTCTAAAAATGTGTTAATTTATTGTTGCAAAATAAACAAAACCGCTATGAAATAAAAACAAATATCCTAAATCTTGTAAATCAAATATCTTGTACTGAATCACATACAAGCAATGAGAATAACAAAAGAGGTAAAGGTCAAAATAAAATGGAAGCATCTTATTGCGGCTTTTTAGGTCATTGCTGCTTGTTCCAGTGAGTTACAGACTAAAATCTTATATTATGTCATATCCAGAATTAAAGATGTGGGGAAAAACGGTGGTTAAGAATTGAAACTAAACAACTTCACAGTTAATTAAGGAAATAATCTACAAATGATTTCATTACGAATATCATTAGCTGCATCCCTAGCTTAAAAAATCAAAACAGTATAAACACAGACCTGTTTAATTAATCTTAGAATGTGAATAAAAATACTGCTCAGGCAATTCTTTAGCTGGGTTTTACTGATGTTGTTGTTTGGTGGACCAAGGACATAATGAGACTTAACAAGTCAAATTAACTGATCAAATCAACAGTTGCATGCTCAAAAGTTTTTATCATTTTCCTTTAAAGTCACTATTTGTTCACTAAACAGAAACAGTGAACCTAAATGAAAATAATAATTAATGTAAACACACTGCACAATACAAGCAGGTGAAAATCTCTGTAATACACAAGATCTCAATGGGCACAGTGTACATTCAAGATCATGCTGCTATCCTCACCATTAACACTTTATTTTATTTGTGTGATTTTGCTGTGCATATCATAAATCTGACACAGATTTTAATTCATTTGGGGAATCATTTGTGTTCCCTGATGCTTGACAGAGAGCAGAAACCGTGACGTCACATGGTTCCAGATGGTGAACACGGATAAGTGTGCAGATTTGGACCTAAACAAAAGCTGTTTCCTTGTAAGTTTTTTTTCTAATATTTGTTTTATTTTGCTTTGCTTTTGGTCACAGGTATATTGATGTTGACATAACTTTGAAGAATTTTAAATGGGCACAGTTTATGGGAAAAATCCAGATTGAATAATAAAGAAATAGATTACATTCTAAAATATTCCAGAATTCAGAATGAATAACATTTTATTTGTACAGTCCTGCATTTCTATAGGTGTTTTATAGGATCATTGAAATAATAGTTTATAATAATAGCATTCGCACATATTTGTGTTTTGCTGGCAGGAGTTTCATGGTAATAACTCCAAGCTGGTCTGCTATAGAAATAAAACCCCATTCTTCTTACTACAAACCTGCTACTGTGACCTATGGATAAGTCAAATACACTTTTTACCTCATACATTTATGCACATTTGTCCAGTTGTCCAATTTTCAACTCCTTCATTCCACTTATGTATAACTTAGAAGATTGTTGAAGACTGTTTAAGCTTTTTGGAAAATTATTTTCAACATATATTTATATAACTATATTTACCAAATCAGAATCAACGTTAATGCAAATAGTTAAAGGTTTTAAAGCACCATTACATAGACATGTACCACAACAAATATTAAACCACAAACATAGACCGTGAAGACTCAAAGCAGAGCACTCTCTGTAGATGAGCTTTCTTGAAGTCAGACCTTCTGGCTGAGCTTCAGAATCAGCTGTAAAAGATGGATTAGGTTCCTCTGTAACTACTCCCTTGCTGAGGCACAATGTAATAAGGTGAATGTGTGTGAGGGCGCGTCTTAAACTGACTGAACATGGCTACTGTGCCTCCTGTGCGTCAAATGTGGAGTGTTTACTTCCGAAAGTTACCCATAAGTGTGAAAGATTTAGAGGAGTGTGCTTTGAGAGAGTAAACTGAAAAGGCATACACCGCTTTCTAACAGAAGCTAGCCAAGCGTTGGAAAGACAGAGAGAAAAAAAAGAGATTGATCCCACTGTGATCAGTCTAACTGCCTCTGACAATCAGGCTCAAATAGATAAACAAAAGAAAAAGAGTAAATTCATTAGCTTTCAGTATGCCATTCATGTACTGCATGTCAAGTTTTATAATTAAATCAATAACTTAAATCAATAAAAATAGTTTGATTATTTGAAAATTATTTAGAAAGTACAGCCAAAGAAGAAAAAAACTGTTTCCCTTGCACAATTTCAGTTACCTGAATGCAACTGCCTACCGACGCACTGGTTTGGAAAATGCTGTCAAACTCCAATGAAAGATTGCTGCAATCATGCAGTGAGAATTATGGTTATCAGAAACTGATATCTGCCAGGGCCATCACAGAAACTTTAAGACTCCTAACAGCAAGAAACCTACTGGTAGATGAAGACAAATATAAGAGCTTATCTGGGGGAATAAGTAAAAGCTCAGTGTCTCTGAACCGTTTCAAACCCATAGACTGGAAAGATAGCAAAGATTGCAGTTGCAAAAAAATGAAGAATTATGACTGATGCTGAGAATTAGAACAGAGCGAGACCGGCCCATCATTCAGAAAACCCAAAATGCAGGGACAGACACATGATTATCCCAATAGGTTACTCTTGACAGTGTTTCAGTCTGCAACAATAAAATGAAATTATGACAATAGACCCAGATTTAGCATGGAATATTGTATATCTGTATAACATACAGAGCTAACAAATAAATATTTGTTAGCTCTGTATGTTAGTATTTGTTCTGTTTGATGCTAGTACAGAATGAGCTTGCAGATCAGCACAACCTATGGCAAAAAAAAACATGTAGTTCAGTCGCTTAATCATGGTAACGGATATGGAACATTCAGAGTTAATTCTTTCTTCCATATGGGAAGCAGTTTCAGGGTAGATTTATGTAAATCAGGGGTCTCCAACTCGAGAGCCCCTGTCCTGCAGGTTTTAGATGCAACCCTGCTTCAACACAGTTGCATCAAATTATTCAACACTATCAAGTTTGGAAAAAGCTTGATAACGAGCCAATTATTTGTGTGTGTTGATGCAGAGTTGCATCTAAAGCCTGCAGGACAGTGGCCCACAAGTACCACTGATGTAAATAATATTATCAGTAATAAAGAAACTAAAAGGAGCCTCATCATTCGGCACAGTAATTTAAATTATATAAAATACAATAAGAAATGGTATGATGGCACAACTTTGCTGCATAATAATGTTTATTAGTCAGTTAGGTCTGATTTTACTTTACAGAACACATTGGTTGAACATAGATAATAGATTTCAATTAGTAACCGACAGATATTTAGTAACATGTTTTACACTCAGAATAATTATTATTTAACACTTGTTAAATAATAAACTATAAGGTTCTTTTTATTAAATAAATTTTTTTTAATCGAGGATTTTGTTAGAAATAAAAGAGGCTGCATGGTAATCCAGTTATTGCCATTGGGCACCTGCAGCTAGAAGATATTTGATCGTCCTTGTTGGATGAAAATCTCACTTTCCATATGTGGATATTTTACTCCCATCAAAAATGTTTGTGTATTCATGGGTACCACAAACATATTACACAAGTTGGAGCTGTGCTATACTGGTTTAGACTTATAATTGGCTCCTTTGAGATCCTTTTTCCTCAATATTGTCCATATCAGCAGGACCATTTAAACATCCTATGTCCTTCTAAATAGGCACTAGGACAAAAAAAAAATAGAGGTTTTGCCTCCTCCCCATATACAGTAGACAATAGGCAGCAAAAGACATAGGGCTTTTACAGACAAACTTAATAGTTTTTAGCCTGAAATTTGAAGTGTGCATACATTTCTCATCTCAGCGGCATAAAAAACAAAAACAAAAAACATACCACAAAACTTAAAAATATTATTTTGAATGTTATTGTGAATTATAAACACATTCATTATTCTGACAGTTCATTTCTGACAGCAATCCTCATATTTACTGTTTCAAATAGCCATAATTCCCAAATTCAAAATTATGGTTACAATATACTTGCACATTTATATTTAAGCACATTATAATTAGGTCAATGCTTTGGCAGAGAAAAAAAAGTAATCAGAACTCTTAGATCCAGCTGGAACACATAACAAATTCAGTCCTTAGGCGGTTAAATAACAAAATCCCTATAAAAGATTTAAGTAATGGATTTACAAATGAAAAACCAAGCGACGAAGCATAGTTGCAGCTGCAATGCTCATGGAAAGAGAAAAGAGCTGGGGAAATAACCTCAGAGTTTCTCTGCTTATGTCAACCATATAGATTTTTTTCCTCTTGTAGACAGTGATCTATATTTTTTATACACTCTAAATACACCAATATTTTACGATTTACTTATTTGGTGCGTTTTTTGTGGGGAGTAAAGGCTATTTTTTAGGCCTTGGGTAGCTATAAATTGGTATTGATTAAATTCTACTTCAATTTCTCTGGCTTCAATGTTATGGCCAGCAGAGGCAGAGATGTACCGCATTGTCTGGGCCAATACAGCCAAGGCAGAGAAACAGATGACCACTACTGCCCTAATTACCCTTTTACCAGTCTTTTTCACTACATTGAATAAGATATTACCAGTCATTAAAATAGTTTCAACAATGAATTTATAGTAATATACATGCACAAACAATATAGCTGATATGGGATACTTTTTAGAGAGGCTGCAGCATTTTTTGGGGAAAAAAACACTATTGTGAGACAACCCAATTTGTTTCACTCTCCAAAAGCAAAAGCTAAATAAACCTAGAAAGAGAGTCTGTCTAATGGAAGCAGAGTAGCAGCAATGAAATTGTCAAAGCATACCTTTCCATGTTTAGCCTTTCGTTAAACTCAGTACAATTTGTCTCTGTCAGAGTATAAAATCATGAATTAAAGGACGAGCAGGGAATTGACGGGCAAAACAAATTAGAGTTAAAGGTGGTTGACTTTGGAGAAAGAAATGGATGAGGAGTGCATCAATGTAGCTCAGGCTCATTCTCCCGTTATTGTTGCTAATTAGATTTCCCTACACTGAACAAATCAAACTGATATGGAGAAAAAATGCTGCAACTCAATAGTCAGATGGCATATAGCGATCGCACTGTCAACAAAGACAGTTGCTATGCTCACTAATGAGATTTCACTAGATGATTATGGATGATGATACAGATTCATGTTCAGGTTGCGTAAAGTGACAGATTTATTGGAGGGAAAAAAAATGCTTAGTTGTAGACCAGAACATCAAAAACACAATGTGATGGGAGCACTGCGCTATAGGAGAGTTCTTAGACTTTGGTAGACAACATTCCTAAATTACATGTAAAGGTGCCAATTGGTTTTTAATGATCCGCAACAAATACAAAATTAACAAACATCTGTAGAGATCTGTCTGGTTCATGGGGATGATGACCTGGTTTGCAAATGAGAGGTAGAGGATTTTGTCAGCTGTTGTAAAACAACGGGTATGAAGCTAAATAAAGGAATGTACAGGACATGTACCATTGCAACTCTATTAGGTGTTTCATTGCATTTCACTAAACAAGCCAAGCCATATTTGTTATTTACTGAAAATGACACTAAAAAATGGTGGACCTACTTTTATTTCAGACAAACTGAAGATCTTTTGGATCTTTTCTTTCAAGCAACATTTAGATACAAATAAATGCAATCAACCAAGTTAATGTCTTAAAAGGAATACAAATGTGTATTCTATTTTAAAATATACTTATTCGCCCCTGACCATATTTAAAATATACAATTTAAAATAACCAGCGTCAAAGTAGATATTAAAAACACTACTTTGTAAAATAAAATGGATTGTAAATTGGCATAGGTTTTATATTCCCTGGAGCTGCTTCTTTATAAGAATTAAGCTTAGGTAGGGACACAAGAAACAAAATTAAGAATTATGTCTGGGCTGAGACTTTGGAAAGGTTTGGCTTTTCTACAAGGAAGATGATTTAATAGGGACAACCGGGACGTCAGCCCTAAACTGGAAGCTGCTCAAATAACACTGTCCGGTCTCTCTTATATCACTTCTGTTTGTAAGACTGTTTCCTAAAAGAGGGGCAGCATCAGGACCCTTTATCTTACCTAAAGAGTTCGCCTGACCACATGTACAAAGGGATCTTATAATTTACCATGATATTGAATGGAGACAGGATAATGTGTTTGTGGTTACTGTGCTTAAGTTGTGATCTTAAACACTCTATTCACATCGGCTTCTTCTCCCTGTGTTCCAAATAACCCATGTCCCAGAAACCCAATGAATGAAGACCCCATGAATGTATCGATGTATTCACAAAATCATCTTGCATGTTGGTGGGAAGCCTACATAAAACCATGACATAAAGAGCAAAGTGTTTTCAAAGGACATGAAGTATGAGCTATAAATAAATGAGTCTTAAAAATGATCGCAGGGTGAAATGTATGTTTAGACATAGATATACATGTATTTGTGTGAACTATATAAAGAGTTTTGACTTGCTAAGCTAGATTTTCAGATGTTATTTCCTGTCTATACGTTTGCCAATGTCTTTTGCTCCAGAAAAAAAGAGATACCAATACTGTGATTATGTTTACATCTTTGATGAGTAGATGTACATCTACAGCTTTATGCAGTCAGAAATTCAGCCCGTATGTTTCTGTGTATGTGGGATCAGTCTGCTACCCATCTGATGTTTATCATAAAAACACTCCTCTCCTCAATAATAAAGCCTTAATTGACCCTCATGTTGCAAACAGTGTTTTAAATGTTTTTTGAGGAATTTAGCTAAAGATGAGCTCCAAAGGATTTAATAATCTGTCATGCTGGTTGCACTACATTCAGAGGCTTTCTCAAAGCCTTCAAACCAGTCAGTAGCAGAATTGAAACGAGGCTAAAAATCTTGTTCTCTTCTTGCCATAAATCTTTTTTTTTCTTTGGTTCCAAGATGCTGCAGAGCATTGAGGGTATTTGGCTTCTCTTTTCTATTGATTTTAATAAGGACGAATATGATTACACATACTGAAATAAAATACATGGGATAAGCTGAACAAGTGTGAAGATGATATACTCTGTAAAAAACAAATGCAACAGCCTTCAAATAAATTTGAGCCTGATCAGAAAAGTAATTTCAGTAATTCCATTCAAATACATGAAACATCCACAATCTTAATACAAACAGAGTGGGCTGCAGGGTGGTAGCACTGTTGCATTTAGGCAAGAAGGGTTTGGTTATAAATCTTGGGTCTTTCTGCACAAAGAATTTCATGCTCTCCCTGAGCATGCATGCTTTCTTTCCAGGTACTCTAGCGTTCACTACCCAGAAATAAATGAATAACCCACAGTGCAAAGACATGACTGTTAAGTTAATTAGTATTTCCACCTTGGCTCCCTTGAAGTTGTACTTATAGTGACATCAGTCAACAAGAAAATGCCATTGTACGCAGAAGATCAGTCTGATTTAAAACAGTAATTTCCAGGTTTAATTGATATAAAAAGATTATGTTTGAAGTATTTTTCTGAAAGATAACATTAGGTTATTTAAGGAGAAAATGGATAATTGCTGCTAAATTTAAAAAAAGGTTAAACACCTGTTCATGCTCTGTCTTTTTCTTTGAAGAGGCAATGATGAGATCACATCATGGAAGGATCACAGATAACCTTCAGTGTTTATGTAATCCCCCCTGAATGACTGAACCTCTGGCAGTGACTTACTTAACCAGAACAAAGCACAGCCAGCTGCTTTTGCATATCAGAACCAAAACAATTTCCAAGTATTTTTTCTGATGTGAGTGTAGATTTTTTTTTTTTTTTATAATACACACAACATTCTCCACCTTAACAGTGGCAAAGCATTTAATAGCAGTGATGAAGGAGCTCTGAACCAGAAATGAGAAACATTAAAATATTCAGTGCAACCTTTGCTGATAAGTAAAACAACAATTTACATGTATGTTGCAAAATCTTACCTTGATACAAAGTAGCTGAAAAGTCAACTATACTTCAGCAAGCTTTAAAATCAGTTCTATTGGCTGAAAGACATTGTAGTGTTACGTTCATCAATTTTTTTCAACAGCAAGGGAGGGTAAAGGGGAACACTTCTTTCCAGAAGATTTGTACGTGATTCGATTTATATATGTATATATATATATATATATATATATATATATATATATATATATATATATATATATATATATATATATATATATATATATATATATATATATATATATATATATATATATATATATATATATATATATATATATA
>JAVLVB010000546.1:4347665-4382989 GCA_032876305.1 Orestias chungarensis | reverse complement strand
AGTTGATGTTGCTGTCCCACTTCAGGTCCTTGGAGATCGTTGTGCCCAGGAACTTGTAGGACTCCACAGCCATCACAGTCCTGTCTAGGATGGTGAGTGCTGGCAGCGTTGGGGGGCTCCTCCTGAAGTCCACGGTCATCTCCACTGTTTTTGCTGTGTTCAGCTCCAGATTGTTCTGACTGCTCCAGAGGACAACCTGATCAACCACCCGTCTGTAAGCAGACTCATCAATGTCATTGATGAGATCAATGACTGTTGTGTCATCTGCAAACTTCAGGATTTTAACAGAGGAGTCCATGGAGATACAGTCATTTGTGTACAGCGAGAAGAGCAGTGGGGAGAGTACACAACCCTGTGGAGCACCCGTGGTGATGGTTCGGGTCACTGAAGTCCAGCATCACCTTCTGTTTTCTGCCAGTAAGGAAGTCAGTTATCCACTGGCAGGTGGAGGCTGGTACGCTGAGTTCAGTCAGTTTGCTGTGTAATTGTCCTGGAATAATTGTGTTGAAGGCTGAGCTGAAATCCAAGAACAGAATTCTTGCATACGTTCCTGGGTGTTCAAGGTGTTGGAGGATGTGGTGGAGACCCATGTTTACTACATCGACCACCGAACGGTTGGCCCGATAGGCAAATTGTAGGGGGTCTAGCAGGGGGTCGTGATTTCCTTAATCTGGTTGAAAACCAGTCTTTCAAAGGACTTCATGACCACAGAGGTCAGGGCAACAGGTCTGTAGTCATTTAGTCCTGAGGTAGTTGTCTTTTTAGGAATGGGTATTATTGTGGCGCTTTTAAAACAGGACGGAACAACACACAGCTTCAGTGATCTGTTGAAGATCTTAGTAAAGACAGGTGCAAGCTGGTCTTCACAGATCCTCAGGCAGGAGGGAGAGATTCCATCAGGACCTTGGGCCTTCTTGACTTTCTGTATTTTTAAAAGTCTAAGCACGTCTTCCTCCCAGATCTTCAGGGCAGGCTGGATGGGTGGCTTATAGTCAGATGGGTGTGAAGTGGTGTTGGATGGGAGCTAATTGCGGGGCTGTTCAAACCTGCAGTAGAATCTGGTAAGGTTGTCGGGCAGTTGATGATCTCCCAATGTCTGCGTAGGTGGCCTTCTGTAGCTGGTGATGTTCTGGAGACACCTCCAGGCAGTTGATGGCTCGTGACTGGACATCATGCTGCTTAGCTTGTTGGAGTAGTTTTTCTTTGCAGCTTTGATGTCTTTAGTGAGGGTGTTCCTTGACTGGTTGTTCAGCACCCAATCCCCACTTCTATATGCTACCTCCTTAGACCGGCTCAGCCGGTCTAAGGAGGTAGCATTTGGCATTAGGAGGTAGCATTTGGCATTAAACCAGACAAAAAATCCATGGCTTTCTATTTTGAATAAAAAAACAGATCATTGTGTTTTGGTTTCTAAACTTTAGGTGAATATAGTGACACCATCAAACTTTAGCATTTTATTAAAGGTTATTGTCCTATGTGGATGCAAACAACAACTGTTTTAGTAACTAAAAATTACATAACAATGTTGTGATAAAATACAGAAACCACAGTGTTGTTTGTAGTTTAGGTTGTAAAAGCATTGAGTCAAAAATGGTTGTAGCCCCTCCTCTTCTTTTTGGCCTTCAGAGGGCCTTCCCTCAACATCTAAGTTATAAAGCACCTCGCATTTTAACCTGACTACACACAAACTGTTTTGTTCAGTTTGTATCTGGAAAATATTACAACACATACTATATGACACTGGAAAAATGGTAGTATATGTCTTTTAAGCAGCCTAAGAGAGCCTATGCTCTGGAATACAACAATGGGTAATACATCGCTGGAAAGAAAAACACTAAAAGATACCTTTTGTCACAGCATCAATTATACAGTTAAACAAAATAACAAAAAAAGGAAAAGTTTTTATCTAGAGTTTTTATCTGAGCAGAATTGTGCCATTGAATACATTCCACTTTTGACATCTCTTTGATGAAACCAGCAGGAGTCCTCTCACTCCTTTTCCTCTTATCACACCGTCAAGCCAGCTTGCCGGCTCCCACACTGAGCTTCCCAGCAGAAAGGGCACTGCTTGTTAATGCCAAGGAGCTGGAAATGAGTCACAGCACCTTGTCACGTGGCTGATCTATACACGCCCTCTGTTCAGGAGCAAAAGAACACGGTTTTCCCAACTCATTTGACATTCAGCGGTGCTATCATGAAAGCTGTTCCCATCAAATAGAGGGAAATGAGCAAATTTGTGCGCTGACTTAGACATACAAAAGGAGAAAAGAACTGGGGTCTTCCTTCTGCGGGGCATAGATCATATGTCTGGTGAATAGTACGTATTAATACATTTGCACTTTTCTTACATGTCAAATGTCAAAATTTACACATAAAATTTTAATGAAAAAACCTATCTAGGTGTTCAGGCAGGCCATCAGTGTTTTTACTGTGTTTTTTTTAGCCTTCGAGTTTTTTTCGTGTTTTTTTTGAGTGCCAGGATGTGAGAACTAGCTTTATAGAGGGTAATTTTTTCGCTTACCATGTAAAGTGAGAATACACTCACCATAACCTTGTGGTGACTTTGGAATATACACTGGCCATCCTTTTTTTTACATCCGTTCAGCTGGTTAACACAGTTAGACAATCAGCCGATTACAATGGTAGCAACTCAGTTTATTTATGCATTTAGACATGTTGTAAATGAGTTGCTGTAGTTAATGGAAATAAATCTGAATTTCTTTGACGTCTATTGGTTGTTACCACCAGATGGTTTACCTGTATTTCTGTTTAAAACTTGTGATCAATTGGGATGGGATTGTCGTTCAGAAGCATTTCTGTGGTTTACAAAATATACAAAATGTATGAACTAAAATACTTTCCTCAGTTTAGAGGATACTGGACAGCATTGTCCACATGATCGCAGAAAATTAACAGTAGCTCAAACAACTTGTTACAACCAATCTCTTTATGCATAACATGTCAAACCTTAACAGTATTACTAAGTACATTCATAATGTGCTGCATCATGAATGTGAAGTGGACAAATATGAACCGACTCCACCATGTTATTGTATCAATTGAGATCTCTAAGGGTTGTTTCCAGCACCTAAATGTGTCAATTCCAGTCAGAATGAATGCATTTCTAAAAGCAGCACATGTGAGTTGTACCTAATTAGTAACCTGTTACTAACAATAACTTTAGGTACTTAGCAGCCCACAGCAGTATATTAGTTACCAACCAACATTTTAAATTTCCTGTTTATGTACAAGCTTGCATATCCTATGCAGGTTGATGAACTCAATGCAGACTTTTGAAATGCAATTTATTAATATAAGTAAAATTGTACAATTCATATAGTAATAACCCAAGTGTTAACTGACCAACAATAAATACATCATGTGATGTCTACTTAGCTGAACTAAACAGTTATTTTTGACATTTAGATGGTATTTATGTAATTTTTCAATTTGGTAATCCTAGAAATATTACCGTTAACACTCCTGCAATTACATTACTGGAGCAAAGATATCACAGCCTGTAAATTGGGCCAGGATTAGGTACTTAATCTTATCAGGTTACTAAAATGTAATGTTTTTTTTAAAATATATTATTATTCTAAAATTAAACATTACCCTTGTGTTTCTGTGAGAAAACCTCACATCTCGTCCTGACACCTTTGCTTTAAACTGGCATACCCCATTTTTCAAAAAGTCAAGCCCTAAGACCAATTCTGCTTGGACAGTATTGGGTACTACAAGCTAGTTATCTGGTTAATTGAAAAGAATGAAATAATGATTACCTGTATAAATTAGAGATACATTATCACTTGGATTTATTGCTTTCCAGAGGTTAATCTGTCTTGAAATGTAATCTGGTCTTTTATAGTTCAATTAAATTTAACAGTTTTTTCTACTTCACTGGCTTAGGTCTAAAGTTAAATTTAAGTCAATGCTCTATAGCAGTTGTGAAAAACAGGAAATGTGACTTTAGTGCATGTTTCAACAGGGCCACAAATCAAATCATGGGAAACAAAAAAATACATTTTTTGGTAATTTCAGTATTTTAAGTTCCTTCTTTGAGCATAGCAAGCTTATATTTGTTAAAGAGCAATCATCCCTAGATTCAATCAGCACTGGCAATAATGTTACATATTTACATAACAAGTAAATCTATAGATATAGATTTATATTTCATTGATCAAATCAATGTGTGCAGTAGTTGTTTACAGATTTCAGCCAGGAGGCTAGGAGGCCTGGCAGCAGTCAGCCATATTTGTCCTTACAGCAAGGCTAGCAGCAGGGCTACAGCTTCTGTTGTCTTTTTGCATTATACCCCTGCCACCTTCATTCATGTGTTTCTAATCTCTCTGTCTTGTTTTCTTTTATAAACCTTACTACTTACAACATGTGGAATAGGCATTGTTTAAAAGAGCTACAGTCAGCAAATTCTCACAAGAATAGATTTTTCTCATAGAACAGCAAATGTGCCCCTGCTAAGACAGGCAACTGGAGACTTCAATACATCACATGCTATTATTCCAAAGATTTACAAAAAGAATCCGCTCCAATAAACCAAAATCCCCAACCAGAAACAGTGCAACAAAAGTCATGCAGGGCCTTGCAAAATAATTGAAACCACACCATGCTTTCCACCTTGTATCATAACCACAATCTTCAGTGTATTTCAATCGGAGCACATAGCAGTTAAGTGTTAAAATAATCTACAAAGTAAAATAAAACAATGAAACTTTCACTGTCTCTATATATTTATTCTGAAACCATTTAAATACAATCCACTGGAAAAAGGTGACGTCAGTATTGATGACTAAATAGAATCTAACAAGGGTTGCAGTAGCACACAGGAAGACACTTATAAAAGAAAGCTGCCAGCCATGTAAGGAGTGGAGAAAATATATAAAGGAATGTGTTTAGGTAAGATGGGACCAAAATTACCCTTTTGACCTATGTGTAACATGGCATGTGCAGAGGAAAACTAACCATGCACAATCTGAGCACACAATTTCCAAGGGAGACATATTGTTGCCAGCATCATGCTGTGGTGATGGTTAAAATTAAAGTTGGTGCTTACAAACACCCTTCTAACTCTACGTGTAAGCTATTTAAAAAATAATAATTCTTATGCTAGCTGTTTGGAAGGCAAAATGTAGTTCTAAAAAAGTGTATATATATATATATATATATATATATATATATATATATATATATATATATATATATAGATTTTTTTTTTTTACCATACACTGTATGTGAGTATATTCTGAAGTTTTAACATGATAAAATGTGCAATGAATGGTCACCTTCTATTCTGTGACGTTGTCTGCTCTCCAGGTTTGTTTTACATATACTCTAGGGACTCTACTGAAAGCAGGGACACTAATGAAGTAACCTAAGACAGATCTAAGGGAATGACTGAAAGAGAAAACCTTTGAAGTCTAAAAGGCTGATTTGCTGGAATCAATTCAATGATTAATGGTTACAGTGAGCCACTTGGCTGAATTAGTCCCATTTGGAATTAGCAGCCGTTAGAAAATACCCACTGCATGTCTGAGTACTATAATGCACAACGCTTAGAGAGTGTAAGTTGTATAAAAACTAACATGCAGTGCGGTAACATATTCAGTACTACTACTTTTCATACTGCTGTAAGGAACACGAAAGCTATCATAGTGTCTGGTGGTTTTCATAAAGTGATTCATTCGTTTTACGTCAAAATCTCCAAATGAGTCTTCTGCTGTTTCTAAAATGAGCTCTTTGGTTTTCATGAGCCTTCTGCTTTATTTCTGTGTTCTTTCTTAAATGCTAGCTTTCCTTTTATATAGAACTGCAGGGATAAAAGTGATCTGCTTCAATCTAGTTCACAATAGTCTAGTGTAAGATTTATTCACGTAAACACACAATGGAAAAAAGAAATCTGAACTCAAGCAGAAATCACAAGGTAATTTGCAAAAAAAGAGAAGGAATGATGATAAATGCTTGTCTCACACTGTGTTGAGGTAGAGAGAAAACATTAGATTTTCCAATGATCCACCTACACTGCATTACACAACCTGTACAGCTGAGGCCAGCAGTCTCATAGTGTGAATGTGTCTATTCTACTTATTGTAATTCAACCAAGAAGTTAGAAAACCCATGAGAGGAACTAAATACAGCATTTCCTGTAGTATCATCATATACATTCTACTTTTTGGCTCTCTGTCCACATAAAATTAACATAAACTTGAGCTAATGGCAGGTAAATAAAAGAATAAGCAGAACATCGAGGAAGGATTATGATGCAAGTGTGTTCTGTACATGGACTCCTCCACAAATAATTTATGCAACACAGAAAAAAAAAAAAACATCCACATGTTTAATGATGCCACATACATCATTAACATTACTGAGAAGTTAACAGATAGATTACAAGATTGTTTACACAACTATCCCATAATCCCATAGGCACCTCTAAACTACAGTCAGGGAGGAAGACAGAAGTTGTGTTAAAGTCTAATTGGTTAGAAACCAAAAATAGAACTTTGTACAATGATGAAACGTAACACAAACATACACACACGTATTTTTTAGAGTACACATTCTCCTGATAAGGCAGTTTTGAAAATGTATCCATATATTTTTCCATAAAATATTAATTTCTTATCCATCATGCAGTTACTATCACCCTAATTTGTTATAGCATTCTCCAAATCTAATGTAGTACGGTTTTACAAACATTCTTGTAGTGAAAATAAAAAATCACAAAGGAAATTTTGATGTGTTTGACAATCACCCATTATGATCAGGAGATATACATTTAAAACAATGGCTTTATATAAAGAAAAAAATTGTCTCTGACCTGATGATGGGAATTAGGTTACCATGGCAACTATAGGTATCTTTATTCAGAGGTGCAAAACAGGTGATGGCAAATGAAATAATTATGCAAATTGATTTGTGCATATTTAACACCCCCCGACGGATTTCTTATGCTTCTGATAAGGCCCAGGCGCCCTCCATTCTGGCCTTGACAGACCAATGTAGAAGACAAAATGCCATGCAAAAAGGCATTTTGAGAAAACAAGTGCTGAGGAAACTGTAAGAAAATGACATGGAAGCTGAGATAGAGGAAAGAAAGTCATATTGCATCAGCGGTGAGAGAAAAGAAAACCAGAGTTTAAAACATCAACACAATCATTGGCAAAGGCTCATTTCAACACAGAGGATGGCAACGTTTTTTGAAAATGGAAGCTTTTAACTATAATCAGGGCATCTACCATGTAGATTAGATGATGAGTAAGCAAACTGTTCAGATACCAGGCAGACTTAAAGAGTCATAAGTACCTTAAAATAGATTTAAATGGAAATTTTCCATAACCTGCCAGAGGAACAGCACTAATGTGTAATCTGAGCACAAGATGATTTTTCTCATTTTGTCTCACTGCAGGTGCACAAAATCAACCAAAATTAATATCTTTTGTGCAAGAGGTTACACAAACATCCTCTTCATCAACTCAATGAGCAAATGTGTCTAAGTGGCTCTTATCAGCAGCCTAACACATCCTCTTGCCAGGTGCAGTATGGATAAAACCCTCTTAGTCACCTTGCCATGCATGGCACAGTACCAGAAGTGTCACTGAATAACCTGAAGAGGATTCAGTTCAAAGAAATGAAGAGCAAAGAAACAATAGCTTGCCCATCTGGTTGATTAAAAAAACAGAAACCTGAATTATAGAGGCTTAAAAAACACAGGCACATCCCGATATATCATGTATACAGCCATTACACATAGACTGAATGTTGAATATTTATTTAATCTAATGAAACTCTAAAACCTCTTTTCTCAAAAAGTTAAAAGGAACCGCCTCTTCTGAGTTCTTTATCCAAAGTATATTAATAAAAACATTCAAAGAAGGGAAGAACCGCAGTAGAAAAAGGTGCAGACGGCAGCAGGGATAAGTGCACCTCCGTAGGGACTTTAAAGAAAGTAAATTAAGGGGGTTAGGGAATATTTACAGAGCAAGGACCGAGGATGGAGTTCAAACATGTCTAGGACATTGGATGCAACAGTTATACTCCTGTAGTTTTAATTCATCATGTAGCAGAGACCAAAACAGAAGTCAGGGCTACATAGCGTACGGAATGCACTCTGGCTCGATTGTTCAAGATCTTCTTTTCAGATAAAAGAAATTTTCCATTTCATTTACAGATCAGGGCCCCAGAGGACTGTGGAAGGAAAAGGTAAATGTATTTGTACAGCACATTTCATGTACAAGAGAATTTAAAGTGTTTGAGGGTTTAGATTAAAAAGCACATTAAAAAGTTAAGTGGAAAAAAACATGAAAAATGTGGTTTTCTGTTCCATGCTACTTTTAAGGTTTAAATGCTCAAAGCAGCATCTATTCCATTGTAAACTTTGTTATTCCTCAAAGCTAGTTTAAGTTACTTAAAATAGGGACAAAGTCTTTACTAGTCAAATTATAAAAACAACTTTTTGTTTAATTAGCAATATACTAAAAATGAAATTATTACTTTCCTCAGTCATGCACCCACTTAAAAGAAAACGGCAGTGAAACTAATCTATTTATCCTCACAAAAACTAAAAATAAATCACATTTACAAACAACATCAAAACCATGACTTGGCTACTTTAAAGAGATGCAAGAAACCCTGAAAGGGATTTAAAGGTGTGTTTTAAACTTCATAGATCATTTAAGATCATTATGTTGATGACCCTCCACTCATCACACCCAATGATTGGAGGGTTTCTGTTTACCATAAACCCTACACTCATACATTTAAGTTCTGATTCTCTAGTATCTGTCCTAATAACCTTCTGCCACTGTTCTTTTTAAGGGGTTACCATCTTTCATTTAGCACAGCTGATTTCAATAAATTGGTCATTAACAGAATTTCTGCCAAGCAGATGACATGTTAAACAAAGAGGGTATAAGTTTATATCAGTTGAGTTGAAGAGGGAAATATACAAAATTCAGTATAATATAGATACATACCGAAATTGTGAGGGTACAAACAAATGATCCACTATATACAAACTGTACTGACATGATAGCATCCCGCAGTTGGAGTAGATTTGTTACTCCATGATTGGAATCTCTCAGTCTACTATATCCTAAAGGAATTCCATTGGAATGGATCTGAGGACTGTGGGACCATTGGGGAATAGTTTAAAACCCCTTTTTAAAAGACATTTTGAGCATTAACAGATTTTGCATTATCGTCCTGTAAGCGGCGAAAATAAAAGCAGTGCATTGGAAGTGAAACGGCATGAAGTTCAAGTTGTGTTCAACTTGTATTAACAAACTCAAAGTATACCAAGGAATGCCACTTAGACCATTACACCACCATCATTAACCTGAACCTTTGATACAAGGCAAGATGCATCGAAGCTATCATATTGTTTATGCCAGTAACACCTGAATATTGAAGCTTTAAAATTGTTCCAATCCATTATTGTTCAATTTAGTTGGGCCTGCACAAATTGTAGCGTAAGTTTATTGTTCTTACAAAGCAGAAGTACTACGTTCAAAGTTACCTAAATCACTGATCTTTTGCCTGGTTTAAAATTCAGACTGTAGGAAAGCCCTCTTAAGCACATGCACGTACCTAAATGTGTTCCACCGTTGCTAGTCGATTAGATGGACTTTTATTTAAACAGGTATATCTAATCAGGTCCAGTACTATGTTATAGTAGTATATTTACAAAGTAATATGAAAGCTTGAGGTTAAGTGAAAAAGTCAGGAAGAAAGATTTTAAAAGATGGGCATTTTAGACATTTAATCTTCTAAACTGACAAGAATCAAAGAATCATGGTAAAATGACATCTGGTTCATGTTTGAATCCATCTTATGATGAAATCAAAGTGAATAAGTTATATCAACATGAAAAGGGCCCTCACTATGAACCACACACAGATACGAATATCTGTTACACATATTAGAGCCTGAAGAAAAGCTTTAAAAAAAAACAACCTCTTACATATGACTGAGCTAAAGCTAGGTGAATAAAACCATTATTTCGCAAGAAGTGTCAATCAGCTGTCTGGCAGAAGGGTTTAAGCCAAGAACACAATTCATTGTTTCTTCTTGCAACACTATTCCATCTGTAGGTGTGGTTCAGCTTGGCTTTAATAGTATGCAAAGATGTGACACTGGGCTTGAGTATCACTATGTGCTGATATGCCTGCACCCATCACAACTGATCTTCCTTTTTGACATCTTCCCTTTCACAGGCAGATGACCTGCTAATGAATAATTTACAATCCTGCTAACGTTTTCAGATTAGACAGAGAAAATTGTTTCGGGAACACATGAATGTTTAAAGACGAGTCACTGAACCTCTGTGGTATCTCGAGGGTGCTTCGCTGCTGTCATTAATTTTTGCCCAAACTGCTATCAGAAGGCCGAAATGGTGGCATGAAACTCCAAGCAAATTCAGCAGAAAAAACCCCCCATCCATTTAATTTGTTGTGAGGAATCGTTCATTCCAGTGTGAATACATTTCTCAATATATATAAAAAAATATATAACGAGAAGTCTAACAGTGCAGTGCCAAACATGCATCTGCGCTTAGATATGGGCGGGTGGGTAGGTGGTTAAGCCACCTCTTACCATTATTTGTAGTGCATCTGCATTTCCTGGCAAATATTCTCTGTAAGCTCTACATAACAGGATTTATAGTGCATCTACATATCAACACAAACTTTTTTATGTTAGCCCAAGGGGTTGCGATGGGCTGACGTCAACTGAAATGAGTAATGAAATAAGAAATTGAATGTTTTGGAATGTTTTCTATCATGCAAACAATTTTAAAATAATAAATTGTGAAAAAGCGTATGACATGAGACATCCCTTATATAAGAATATATTGATTAAATTCTAAATTTGTTTAGGTGGAAGATTATGGTTTTTAATCAACATAAATGTGTGAGGTCTACAGGTATGTTGCTATAGACTTTAAGATAAAAATATGATTTGTTTTTTATACTTATTGTTTAGAGAAATGATCTGTACATGTATTATTAAAAAAAAAACTTTAAATCAAATTGCTTTTCCTTTTCTATTATCAAATAGCAGATTATGTGTTGAGTTGCCAACAGCAAGTTAGTGACTCTTAATTTGCTACCAAATGTGTTCAAACTTTGTACTTTAAGATTGCATTGTTTATTACTCAATATTGATGCTGACCTTGTTTTTTTATTTTCCCAGTATACTGTAATGTCACTGAATGTCACAAATCTGCCTTCTTAAACATGACAATGGAGTAATTGCACTCCGTGGGCTTTTTATTCACCGGGTCGTTTTACAACATTGTATATTTGCCAATATTCACTTTGTTTTGTGCATGCTAAATATAATTTTTAAAGTTACAGTAGATCCGACAGTGTACCAGCAGAGTTTTGCCAATAAAGTATCAGGTAATACTGAATATTACCATTTCCAGTACTGCTGCAGGTTTTTGTTGTACTTGTCTTTGTAGTTTTATTGTCTGAAGGCTTTTGTCATCCTACAGGTTCATTTGTACTTCTTTGTTACCACCTTCTCTTCACTCTACGCTTCACCTGTCACGATACATGTGTGGATGTGGGTGGGAATCAGGAAAGATGGATGCTAGAGGTGCAAGTACAGGTGGATTTAGTTTGCAAGTCTTTGCTACAAATTACAGGTATCAAACTGTGAATTAGCTTTAACAAATACTTAAGCTACAGCTCACTGTTCATATGTGAGAATGTTCTGAGGAAAGCACTGGGGAACACAAGCAAGGATAACTTTGTCTTCAAAAGGTAAAGCAAGTGGCAGAGTGCTATTTTCTAAGATTATATGTTTACAGTGTTCCAGTGGTGATTGTTGTTGTTGCAAGTATCTTATACCATTGGTAGTAGGAACAATGTTATACGTCAGGAAGGTAGGAATCTAACATTTCCTTTATATCTTGCTCTTTTCCCAGCTTTGAACATCTGCCAAATAAAAGCCTTTGCAAAAACCTTCTCTTTTTTTTGCTATATTGTTTTTGATGAGCAAGTACTTAAAGATGATAATAATCCAATTTTTATGGTATCCTTATTTAAGGATAGCATAAGTTTACATCCGTCCATCCATTTGCTTCCCACTTATCCGAAGTCGGGTCGCGGGGGCAGCAGCCCGAGCAGGGAAACCCAGACTTCCCTCTCCCCGGCCACGTCCACCAGCTCCTCAGGGAGGATCTCGAGGCGCTCCCAGGAGAGCCGGGACACATAGTCCCTCCAGCGCATCCTGGGTCTACCCCGGGGTCTCTTCCCGGTGGGATATGCCTGGAATACCTCACCAGGGAGGCGTCCAGGGGGCATCCTGACCAGGAGCCCGGGCCACCTCAGCTGGCTCCTCTCGATGCGGAGGAGCAGCGGCTCTACTTTGAGCCCCTCCCGGATGACCGAGCTTCTCACTCTATCTCTTATGGGAGAGCCCGGCCACCCTGCGGAGTAATTAATAAGGTGTTATTTTTTGCTCTTTTCTATCTCAAACATTAATTTATTTATTGTAGAGTTGCTTTTCTTGATCTTTTCTCTGGAGCTGCATATTCCTTCTAATTCGTTTGACTAGGATGTTTTTTTTCCTTGCTGACCCACTTTTGCTGCACTTACAGAAAAAATGAAAATAAATAATAATCACCAATAGCATCCTTTACCCAGCTGAAGGCCATTTAAAAGTGTTATTCAGCCACACTTGACACTGAAACACAAAGATCAAGTTTTATTGGGAAAATATATAGAGGGAAACTGCTACCCAGATATGAGTGTTTGACCAAGACATGTGCATCTTTCCTTCTAATTTTTTAAGTACGTATGGTCTATGAAATGAACTCTAACCGAAACTCTGCAGAAGCTAATTTCCGAAAAATTGTTGATAAAACTATCGGGTTCAATTTTGATTTCCAGCATACCAACAATCCTATGCTGAAACATATTCTTTTAGAAAATACTAATGTAGCATTTGGACTAATTGGTAGAAAGGTGCTTACTTTATGGGGTATTTTTATTAATTATCTTTTTTATTAAAGAGAATTTAGAACAAAAGGTTTGCATGAGTACATACATATGTAAATTATAGAAGAATTCTGACTACCTAAAAATTCTGTATTGTTTCTCCTCATGGGCTTATACCAACAACATTGGTGACCCGCTAAATCCTGGGCATTTGTATTGTATGATAAAATGAATAATAATGAAAAAAATAATTGTGCTACTGGCACTCCAGGGGATGATACCACCAGGGAAAAATAATAATGATAATAATAATAATAATAATAATAATAATGTGTTTTCTTTCTGTATAGATAAAAAACTGATTAAACCCTTGCTTGATACTGTGCTCTGTTACTCTGAAACAGCAATGTTGAGTAATTCGATTCGAACCCGATCACCTTCTGAGAATTAATTTTCTTCTTCGTCCAGTTAGAGTTGATATGTAACGAGTAAAAATCCTATTAGTTCTAATGCCAGAGTAAACGATTATATTTACAGCAAGCTGTACCAAATAAAAGGCATAAAATTAAAATAGCTTACATGATAATAGTTGCTAGATTGATTTCACTGTAGCATGAAGAGTAGAGAATATTTATCCTTTCCCCAGTAAAATTACACATCAAGTTAAAACAACACTTTGCAACCATTAAAAAACATAAAGGATACATACCCTCCTTTGATTATTTATATAATTAGACCCATCCATCAATCATCAATCCATTTGTCCGTCCATCCAACCATCCGTCCAATCATGAGTTGATTAATTATTGATGCCAGTTTTGGGACTCTGTGGGGTAATCGCTTTATAAAACTGCAAGTCAACAATTGAAACATATATAGTTTAAATATGGAGCTATGAAACATCTATTGAAATAAGGTTGTAGGATGTTCTTCCTAACCTTTCTTCAAATCTGTATAGTGTATGTATAACATACACTATCCGTTTCTACAAAATCTATTCACAGATTTAAGTAGAGCATTGCTTGTGGTTGTTGTGCTGCGCAATCAATCCTCTTGTCAACCTACAGTTTTAAAGATGTTGTGACAGTCGCTTGAACAATATTGGTATTGCACTGGCTGCAACATAATATAAAACTATGACTGATCCACTTATAAGGTAAGAGATGTTCTATTTATAAACATATTCATATTTTTCAAAATTGACCATGGTAAGTGTAGCAGTTTATCTTGGTTTCTTGGAACAAAGTTATTTCTCAAATGTTTCCAGCTTGTGAAGCTGTTGTATCAAAGATCTAAATTAATGAGTTTAGTATTTGTGCAATTGTGGTAGATTTCTTCCCAGAATCGGTGAAAGCTTCCTGATCATCTATAACTCACAAGTGTTTTCCTTTGCAATTCAATTATTCTTTAAAAGTACTCTTAGCAGTTCCTTAGTAAAACCCCTTGCTTGTACAGGCTTCAGTTCAATCACATCCTCTACCCTTACCTACCATTTTTCAAAGATATGGACTAAAGAAAATGCTACCCATCAACCCCATAGTTTGAAGAAGTTTTAATTCTTGCACAAACAGCTTGGCTTTATTCTGACATTTTTATCTCTACTCATTGATGTTCTGTTGTACGATTGAGGCTTTTGGTTACTTGAAAAAAATTTACTTTGTTGTCTTTAAGCTTTTTTTGTAACAGATATAGCAGTGTACTGAGTGTCTTTGTTCATCTAGATGGCCTATTTATGCCCAAACTTTAACTTCTTGTTTGGTATCACTTTAGATGTTGGTTCAGTACTTCAAAATTGTATTCCTTTCTGAAGATGCTGTTTATTTTAGAGTTTAAGTTACGGTAAGTGCACCAGTACTACTTTCTGTCCAAAAACCCACACAACATGACTGTAGTTTACATTTGGGATGATTTGCGTGATTACAATGAAAATTTGGCCATTAAGGCCAAAAGTATTTTAATTTAATCAAGCTACAGGAAATGCCTTTAAAAATAAAGGTCTTTCTCTACAAATGTATTTTTACCCAAAGGCTTTTTTAACACAATTTGAACTGCCTCCATGGTGTAAATAGATTTTTTTTACTGCAGAGGAACCTAAGCTACTACACTGTAGCCGAGACTGCCATGTAGTGGTGCCACTGGGCACTCCGGCCACTTATAGCAGATATAGATGACAACTTCCAGGGATTAAAAAACTATTTAAAAGGAGCATCAATTTTAATTTGAATATGGTAAAAGAAAAATCTTTACTTGCACTACAGCAATAAACTGTTTGTAAGTGCAGAACAGGTTTTAGTATGCCTCCAGTGGTATTCTCATGCTTTATATTGGTGGTTTGAATTCGAAAGCCTCTGTGCCATCACACTGATATTTTGCTTGCTCCAGAAACTCTATTTACCATATTTTAGAAAATTAGACATTAAAACTACTCATTACATCTCTGTGTAATTACAGTGCATTGTATGCATTTTCTTCAATTGTGAAAAAAAGCTAAGCAATGCAGATGTCGATGAAAATAAGAACTTAAAGTACCACAAAACTGAACTTCTTAACAATCTTTTCACCTTTGATCAAAGACAGCTCAGTAGTTGTTAAAACCTAAACTGTGTTCTTTAAGCCACATAAAAAATTCCTCCCCAAAAGGAAGGTAACACACTGCAAACACCATAATCAGTCTTTTTCTTCTCAATAATCAGACACTATTAACCATTTAGCATGTAATCACAACTAAGGAACAAGAGCTTAAATTTACAACATTGATATAAATGCAACTGATCTCATCTCAGGAGAATCTGGTGTGGTCAAGAGTCATAAAGTATTCATTTAAATTTATCGACTAGGATTTTCTTTCCATAAGGTATGGCTAATGATACTCATAAAAACAAAGTTCAACCATAAATTAAACCCTGCTGCGTAGACTTTTACACTTTTAAAATATCCTCAAAAAAAGAATTTTTGTTGAGTAAACCTTTGTTAACAGAGACTGGAGAACTTTTTTATTTAAACCAACAAGAGGGGGATTTATACTGTCTACCCATATTCTTTTTCATTATCCTTGTGTGAATATTGAATTATGACAGGTAGTCCTCCACATTCTAACCTGTTGTTTTATTAAGACAAACTAGGGTCTTTAAATGTTAACAAATTCCGTAGTTCAGACTATGTACCTTTTAAGGGTAAGATGTTCATGTGTATGTTCCTGTCTTGTTTTTAACTAATACCAGGGTAGGAGAAAAAGCATTCCAAATGCACTGCAAACTATGTATGAAAGGGGAGAAGAGCTATTTCTCAAATCTCCTCATGCTGAAATTCTAGGTTACGGGGCACATAGATGACCATCTTTTTCATAACAAAATACGATAATGTCTTTAGTTGGACAAAGGGAAGGTCTAAAAACTGTCATCCAAGGGAGGTAAGTATAATTAGGGGATCTATTTTCAGCAACTCCAGTTTCTGTGAAAAGTGGGTCACAGTAGTGTCATGGAAGGACAGTTTGAAATATGAGATGCCTTATAGAATCCAAAGAACTGCCTTGTGGCATCCAATTACCAAACAAAATGTAAATCATACCACAATACTAACGAAACAGTCGTGTTCTTTCAGCTTATTTTTTTATTACAATATTTATACAAATAAAACCGGATCAAACTTCATGTAATCATGCATTATGTTGCAATGTAAGATGATAAGCCTTTAGTCATTAGGGCATCATACCATTATTAGAATTTTCAGATTGACGTCTAAAAGGATATTAACAAATCTGTGGCCTAACATATTTAAGGAACTATTTCTCCTGATTACCAGCAGTCCTAGCGCCTGTCAGCAGTCTGAGGTACACTAAGGGCAGAGTTGGAGTTTTGTCAGTCCCAAGTGAAAAGAACAAGTCTGCAGGTTTAGGATAAATAGGGTCTGGGAGGCAGACTCCTGCCAGATTACATGACATCATAAAATGACCTTAGGCAAGGACATTTTGAGATGAGAAGTACCCTCCAGGAATTTTCCCCTCCTAATTTAAGGATATTTATGTTTAAGCACAATTTTGCATTAGTCCTCATTAAAACTTTTTAACCAGCAAAAATGCAATAGTTATAATTAAATTTAGATGAATAATTCAGATGCTATTGTGTAAATCTGCACAACATATAGATTATGTCACAAATATCACTTTGGAAGTATCTTTGGCAAATTTTTTGATGTATTTGCAAATTCCGCTCCAGTTTGACACTATTGACAGCAAAGGCCAGGCATTCTCATTCTTGTTCTAAATTCATTTACGTGACAAACCCCTACAGCACCTCTGATTTTAACTAGAGTGAGCGAGGGGAATGTAATGCGTTTTAAAGCAGGGGCACTGACTTTGGAATAAATTTGACCAGGGTCACAATTAATATACCTTTTCTAAATCCTGAGCTTTTTGAAGCTACCAAAGTAGAATCTCTAAAAACAATCTCTAAGAAGATAGGGAGACCTCAAATTACTTTTCCCCCAGGATTTTGTTACCTGATTTTTCAATTGGGCTTCTTTTTGCACAATCACAGCAGGATAAATCCATCAACAGAAGTGTGTGTAATCGGATTTTGCTTGCAGCTGTAAAACACCATCAATAGCAGAAATGATTGAAACCAAGTCGGCATTGTGATTAGTATGGGGTTGTAGCTACCTCATTTCGGCAACACAATGAAAATGCTGACATGACAGGGTGGGAAGATTTAAGAAATAGCATGCAAAGTAATGAAAGCAAATATTTCAAAACTCACATCTTGCAGGGGACATGATGTTTTTTTAGAATAAATTACGTGTTCGACATTCAGCATGGCCACCAACAGCAAACATGCAAGTTAAAAGGTACATCTAAATAATAGCAATATCCACCAAAATCTAATCTGCTATCCCAAGTGATGTAAACATCAGGGTAAAAGAACATGAGAGTCTGGAAAAATACACAGGGTTAATGGAAAGACTAGAAAGAGTGCAGTCCTGGGAACAGCTAAGACCACCCTTAAGCTACAGGCTTCAAGAGGCAGATTCCTGCATCCCGACGCTTGTTAACGCAATTTCCTAATCAGCCAATCACATGGCAGCAACTCAATGCATTTAGGCATGTAGACATGGTCAAGACGATCTGCTTCAGCTCAAACCAAGCATCGGAATGGGGAAAAAAGGTGATTTAAGTGACTTTTAAAATGGTTCCAGACAGGCTGGTCTGAGTATTTCAGAAACTGCTACTCTACTGGGATTTTCACGCACACCACCTCTGGGGTTTACAGAGAATGGTCCAAAAAAGAGAAAATATCCACGGAGCGGCCAAAGGCCAGAGGAGAATGGTCCGACTGGTTCGAGCTGATAGAAAGGCAACAGTAACTCAAATAACCACTCATTACAACCAAGGAAAGCAGAACAGCAACTCTGAATGCACAACACGTCGAACCTTGAGGCACATGGGCTACAGAAACAGAAGACCACAGTGGGTGCCACTGCTGTCAGCTAAGAACAGGAAACTGATGCTACAATTTGCACAGGCTCACCGAAGTTGGACAACACAAGAATAAAAAAACGTTGCCTGGTCTGATGAGACTCAATTTCTGTTTCAACATTCGCATGGTAGGGTCAAAATTTGGCATCAACAACATGGATCCATCCTGCCTTTTATCAACGGGTCAGGTTGGTGGTGGTGTAAGGGTGTGGGGGATATTTTCTTGCCACTCTTTGGGACCCTTAGTACCGATTGAGCATTGTTGCAACACCACAGCCTAACTGTGTAGATGATAACAACTCTGCATACTTCTTTTAAAATTATTTATTTGGCTCCATTTTACTTAGCCAGGAAGCCTAGTTTTGTTTTAATTTGCAGTAAATCCTACTTTTAAAAATAAAATATTGAAGTGCTTCAAGTAAATTGTATAGCTGTGCAACTAACTGATATTATTTTCACTTTTGAAATATAATTACTGAAACAATACTACTTACTGAGTTCAACTTGTATAATAAAAGGGACGATTAATTCCCTTTCATAAGTGTAGGGTGTCAGCAGTGGGTAAAGCAGTGAGTAAGCTGTGTTAGTGTTTTTTCTGCCCTTGTTGTGGCTAGAGTTAACAGCTTCTGCCTCTCCATATCACACACATTTTATGGCAAGATTCAAGAGGCTTTCTGAGCCCAGTTCAAACTCTGCTGCATTGTATTGATCTAACCCTGACATGGCTGTAATGCAGGACACTCCTCCTAATGGCAGGCGATAAAGCAGCTGTAAAGCTGCTGCAATTTGCTACTCCATCACTGAAATGATTGATTGCAGTGAGCAAGAGTAGAACAGAAATTAGGGGACTGCATTAGCTTAATGAACATTTTTTGATACACTCCCATATTGCACACAAAAATCCCCTATATGGTTTTTTGAGCGGATGACAAAAAGGAAAGATTTTACCACGGAGAGCAACAAAAATCAAGTGTGATGTTTTGGAGTAGTTCTATAGTTTTTCTGAGAAGGCATGCTCAATGAAGACGTCACTTTCTCCGTGAATGTGTTTGCTGGAAGCTTGTTGAGGGAAAAAAACTTGGCATTTCTGTTTGTTTACTTTGTCTCAGGGGAATTTTGTAAAATGTCTGAAGAGAGCTAATTGCTTTAAAAAAAATACTAACCTTTCACATTTGAATTCATGTTACTTACAGCAATTACACTACACCAAAGGATATATAATTTTTTTCCCTTTAGATTTCAGTAATGTGATCTCTGTGGAGAAAACCTATTTACTTGTGTTGCACAGACACAATTGATAAATGATAACCATTTTATAAATTTCATGTAGCTTTGATTGAATTCAGATTGATGCTGCAGCACCAATAAAATAAAAAAAAGTCAGACGACTATTTTAAAAACCATTAGTGACAGTAAAAGCAAACCAATTTAGCCCAGTTGATTAAATTCAACAAAATTCTTTCCAACATGGTCCAATAGGTTAGCGTTAGGCTTTTAAGGTTCGGTTAATCTCAATCCTATATAGATACTATATTACTCACTCTAATTATAAGACCAAAAATATGTCAATATAGCAGAATTAAAACTAGTCACAGGCAGGATGTGTACCTTCTGAACTACTTGTACCAAATTACCATCAACTGGTCAGTCTATGTGTCATGTTCAGTGATTCTGACACAATAGTAACACAAAAAAAGATAGAAACCTAAAGAAGACTATAGGTCAAATAGTGGCAAAGCATGTAGGAAATGTCCTCCTGGTGGGTAAAAATTTGATTCATTAAAAATAAAGATTAGCAAATCTAGACACATATGAAATGGGGACCAGATGCAGTAATCTTTAGTTCAAAGCATTTTATGTGGAAAGAAACAGCAAAATAACCAAACAACTCATTATGGTCAAAGAACCAAAAATATGCGGACAAAGTGGCAACGTCAAGTAAGTAGCACATAAACAGATTGCAATATTTACACAGACCATACTAAAGAAATCTTTTGCATTTGGAATCTGTAGATTGCTTCACATGAAACACACATCAAGATTCATTTTTTCCCACATTTTAAACTGATCTTATTCACATTTCCTCTCTCATAAATGACCAATTTTGAGTAGTTGCAGAATGATTTGCAACCTCTTGCTAGTAATTTTATGGTCATATTATAAAATGAAGTCATCTTCAAGTCTAAGTTGAAGAAAACTCATAGCTTTAAAAATAGTTAAAATTGGCAGTGAAGTGTGCATTGCAAAATTAGCTATTCAGACATTAACAAACCCTTATGAAGTCATTACTCAAAGATAATTACCCCATAGGGTTGGCATGCTTGTTTGTCTAATAATTAAACATCATCTGTAACTGTAGAACCCTTCAGTTTTTTTAGTTTATAAAACATGTTATTTCAATGCCAGCTTTTAAAGTGAGAGCAAGAAGGCTCTGTTGCCAAAACAGATATGTTTTAAGATGGAGGAAATACACAGTGCCTTACTAAAACCTGAATGTTCACTAGGATTAGAGAAATATATTCCTGTTATGCAACCACAATAAATGAAAAAAACAAAAACAAAAAAACTGCATGTATTTTCTAAATGAGCTTTAATTTGTTCAGGGTTACCTCCAATTATTTAAGGGTTATAGCCATTATGCAGAGTTTATGCAATAATAACAAATGGTGTCCTTGAAGCATTGCTTTTTAACAGTGAGGGCCCTGGATAATACCAAGTATTTTATTATGAGAGGAAGATGAAGCGGTTTGCACAAAAAGAAAATAAAATAAAACTTGCCATTCTCGATATCTGCATTAGCTTGCGGAGCAAAAAAACAACATTTGACTGAAGCATGTGTTGAGCATGCAGGATCCACACATTACCGATAAGATACCCTGTGGTTTTGTAAAATTAGCCTGACGATGCAGCATTGCAGCAAGAAAGACAGATTGACTGTTTATGAGTATTTGTGAATCAATTTATGTCCAGAATTATGAGGGTTAAATTAAACTGTTCAGGTCTTTGATTTTATTCTTCCTCAACCATGCTAGAAAGAGTTTGCTGTTACTGAATTGTCACTTACTTTCTGTGCACTTAAACATAGATTTTTATTGGCCCCACTGGGAATTATTGCCACAGTTATCAGCTCAATTATTTATAGCTTAAACCTTGTTGCCACTAGTGCTACTCGTACCATGGGTCCAGAACCAGGACTTCAAATAGTTTTAGAAAGTCCTGATTCCTCTCACATATTCTCTTGTACATTTTTCTGCTGTATCATGTAGGTTCGGGTACTGAGATGGCTGTTGAAAAGGATTTTGTGTATGTTTAACCTCCTGTGTGGGTTGGACCATATGTTTTGGATTATTATCTTACTGAAAGAGACAGTGATTGTCCAATTATTAGTTTGTCATGCAAAAGACAGAGACCTTCTAAAACCTCTGGGTGCTTAAAAAGATTTATGTCTTTAAGTAAGAAGCAGGCCTACATATTCTGATTATCAACTTACTCAACACAGCTGTGTTGTACTCTATCTTTTCTCTGTCTGTTTTTCACTCCACAGAAGCTACACCTGATCTGGCGTTCTGTTAGCTGTCTTGTTCTCTTAGAGGTACTCTTCCGCTTGGATTTTGCAGCAGTGCTTCTACAGCAGTTCTTATGCTTTGTTTTGTTGGTCTGCTCTAACCTCAAAAACCCCAGTTCGTGATGGCAAATGGATGGTCGTACAGAGCCATGTTGGTGGAGGTTTCTTGCTGTTAAATGGGAATCAGCACAAGGGATTGCTGTAAAGTTAATGACAAACCTCTAGTGATTTTTTACTGTTGCCTCATGCTGGTACAGGAAAATCTACAACCCAATGACTCGATGCAATCTGCTGAGTTTAACTAGATTTTAACTAGAAAACTTTTTTAACTAATTTAAATAATAAACTGAACTTAACTAGACTAAGTTAAAATGAATGTATGTATAGCTGACTTCACAAACTTTTTTCCAACATATATATGTGATGTGTGAAGTTTCATTAAATGATTCCTTAATTTTTGGCCAGACTCTTCTGGGATGCTTATTGCCAAAAAGTTCAACTCAATCTCATTTGACCGACACATAGTTGACAGTTAAAATCCCAGTATAGCTTAGCAAACATCGCATTTTTTAGTCCACAGAAAACGTTGTTTTCTTCTAGCACGATTTCGAAATGAATTTTTACCATAGATAGATAAAGTGTAGTGGTGATACGGATTGTTTGACTACATCAAGCCACTCTTTTGTGTATTTATTTCACTGTGAGCTTCTGCAATTATGATTAGTGCCTTGCTATAATGCGTCCAATGAATTGTGCCAAGGTAGACATGGGTGCTCATTCAGAGGCTAGAAGAAATGGGCCTATGTGTCATGTCATATTTATATCCCAAAACAAAAACAGTAAGCCATCCATTTATCTATTTTGTTTAGCCACTTAATCTATGCAGAGTCACACTGTGCCCAGCCCTAGTGGTGAATATACCAGAGGCAGAGCATACCCTGAACTCAATCAGTCTGTCATGGGAAAATGGAGTGACACACAACTACCCATGCAAACTTGTGTTTAAGTCAAGTATGTTTAAGAGACACCAATTAAAGTACCCTGAATTAACACATTCAAATTTATGGAATATGCATTCTAAGGTGTGATGTAAAGTATGGCTTGGTGCATGATATTTGACTGCGATTTAAAAAGTTGAAAAAAAATATATGTGTAATATATGTAATATATATATTAAACTATAAACTGACTGGCCATTTTATGGAGCGCTGATGATAGTCATTTCTGCACACTTTGGCCAGTGTTAAATTGACAGGTGATATAGATAAAATCGAGTGGCAAATTTTTACCTCTTTTCTGTGAACTGCTCTGACAACCACCTTTCACAGCAGGCTCTGCTCTCTGCTCCATTAAACCTCCGACATACTCGTATTCAATATCCTCTACATGCTTCACACAATCACTGCAAAACCGTATGTACTATCTTTCTGTCCTTCTTGTCTATCCCAGTTTCCATGCCTTGACATTCCGTTTTGTCCACTGACAAAACTGAATATATATTTGCCCGATGACCTAATTTGACCTTCTTTGTTAACTTTCTTCCACGCCTCCCTGTCAATCTCCTCAAGTCCTTCCTGTCTGATGCTGTGCAAATTGAATGGACATATATCCAGGAGTACGAACCTGACTCAAATGTGACTTCTCTTATTACCTGTTTCTTTGATGCAACTTCACATCCTCTTATACACATTTAATTCTCCTGCCATGTTAACTCTCTTGCTTTAATTTAAGTTGTTAACTCACAACATGTTTCTCCTCAACTATCTTTTAACTCCCCTCATCTCTATTAGTCTTCACTGTTTTGTCATCTTAATCAGGACAAGTCGAGCAGTTTGGTTTTGTTATAACACCACACTGACCTTATTTCTAATTTCCTGTACTTCCTGTTCTGACTTCAGCGACTTTGGTTTAAATCATTCAAGGCCCTTTCTCCACAGATGAGGCCCGGAAACTACTCCACTGTCTTTCCACTTTTTCTGATTGCGATCATCAGCACCTCTCTGATGTCGGACCAATTACTGTCTGCCTTTAGGTAATCCAAATTGCCTCACAGTAATGGAACATTTCAGGTTTCAGTCAAAAGTTAATCAATATTAATAATATCCAGTAGTAACTACACTTGAAATTCTGTATTGCCTATTTATACATAAATATTTAAGAAAATCACTCATTGACATTTATCTATTGCATAGTATTTAAAATGTTAGCATTAATTTATTTGTTCTGTCCACCAATGCCCTTACATTAGGAATTAATATGAGAATGTGTTTAATTAAAAGAGACTTTGTTTTAATTATTATACAGTAAAATATTATATAATTTTTAGCATTTTGTAACTAGGATTGGGTGGAGATTAACTCTGAAGTCCTGACAAATTCTCCTGTGAAATTGCATACCTGGACTTTAACTGTGCTAGTTTAACATTTTATGATATTTTAATAATTTATATTTTATTTTATTTTATAATTTTTTTTACCACAATTCCCGTATATAGTTTTTTTAAAATATTGGCTCAAATAAGCATCCCCAAAGCATGATGCTGATGCCAACATATTTTAGAGTCAGTATTCTGTGTTCAGGGTGATGCAGTTTGATTCTTAAAATACATATTTTTTCAATTAGATCACATGGTTGGATCTTTGTAACATAATAGAAGCAACTTCTTCTATAAGTCTTTTCTTTTATTAACAGATTTCTTCTTGAAATTTGTTTAAAAAGGCCTTATTTGAAGACTCCACGAGAGCAACTGTATTACATTACCTGGTAAATTAAACTAATCACGCAACAAAAGTGGCAAAAAAAACAACAACACATATGGACTTAAGGTGAAGAAACCTGCACTCCCATTCTTAAGCATGAACTACTGACCTCAACAGAGAAAATCCTCCAAGTAAAAAAAGAAAGAAGCAATGGTTATGTAAGTGAATCATACACCCACCCAAGCAGAAGTAATGTCAGGAGCATACCTGAAACAATGGAACAAACCTCATACAACCATGGCGATCAGTCAAAATTAGGAGCAACAGTTTTTTACATTATTAGTTTCTTTCAATATTTTGCTGCACATTGAAAAAAAACAAAGAAAAGAAAACTTTGCCCAAATTAAGAAGCCATACCACTTTATTTGCTCATGTATTTCCATACAGATCCTTATGCCTTACCGCTTTAATTCCTTAATGTTTTCTTGCAAAAGCACAACTGTCATATGTGCCTTAAACTGGAGATGTAATAAAATTATAAAGTGCCAGCAAAGTGGCGAGAGTCTGTACACGTATCAGTGCCAACTGTATGTGTTCACTGCACTGTGCAGTACCATCTGTAGAGGCAAGTAAAAGATATACTGCATAGCAGCAGATAAAACAGACTGCTTGACAAGGTGGGAGTAGAAGTGGGTTGTCTTTCGTGCTGAAGAAACGAAGTCTGGACTCCATTTCTTCAAAAGTGAGGCAGCATTTGATTCTCTCACACTGGTGGGAAGCTTGAGGAGTTCTTTTGTTCAAATGAGGGTTTTTTTTCAAATAAAAAAAGATAACAACTCATCATTAATGAGTATTTTCACACTTTCACTTCTGCGTTAGGGTGGTGGAGGGACTTAGCACAGCGGATTATTAAAAGTGAAAACTTGTACCGCAGTGGGATGACAAGGGGGAACCTTGCAGAACAGACAACTCTTCTGAGTTGATAAAAGTAATTTAAACTCATACCCATTTATTAAAGAGATGTATTAGTCAGTTCTGAAAAGGGAAGTGGTAGCCATCAAGCCAAAGGTTGCAGGGAAGCGCATAAGCACTAATGAAGAGTCACTTCAAAGATGTTCAGCCTCACTGTGCTCTGCAGTCTGCTAGAGATTCATAAAGGCCAGGGATTCAGAAGCAGTTAAACTTGCGAATTGATCTGTCTTTTATCAACTTATTAGTTCTTAATGAGCTTCTTTAAGTTCAATGTTTGTCAGAAAAGAAAGAAACAATAGAAAAACAACAAGATCTGTAATTAGCAGTCCTGCTGATTTTCGGTAATCTGTTCCTCTTTAAGAAACTAAAATGTCAGGTGTCACTGCCAACTCTGTCTGTTTTCCCCTCTCCTCTCCTTTGTAGAATTGAATGGTCCTTTTCAGTTAGGCTCGGAATTTCAAGTACCTTATGTCGATACCTCTCTATGTTTTATTTAGGAACGACTGATGTTGGCATGGTTTTATTCAACTCACAAAGATGGAAGTTCTTTTAGCTTTTATCTCTCCTTGACTTTGCTGTGCTCACCCACTAATGCAGCTTTCACAAAACAGTTCATCATAAACCCACAAAAGTGAGCAGCTCCCTGAGCTGCCTCAAGCTGTTCATAAAAGAGAACATGGACCAAACGAGCATGGAGCGAAAATGAGTGTGTTTAATGCAGACAGTGGCTGTGTGTGTTAAGCGTCTTTCTTTTTAGGGCTTAAACAAAACAAACTATTTCATACATGGTATTTTATAGAATTACTGCTACCAAAGGAAGATGCCTTTGGTACAGTCTAGTGATTTGTTATTGCTTGGGAAACTCATTGCAACCAATCAAGTGTGATAACAGCTAGCAAGGATGTCTGTCAAATAGGCACAGCTTGGGTATACACTTTAACTTCATTCAACATCAATAGGTATGTCATAGTTTGAGACACACTAGTTTACTGGGTTCATTTCAAGTCACTTAGTGTAAAAACAACTATTTTGTAAAATATGTCTGGAATTTCTTTTATAAATTGTAATATTATAATATTTTTTCAACGAAAGGATTTTGTACAGCGCTGCTACAAATCAACCAGGCTAGGGCTGTAATTTTCTATGACACATCTTTAGCCTTGGATGGAAATAAATAAAGCTAGTTTCATTTTAAAATCGTCCTGAAAAGAGAGTTTGAAACTCGTCATGAAACCTTTGTTGCTCTCAATTTGCTGTTGAAGATTCAACTAATTAGTAGTTCTAGAATTTAACTGTTTGTTTTGTTTTACAAATTAGTCTTAGATGGAAGTGCAAACCACAAAAAATAAGAGCTTGCACTGCATGACGGAATTATGGGGAATCCAAATGTTTTCTGCAAAAATTCAGCGATTACACCAGGATATATTATGTAGATGTTGACATTCAGAAACATCTTCTCAAATTATGTAACGAATAAGCTTGCTAGGAGAAAACCAGTTTAGCTGCGAGGCAGCGGACCGTTCTAAAAGTAAGCTAAGTGCTCATCCTCCTTTTTTCTGCCAGCTCACACTTCACACAGCCAAACTGCTTTTGTCTGCCCACTCCTAAGATGACATTTGAGCCATACAAATGCTGTTACGCTGACATTTAATTGATAAATACGGCTGGGCACAGACCGTAGCCTCTTTGTGCCAACTTCTATCAGCTTCATTCATCCTAACAATCAAATGTGAAATCCCCATTAGAGGCCTGGTCGGGAATGCCGGTTAGGACAGATTATTTGTTAGAATGAAAAGGCTTAAAAATTCATCCAACCATCTTAATCACTCTAATTGACCTGCGGACTGCTCTGAGCCACGCCGATAATGTCGGGTCTTAGTGTTTGGTAGGTCCTCCAAAGAAGATCAGGGATTCTCACCTGCCACCCCGAATTCCGTTATGGTGGTTGTTCCATTTATCACTGCATAATAATTTATGAGATATTAATGCGTATATTAGCACATATGTTATCACACGGAATAGTGAGATTAGAGGCCTTGACGTCAGTGTGTGTGTGACAGAATAGCTGCCAAGGAGGATCATCTTCTTTGCATTCCATAATTACACTGCATGTAAATATTCAGTTGTGATTGATTTTGTAAAACAGATTCAAAAGCCTAAACTCACGACGTCCTCCTCGCGGTTTAATAATCATCTGTATTTTCCAATCTTGCATGAAATTACAACTGTCTATCTTAGTTTGTGGCAAGGTTATTTTGCCCCACCGCTGTTAGATGTTTAGTTTTACACAAAAAGATTTATCAAAACCTCAAACAGCTGCAGCATTGATTTGTTTGCCTTCTTTCTCCATGCTGTATGGATTTGAGAGCCAGATAAAGGAATGGGATCATCCAATGGTTCATTCATCCATGTATTCATATTTTCATTTACAGTAAAAAGTCAGTGCTCTGGAGAATTTGCTAAATCATAGTGTTTTAGAGTCTAATCCATCACGGATGTCATTCTTTAGGTTTTCCTTCATATCAGCTTGCCACATGTGATAGGTGTCAATCAATTAAAATATTATTTATTTTATGTTAGTACTTCAATTAAAAAGGCTAAAGTAACAAATCATATATACTGATATATACTGACTTATTTGAGGAGTGTATATCTATATAGGAATCTGTATTTTCCTACATTTGGAAACACCTAATTATACTTAATGAAAGCCCCAATATTTTTCACTGCAAAAGCCATATATAGTTGTAATCTTTGGTAATGTAGAATTTTGAAGAAAACCAATGATGTGTACAAAATCATGTTAAAACACTATACCAAGCAGTTTTTGTCACCCTCCAGAACAAGGGTATACGCTTCATAGAGCACTATATCTACAGTAAACATGGTAGGGTTGTGTAGAAGGAAGAACTGCTGAACAAAGGTCTTCCCATTCAAAAATCCTAACGATTGTAAAAATGTTTAATTTTCAGATAAAAATATTATTGGATTACATAAACTGTAATCCATAATCATCAAATGTATATCCTTATCCTTGAATAAAACTATTTAACAAAGTGTAAACAAAAGTGTAAAACTTTTTCAATATTGTCATTCCAGTATTCCGGTCTCTCTTTTCTTTTTAATGAAACATAGATTTTGAGACAGGGGAGAAACTTTCTTCTGTTTTCTCTTATTATGACTTCACCATTGTTTAAAACACCCAAAGTTGCTTGAACTCGAATTATTTATAGACAAACAGTATCCCAGAATTTCGCAAGGCCTTAAGTATTCTGCGAGAGGTTTAGGGGGTGGATGCAGACTCATTTGCACACATTTGCATGTCATTAGCACTTCAAACCTACAAACTTGAAAGGCTTTCCTTGTGAAGACAGTCGCATCTTCCTCTCTCTTCCAGCCTCCCTCTCTTTCTATCTACAACGCTGTCTCCCAGGTCTCGACTCTCTCACACAAGGAGTGATTAAGAAGCTCAGGACTTCAATTAGAAAGTTTAACCCTCTGTATCAGATTTTAGAAGTTTCCCGGGTAATGCTTTCGACAGTGGGCTTGTGTTTTGTGCTTGTCTGTGTTTGAAGATATAGGGTACAACCAACTGTAAGGTCTGTCTTCAAAAAAAAGAATGGAGCTTGATTTCAATCTTGAAGCAACATGATTTTTTTTCCTCTGCTTTTCAATTTCAATATAAAATGTTACTACAGACTAAAACAATTTTAAAAACTGCAACCCAAATTCTAATGTAAACCTCACACAACCCTTTCAGACATCTGCTCTAATTGCAGGCAAAAACATAGTGTGCCATTTTTGAATGTCTACGGCCTATGATGCAAATTATCACAGATTGGGTTCTTGGATTATTGAGGTATTTGTTAACTCTGTTGCCAAATTATCTCATCGCATAGTGAGAGTGAGTCCAAAAAACAGCATCACTTTAGTACTACTTCACAATCAGGTATTCAAGGTGACATAATCATAATTGATTTGTTGTATCTAGCATACACATTTGGCCTTGATTAAGACATTCAACAGTGGTAAAGCAATACTAATTCAGCAACGCCAAGGTGGGATGGAGGGAAACAAATTACTACAACAGTTGTGTAATACAAGACAAGAGTAGAAAAAAAAAATCCACCTTGTATAAAATTTCCCACATGACTCGGCTCATTGGAGACATAATAATAACATGAATACGTGTAAAAAAAAAGAGAATAATTATGTGGTATAGTGAAACATTATCTGACGATTGGACACAGTTCTGATAAATTGCCAGGATTTTGTAATGTGAAAAATACCATCACAAAAAATAATCTAACTTTTTGAATAAACAAGCAAATCTGTTAGAAATTGAATATTCTCCATGTTTAAAGTTTTACAAAATAATAATAATATAAACTTTAGCATCACTTGTCCTACAGTAGCCTATGTACAGAACTAACCTCAGTGACATTGGAAGAAATGATCTCAAATGAAGTTCAGCTCTCAGATTAGGATTTTGCTAAGGTTTGCATAATTTAGCTGAGGCAATACTTTGCAAAGATGCTAAAAAAAAGCCAAAAGGGATTTTATTTTACAGCCACAATTATGAAATCACATAGAAGATGTATGTGAAAATCTTTATGCTTTAGTCTTCTTTAAGCTCATTCGAATTGCAGATTCATCTTGGAAAATATCCTACTGTACACATGTTGGTTCTAATCACAGTGACAACATAATTGTAGGTGGTAAGACCCTTGATAAAGTGAGTAGGACTGAATCTACCAGAAGAAAAAGTTGTGACAATTAAATCCTTGATATCAGAGCATAAGCTGCAGCCAAAGTAAGACATTTCCAAACATATAATCAATGCCATGTAAAATGTTCATAATCAGTTAATTGTGAGGGGAAAAAAACTTATTTTGAGGGGAAAATAGACCTCAAGAGCCTTCAAGATACCAACTATTCTAAATAAAGCCTTCTTTCATTAAATGCTACCATACAGTTTTGTGATAAAGAATTTGGCTCCCAACTCTTTCACCCATGCCTCGTTGTCCTGGTAGCTCTTCATCTCAAGCTCTTGTTCCGCAAAAGGTTTTGGAGTTTAAAAGTTCATTGCTGTTTCAGCGAAATTGGCTCGTCTGAACTGAAATGTCTAGTGTTTCAACATGTTTGTGTTGCAGCCACTTTTCCAGTGTGGACATTACTGCCATGATACCTCAGGTTAGCACAGGCACAGCAGTTGCCTTTATCAGCTAGGTTTCTTCTAGCTATTCCCTGTACTCTTTGTTTTTATCTAGTATATTATATTGTGTGATCCTGATGTTTTATCATTTGGGATGGCCAAACGGATCACAATGACTTTCCTTTGCTGCTCATCAGTGATCACAATTTTTGGTGGGTTGGCTATTATAATTTTTCTGTTTGAGTTCCCACATGCTCTTAACTTGGTCATTCGCCACCTTGGGTGGTGATTCCCACTTTAACCTCTGGCTTAAAGTGTTAAAGTTAAAGGCAAAGTTAAATTCCAAAAATGCCTTTTTACACAAAAATGCCTGTTTACTATACCAGTCACTTAATTATAGTATTTACTGTATTCCTGTACTGCTAGTATCTTACATTCTGTGTCATGACTTAGTTGAAGCTTCTGATCCACATCCAGGAAAAAATCTCAGTAGTGGAGAAATCTGTAAAATGTTATAGAATGAAATAGAAACGTGCAATGGTGATGATTCAGGACTGAGAACAGTGACATTTAGAACAGGGAGCTCTTTGATGGTGATAAAAATAATGCTACCGAGGATGAGAGATGAAGATGGCCTGGACCAGAGGTGAGTGGAGTATGATGTTGTTACTGTGAGTGTTCCAGACGAGATGGGCCGTGTCATGGTGATCCAGAGAGTGCAGGAGAACCAAGTGGAGCCGCTGCAAAACTCGGAAAGTTGGACAGGCAGAACAAAGCTGGCAGGTGATAAGAACGAGGCTGAATGTTTACCAGTTGCGGACAAGGTGATCCTTGATGTTACGGCTGAGTGTGGTCTAACAAAGTGGGGGAGCTCAAGAAAAAATATGAGGTCAGGACCAGGAAAAAGGTTTCGAAGGGAGAAAACACACCAGTATTTTGGAACAAAGGGAACTTTTCAGCACAAGACAAAAGCTGTTTCTTCCCATCCTGTTTGCGCTGTCTAAGATAATTATTGAGTGCTTCATTCTTCTGGGTATTGATTCTGATATATTTTTGCAGCTTGGACATTTCATCTCTAATGGCAATGATGCCTACTAGACATCTGCTTTCGTCTGTTCATATCTTGTGCACTTCTGAGTCTATGTGTATGGTGAAATGCTCAGGGCTGTGTGTACTAGGATATTCAATGCAAACAATAAGCACAACTAAAGTTGCTACCAAATCATGAGAAATTGAACAACACAGTTGTTGATACCAAACAAATTATTCTCTGTATTTGGTCTTGTGCCACAGCTGTCGTACTTCCAAAATACACTCCCCAATAACAAAGGCAGATAAACCTCTAAAAGAAAAGATAAGCCCCTCTTTATCAATCAAATGCTTTTCAAATGTTTACCAATCTTTTATGAAGTTTGACTATGGAAAAAAAATAACATAGGTAATTGGTAGAGTAATATATGTGTTTATCATTTTACTTTTTGGGATTTTTCTTCTAAATATTAACATTTTGAGACTTGTTTCTCAAAGTGAAAAGTACCAACTTTTATGGTGGTTTTTCATCAGAATTGGTAAGTAATTTTGTATGTCTTAAACATTGGGGAAAAAAAAGGGTTACGTACAATGAATTATGACATTAGACCAAGTATTTTATATAAATCAGGATAGAAATTATTTTAAAAAAAGAACAAAGTAACCCCACTGATATGTAAATCCAGATGGGTTACTGAGAAAAGTGTAGTATGCTCATTTAATAAAGTGAGTTATTATGCGACTTAAATAGAAAGTAAGCCAAACCGGGTAAAAAATAGATATTAAAGAAATCAAAAAGCTAATATATAGAGAACAAAACTAAACACAAAGCTGAAAAACAACCAGTAAATGCTGAGAGAGAATGCGATATAGGTTTAATAGGTTTGATGCATTCATTTTGGGAAGCATAAATAGAAATATTTTATGTGCATGTTTTTTGACCTCCTTAACTCCAGTGTGAGGAGCTGGTGTGTAAGTGACCAATTTATACTTCTCACTCTTTCTCTGGTGTTTTGGTTGTCAAGCTGCTCATTAAGCCAAACCTTACTTCAGATAGGTTTAAGATTGAGAAGTGAAGGAAATTTTAACAGACATGATCAAGACAGCCTCCAAACATTTACCCTCCACTGAGGCTTCAGTCTTAACCCAGCGTTTATGATGCCATACCTTGGTGCTAATACCAGTATCTTACTTGTTTACCAATTTGGTTAATTTAAAACCCTCCAACTACAATGCAGCATTAACAAAATACCAACAACAGTGTACGCTGTCATAATTGATAAAAGTTGGCAGCTATTAATGGTTACAATGATGAAAATGATAGCTGAGAATCATACAGTGGGATAACAGGGGTTCACATTTCTGAGATGTTCAAAAATAAATGTTTACAGTAAAGCACAAGTCTGTGATGGCCAATTCCAGGTTATGTATCAAATCAATGAGGGTGAGGGGAAGTCAGGTCTAAGGTAATTGAGGTGTAAGTGAAAATCATGTCTCAACTTATGCTCAAGTCCCAATCAACACTTTAGCCCATAAGGGTCAAGTCCAAATCTAAAGTTGTAAACCCAAAGTTCAAGTAAAGTATAAGGTCTAGGTCAAGTGTCAAGCCTGTGAGAGCTATATTTCAAGCGTAGGTGGGTAATACTAGTAACATCTATTCACTCACATTTACTTGAGTAGTTTTACTATACTGCAGTTTTTGCTTTGAGTAATAGTACACTGAGGTATAATTACTTTTGAGTAGAATTTCAAGAGTGAGCGACCTCGCTGCACGAGAAACAAACATAGTTTAACCAAGAGTGTACCTGAGGTAGATACAAGCAGTTTTTGTAAAGAAGAGTTCCTGTTGTACACCTCTAATGTTACTTTCCATCTGCTTTGTCATTTGTAGAGAAAGTGAATAGTATATGTTGTCACTGAAAGTGCTTGTTCCTGCTCTAAGATGTGTTATGTATACATCACCCACTGTGTTAATATTAGTTTCATGACCTTTACAAAGAAAAAAACAAAAACTAAATATTAGTTTCATGACCTTTACTAAGAAAAAAGAAAAAAACCTCCAGCTTGGGAAAGACAAGTCCTCGTCACAAGTAATTTTGTCTGGGTCCAAATCAAGTTTCAGATTCTCTGCTAATGGAATTTATAAATAAATATACACATTTTAGAGGCTTATTCCTTCTTTTTACTCTTGATTAGGGACTTTTTAAATTTTAAATATTTGTTTTAAAATGTATTAAAATGTAGACAAATAATAAGAGGTAATTTCATGTAATTTCAAATTTCCAAATGAATGGAAAATAAATGGATTTTAATTTAAAGAGGCAGAACCCCGTTTGCAGTGATGCTTACCAAAAGTGAAAAAAAATATATATAATTTTGTAACTGAGATTATTATAAAAAATCAACAGACCAGACTGCAAATGTTTCTGGTTGATTAAATCATCAGCATCCTTGTGCTGATCTTTGTGCAGATGTACACATCAATGTCTGAGCTGCAGCCTGCGGTTGACATTCTAGCTTGCTTTCATCCATCATCGGATGAAATTTAGGACGGTTCATGAGACTCAGGTTCCAGATAAATTCGAGTCAAAGCTCAACAGGTAAATTCTATGATTTGGTGTTTGTGACCCCCTCTCTTGTATACTAACATGCAAAGGATCATATGTGAGTTATGAATTTCTGAGTACAATTGAGCTCTAAGTTAATTTCTAACTTTTCAAAATTAGTTCCTGGTTGTTCAGGTAATATAAATAGACATTTCAAATCTATGGAAAAGCAAAGGAACCCCTCTGGTGAAAATATTGAATGAACACATTGGTAACTTGAGAGATACATAGCACATGTATGTTTTGGTTATTAATCAGTATGCTGTTGTGTTTGTTTCTGTTTTTACTCGTACCTGTCATCTTTTAATCTACCTCAAACAAGAAAGTACTGAGGATACAAAAGTTCAAGATGTGTCACTTAAGGTCCATCTAGAAACTACATTGAGGACAATAATTCTGACTGAAATAAAATAAAAAATAAAAAGTATTATGGTTATTGTGTAAAAACAGAGCCTGTTTTAAGTAAAAAACACAACATCTATTCCTTATGTAATCATTCTCATCTGAATTAAGACTTCCTACAACAATGACAAACTGTGCTTTATATGAAAACACGTGAACAGAGACATTTAAAACTATTACCACTTTGACATTATGATAGCTATAACAATAGCCCTAAAGAATTATCACATTGGGTGAATATAAAAATGTATCTTCTCTCAAGGCATTCTCACCCTTGATAATACAATTAACTGGGCTCCCCCTGGTGGATTTGGGGGGACACCCTTTCCTCAGGTAAGTACTATAATTTATAGTCTACTATCTAATTAATCTATAATAAAGAAGAATCCAGGTAGTTTTTAAGATGTTAAGTTCAAAATGAATAATAGATTATTGCAATATTTAAAACACACAATTGAAAATAACAA
>JAVLVB010000546.1:4313553-4342850 GCA_032876305.1 Orestias chungarensis | reverse complement strand
TTAAATGCTAGTTACGTTTTTTATTTGTTAAATTATTTTTCTAAAAGTTACTGATTTACACAAATGAAGTCTGAGGGAGAAAAGCATAAAGAAAAATCAATGATCCAATATATCCCTGTGCTGTGCGTTCACAAAGCTTTGAATGAAGCAATCAAATGTTGAAATCTCATCATAAATTATTTATAACATCAGGTATGGAGGTATGGTATATAAGTGAGTCAACAACTTTTTTTCACCTTCTGGTACAAAACTAACGAGGCAGAAAGTTACCATGGTGATGGTAACCAAGAAGGGTCGTTGCTTGCCAGGCTTTTAATGCAAGCAAAAAGACACACACGGGTTGTGATTTCATCTTAAACTGTGAAGGATAAAAGTGAAGCCATTAAATTGGTTGTCATTTCTAAAGGAGTGGCAGAACATGAACAAATCTGACCTGTTCCCATGTAATTACCTTCATAAATAGCATCAACATTTTTTTAACCTATTCTCTGTCTGTCAGTTTAATTCAACTTTTATTTGACACTAACTAATCCAACATTCATTCTAAAAAAATTTTATACGATTAAAAGTCAACACTTTACAGCAATACAGCAAGATGATCAAATATTAATTTTAATATTTCGAAGCTTAAATGTTTTTTTTACAGCTATTGTTTAATTCCGGCAACGATTTGTTTGGTATTTTATTATTTCCACAAACTACAACAAAGACTGTTCAAATACCCTACCACTGGAAATCAAGATGGTAAGTTGTAACTGTAGAAATCACCTATTAACATGCAAAACACGTTCTTTTTAACTCCCTCTGCTCTGTCAAGGACTCGCATTACAATTGAGCAATTTTCTTGATTATCATTATAAATTTGCATATCAATATCAACTGAAAGTGTCTGAAAGTAATGTTCCAATTATTCGACATAAATGCAAAGATTACCATATGTATTTTCTCATCTTGTATTTGGGGAGATTATCGGAGCATCAAGTTGTCTCGGGGTAAGGGTAACTTTCAGTAGATTGCATCATCTGACAACACAAGGCAGCTGCTGTTTACTGCTGTTAATACAATGCTCATGGAAGTGAAAAATATTTTTTTCAGGAATTTCAATATCTGATTTTTAAAAGATTGAACTCCCTTTTAATGGCAGTGACAAGGATTTTGCAAGAGAACAAACAAACCCACATTCACCTATCAAGTTATCATAAGTGCCTGATTGTTGTTGCTAATAGTGTATGGTGTGTTGGGTGAATTGATCAGTGGGTCTGATCAGTGACTTTTTAAGTGCTATAAATTTCCACTAGTTTGCTTTTAAATGAAGTTTGTGGTTTTAATATGAAAAACTATAAAGGAGTAGAATACTTTGCAAGACACTACATATATAATAAATACAGCAAATATAGCTAAGTAACACCCAAGTGAGGAAAGTAAGGCCCCCGCTGCTTTCTATGTTTCTAAGTTCTTTCGTGGTTAGTTTGATAAAATAGTAAGAATAAAAACAATTCCGCGTTCCCTCCATTTGTGTTGTATGGTTTCTAATGTGATTAAAATACATTTCATTGTAACCATTTAAACTTGGTAGGTACTAATAAGTTTTGCTTCGCATCTATTTTTAAATTATTTATCTTTTTGCCTGTTTCATGTCTTCAGGAAAGTTCTATTTATTATATTTGTTTTCATTGTAAAGGTTTAGTGTTTCAATATTGTATGTACATAAAAGTTGACCTTATCTTACAATTGGCCAACGAGAACCATTTTTGGACCAGATTATTAATTCCATTTATAATATACATTAATCATTTAAAAACTGTCCTTTGTGGTTAGTCAGGTTATCTTTGTCAGTTTTTTTTAAGTTTTTTATTTTATTTGTTGTGCAGTCGCAACCACAGCCTCTAAACGCTTCAGAGAAGCGGACTATTTTTATTTATTTTTTACTGTAAGTCTACCATTTAAGAAAATAAAACACAACAAAACAAAAAAAATCTCCCATTTAAGAACAGCTAAGTCCTTAATTGGGTTCAGATAACCCAGAAAGGGGGCCACGCCAAAGGTTCTTCATCTTCTGTGCCTTTACTGGCTAAACATGTAGAGGAGTTCTTCGATGCATGTGATGGAACATTGTCCTGCATAAAAATTATTGTCTTATTTGAAACTTGCAGCTGTCTACCTTTAGCCCTACTTGAGGAAAGTTTTTTTCTAAAAAAACTTGATATCTGATAATTTATTCTGAGCCCATCTTCTACTTGAAAAGGTCCAATCAGCCCATCCATAAATAATACCTGCCCATACCAATAACCCACCTCCAACTTACTGGCATCTGACACCAAGTGGAGCTCTGTGGCCATTACTTATCCAGCCATGGGCCTACCCATCAGGTCTGTCAGGAATAAGTCTAATATCATCAGTAAATAAAACCTTCGAAAAATCAGTCCTTAGGCATTTCTTGACATCATCTACATGTTTGAGTTTATCTCTGCTGTTCTGCTGTGATTGGGTTTTAGGTGCTAAAACAGCTAGAGTTTACAAATGGAATATGACGCAACTGGAAGACTAATATGAGGTAACATCATGCTTGATTCTTCTCAAATTCAAATCCGATCCAAATCCAATTTGTGAAGAGAAGAATAATTTCTATTTGAACAAAGCTGCATTCCTTTGAGAGTCAGTTATAACTGTTTTTGGCCCATTTTGCCAAAAGAAAAGAAGCTGCATAAAAATTATCCACACCTTGATATAGGTGTCAATCTCCACAGACCATTCCCTTATACAGCTTGTTAGCTGTCTTAGACCATTTTCCCATAAAAATCTATGTAATTTTGGACATCTAAAGTCGAAGCATTTTGATGGAAACAAGGAAAGGATGACCTTGCTGGACTGTGTTGACAGGAATGTAGCATTAATTTTGCATAAATGAAAAATTGTAAAAATTCTTACATGGCTTTTTGAAGTTAAAATAATTTCCCCATTTCAAAATGGGAAAAAAATCTAAATACATTAATTTAATCAGTGCAATAAATCAGTAGTTTGACTCCTAATAAGTAGATTGAATAACTTTTTCAAAACCATCAAGCCAAAGAAAGAGGGCAGCAAAGTTAATGGGCCCACTGTGATGCATGAAAAATAATTCCTCTGCAGTCTTCAAGATGTGTAAAGTAACAAGCAGTTTAATTGAATGTAAAGTGAATCTCTTTAGAGGATTATTTGTATGGTTCAGATTTGTTGTAATACAGACCACTTTAGGAGATCCTTACTGCTCACAGCCATCGGCATCTACAAGAAGTCTTTAATTAAGCAAGCTTAATCATTAGGGCTCACAACAACATTTAAATTAAGTTAATTTCATGATTGGTTGATTTATCAAAAGTATCAGAGTTGCACATAAAAATAAATAAAAATAAATAATGCTAAGTTCCTTTGTCTCCTTTCTGTGGTCCTAAATGAACATAATTGACAGTGGCTCTGATTGGTTGTTTCTTACAAGGAGCACTGTATTTCTGCAAACCTCAGTAAGACAAGAGAGAGGGGACAGAGGAGCTTAATCTTTTTATAGATTATCGGTCTGGTATAGAACTTTTCTGACAAAGTGATAATTTATATATCTGTCTGTTTATGGTCACTCTTTCAATAAAGCAAAGACATTTTAAGATTTGTAAATTTGTAATAAAAAATAAAAATATTTTTATAAAAGATACTTTCACTTTTGACAAAGATTCGTACAGTGTTTATTTTCCATAAAGGCAAAAGACGTTGAACATAATCTCATTGCTTTTCTCACTAATGTGCTCAACCCCAACAATCCCATGGACTTCAAAAATATTCTAGAACAGGTTGTGTGTCAAAGGAAACTAAGAAACTAATATGTAATAATTAATTATATTTATTTGTCTCCGTTTTTGTTAGTTTTACTGATTGTTATTTTATTCCATCGAAATAAAAAGTTTAATTAAAAATTTGAACTTCTAAAAGTTACAAAATAATTGTGTTTCTGGTCTTAGCAAAAACTTTATAAATTATATTTTCCTATAATATTCGAAAATGTCCCAACCTATTCACAAAGCTAAGTCGTTGTTGTAATTCGTAGAAAATGAATCAATTCATGCAGACTGAAAACATTTCAGACTTGACTATTAACTTATAACTATTGGTTAAAAAGTAAGCATTCCATTTTGAGACAATTAGGTGAAGAATTTTCAAAATTCGTAATAAGTCTGTGACTTGTCACAGCTATTATACAAACTTAATATTTTATGTAAAGTCAACTTAATATTTTATGTAAAGTCAACTTAATTTAATAATGTACAACTTGATAAAATAAGTTGGGGCAACATTTTTTTTTTATATTTTAAGGAACCACTTTATTGCAATAGTATTAGTAAAGACAGTTAACAAAACGTAATTAAAGTTGCAGCATTAGGTCTTATTAAGTGTTTAAACTTGTCAGTAACAGCTCATTTCAACAAACAATTTATTACAGAAAGGAGGATATAGTAAAAATATAAGTATGTAATAGGTGTATTTAAGAAGTACGTGACATGGTGGACCCCAATTAATTATTTACATACATGACACAGCCCTTAAAACTCCACAATTATTATGTTAATTAGCATTTTCTCTTTCATGGCAACAACAACTTAAAACACCTCCTATTTTTAAGGTTTGCACATTTTTTTCTCTTTAGCTGTAACAGTCAATATATTTGCCATGATAACACTTTACTTTATTACTAATCAAGTAGAGTAAAGAATGCTGAAGATTAAATTAAAGGCTTGATTTAACCCTAATTACCAGTGGACTCTAAATATCATTGCCATTGGTGCTGTTCCCCTGCCTCCTGTATGTGGCCATATTGTTGTTTTTTTGAGGTCACAATGCAACAAGACACATTCTATATTCTCTGAATTTCCAAAAGTAAGTAAGTAAGTTGGAAAGTCTTATAAGCAGTGGCAAACACAATGGCTGCGCAAGAGAAAATGGAAAGAGATACAAAAAAAAAAAACAACGAGAGGGAAGCTTCTGGACAATCATGTTTTTTATCTGTTTTCAAGATCAAAACAGTTTGCAGTTTTCATCTTATGCTGACTGTTCATTGTACTCTGGAAAGAGAAGAAAAACTTTAATGTACCTGGCCACAGATTCTTAATTGGATTTTGGTCTACATTTTGATTTGGCCTTCCAAACACAACACAATGCTTTCACCAAAACTATCTGATAGTAGCTTTGACTGCAGGTTTATGTGTTTCTTGTGAGTTAACATTCACCTTCCCTAGAGCATGATGCTACCTCCACTAAGGTACACTGCAAATGGGATTTCTTTTTTGTTTGGAAACCAATAGCTGATGGTTTCTATGTAGACAGATATTTACCTGAGCTGTACATTTTCTAGCTCTGTGAATTGTGTGACACTTTTTGTGAATTTTCCCATCATTATACAGTTTGCATAAAGCAACTCATTTGCCTTTTTAAAGTAAGGTTTTAAACAGATTTATTTTTTTCTAGTTCAAATCTTACTGTCTCTGACAAGAAATTAGGAAGTTAGTGACTCGGTATCAGAGTATTCATCCCAAAAACATCAGCATAATTTCTATAAATATGAAATGCTTTTAAAAACTTGACTAATTATTGCTATTGTTATTCTTCTTATGATTTTATGTCTGTATCAATACTTGAAGAAAACAGTTTATAATATTTAATTTAAAAAAAGGAAATGTTTCTTTTCCCTGAATATTTAGCATTAAACAAACAGAATTATCCCTTTATTTCAATATAAAAATAATACATATGTTTATAAGCAAAAAGTGGGGAAAAAAATCTGAATATTAATTTATTCAGTTAGGCGATATATTTTAAGTAAAAAAAAGTTTTCTCAAAACAAATTCAGATTTCAACTTCTGTCATTGTGCCAGTGTTGTTAAACAACATCCCCACGCCAGTGATTTTTAAAGTAAATGATTATATTTCTCGGATTTAGTGTGTGAACCTCTGTCAGGAAAAAGAAGCAACCTTTCAACAGGAGCAGCTACAACCCTGTAATCATTCTTTCACACAACAGGCACTCAACTGCAGGAAAACTGGCAGACAGTGTCTCCAGGTTAGGTCTCCAAGTCTCTCCAGAACCTGATATTCAATCATTCAACTCCCACTAATTATAGCCCAGAGTAATGATTTCTTCCAAGTCTTCAGGGTTTTATGATGCTATTGCACAGGTGATACATTTGTAATATGAAACTAAATACCAAACCTGATAAGCCCTAAACCTGAAATGAGAAAAAAAAATTATCAAGACAAACATTTTTTTTTTGCTTCTTTTTCTTTTTTTGGCCAAAATGTTAAAGTAGCAGCTTAAATGTTTTGATAAACAATAAAGTGCACGGCTTCTCTGATTTATATAAGGCCACACCTCTTTATGTGTTTATATTACATTTTCTCCACAATTACTTTGACCAATGTTTGCGTTTCATTCTTTCCTTCTCTTACATCAGTTTTTTTATTTATCTTTTATTTTTTTCTCTTTTTTTTGTCACATAGTAGATGGAGATGTAACCTTTGCCTTTTCAGGTAAATGTGCTAATGAGTGTTGTTTTTTTATTATTCACTACCAATCACGAAACTTCTCAGGAGAATTTTCCCATGGTGTATTTATAAAGTGACATATCAGAAAGATTGCATTGCTGATCTCCAATGGCACATTTTGCTATAATAACAAGTAGGCAATTAAAGCCATGCTAAAAAGGAAAAAAATGAAAAGAAATTGCATATTTTTCAGGTAATGCAAATGTAATCACATCTGCATCACATGTACATTTTTATGTATATTTAATAGTATTTATTTCTTTGTTTTTGTATGTTGTCCTTTTGTACATCGTGGTGTAACAGCAGTACAGTAACACAGTACTATTTCCAACATTTTTTTTCTAATTGTGATCAACATTTTTAAAACTGTGAAAAGCTAATTTAATAAATCATGACCTGAATTCTCAAATGCATAAAATTGTAGCTGACACATCTCTTTAATATTGCAAGCAATATACCCCTGCATGGTAAGTCGCTCTGACTGGGGCAAGTAAAAATAATTCTTAGCGACACAATGAATTTTGATTGCAATGAAGTAAAACCATCTCTTTTAAAGTTTACAATAAATGTGTGTTTTCTCAAAGCCATTAGAGGCGTTTAATTAATTAATTTAATAATTTGTATTTTGCATGATTTTAATTTCATTTTAAGGACTATATATATATATATATATATATAAATAAATATTTGTCCCCATCATAGTGCAGCAAACCTGATCTATTCATTGACAGATCAGAATCAGAATCAGGCTTTATTGGCCAAGTATGCTCACACATACAAGGAATTTGTTTTTGGTTACACAGATGCTTGCAGTGCACGAAAAATACAGTAAAGGAACATTTGTAAGCATGTGTAATTTATATTGTAAAAAAACAAAAAGTGCAGTTTTGTGCAGTAGAAAAACTATAGAAGTTATAAAAACATATAACTAAACTTTCTCTGTAGCCTGGTCGTACGGGTCTTCATGTGGAGCTTTTAAAACAGGACGGAACAACACACAGCTCCAGTGATGTGTTGAAGATCTTAGTAAAGACCGGTGAAGCAGTCCAACTTTAGCAACTTCACTGTTATGTTATTAACAACAAACAAGTTGTAGTTTTTCAATAGGAATAAGAACAAACGAACATTTTGTGAGCTAAATAACCATTAGAGCTAAAACATATTCCACCAAAGCTTGGAAATATTTTCTCTCCCACCGGGTCGCATTAACCAGCTCAGCTCTGGTTTGGAAAAGTAACTTTCTTGTTCAAAGAAATTGAAACTAGTTATTTTCACATGTATGTATTAAAATAGCAATATTTTACAGATATTTCATTGTTGTACATATCTAGGGCTTCATCTTCCTAAGGTTTCATGATCAATAGAGATTTTACCCGTTAGATTTTTTTGAAAGCTATGACAACTAAAAGGTTGTCAGTATCTAAAAGAAACAAATGTTAAAAATAACATCTAAATAACACATAAGTAAATGCAGAAGTGTTATTGAATTTCTTTGCAGTGTTGGTCGCTTGATATGCAATTTTTTCCCACTTTTCTTTGTGGTGGTTTTTGGAAATGTGGTTTAAGAACAGCAGTAAATATTATCTGTTAGCAGCAGGTCAGTTATCTGATGTTTTTGAAAATCAATTAATCAAATGGGGGATCAAAACCACATATAATAAAAATAGGGTTGTTAAATTGTAAAATATAGTTACATTTTTGCTGCCAATATAAATTTTTTTACCCATAAACCGTATAACCATAAAATACAAAAAGAATTAACCAAGCAAAAAACTATGTCATTATTAATATTGGGTGTAAAACTTTGTATGTATGTACCGGAAAAAAAAGCAACGCGTATGAAATTCTTTTCCACAGTCATTGTCATTCATCAATCATTAATCTACCTCCATATACCCATTGTTTAAGCCTGATATCGACAAGGTTTAGTTTCTATAATAAACTAAGAATTTGTATAAATCTTTATTTTTTTCTAAATCTGAAACAGAAGAAATGCCACAAAATAGTTGAGAATGATGTGCTTCATAATTTCACAATAAAAATAACAGTAAATTCTGCAGCTTTCTACCTATGCACTACTGTAAATACTAGAATAAATGTAAAAATTTTTACATACTTACTCTTGAAAAGTAGAGCCTTAATATTTCTGTAACTGATTTGTGGGGTTGTCTATGAAACAGTCAGCAATTTTAACAGGTAATTATTGTACTGTATTTTTCAACCAAGCTGTTGTCAAGAGCCTCGCTTGCATGTTTGCGATTATTAGCCCCCATGATAAATTTCAAAAAAAAGGATTCATATGTTGCTAGTCTTAAAAGCTAGGTAATAGCTACAGCAATAAGACTCTATCAGGAACGTACACATGGGAAGTAAATCACGCTGAAATGAATTGCAATATTGTTTCCAAATTTCTTCAGAGCCCTCGCTTGTAAGGCTCCCTTCCTGTGCGGCTGTGACTAGACTTTGATCTGCTTCACCTCAATTTTACCACCAACATTACTGTTAACTGCCTTATCAGTTTTTCTAAACTCACTTTTGTATTTCGTTCTAGTTCTCTCCTCCTTTGTGGACATTGATTATTTTCATTTTCAGGGTGTTATGAAGATGCTTTGACAGAGCCAAGATTAGTAAGCAAGTGTTTGAAGAATATGAAATTTGCATCACCGAGTCTCTAACCTTGTGCCACAGACACTGAAAGCTAATTAAGGTCTGACACATCAAGGGGCCACTCTGTTGTAAGGTTGCCAGATATATATCAGCTTGCCCTTTAATAAAAAAACTTTTAACGAGATTATTTTATATAAGACTAAACATTTTACGTTCTAAGAGAAATACAGTTAGTGTTTGTGTCAAAAATAATAAGAGACATAATAGCAGGAAAATTATAAATGACCAGCTTAAGTAAACCATAAGGTGAACCCAAAAAACACAAAGAATTTATAGAGATGTAATTGTATTGTTTTACAGTTTGCTGCATTTAGGCAATGTCTTCCCAACTAAATTTAAAATAAGACAAAGTAAAGCCCAACAAATTTAACAACTGAAGTCATCCAGTCTCTTGAGTCGTCCAAAAAATGGTCGCTCTCCAGGTAAAAGAGACAAAAAAAAAGGTGCAAAACAAAGTATGATGAAAGAAAAAAGTATAACAAAAGATCCTCTTTCAAACATTTCATTAAAATGTATCACAGATTAAAGGGGTCATATCTGACAACATTTATTCCAAGGTTAAGACATAAGATGAGAGACGTTTCATACCATTGCTAAAATTTCATTATTAAAGCTGTTCTATCTGTTTGAGCTATTAGCCCCAGTCTGTTATGGAAAACGCGTTTTTGGAAATCGAACACTAAAGTTGGAATATATTTTCTCCCAGGAACACACAATGCTAGCTGTACTAACTGTACATGACTAAAGTGACTCAAACAACTTTTGAAATTGAATCTTTTCCAGCTTAAACAAATAACTCAAACAGCTGGTTTGACAGCAGTCCTAATCATAGTGTCAGTTTTAGGGGTGAAACACATCAATCAGATCAAATTATACCAAGATTAACCATGCCTACCTCATATTTATATCCATATTAAATACAAAACAACTACTTAAATAGACACCCAAATGAACCAAAAGCAGTATTTACAGATTAAGGGTTAACCAAAGTTGGAAATCGATGCATCAGGGTTTTTAATTGAAGGACAAAGAAGGATACTAGTTAAATGATACATGTCTCCTACTCTTACTCATGGGCACAAAAACAAATCTCACTTACCTGCAGTGTCTGTGAACCCCAGCCACAGTTTCAATGATGGAGCATTCCCCTTCATTCAGGCAGAAGGCAAGGTCCTTATCCTCCACACACGGCTTAAAGACCTCTGAACGTACATTTGGAAGTGTCGGTGCAAGTGCTTAAAGGATAGAGATTGAGAAAAAGGGATTAGTTTTAAAGAGAACATGCTTTTTCTCTATGTTTCTTCTTGTGCTTCTAAAATCATAACTAACAGCAGAGAAGCAACCTTTCATTTCTACATGCATTTGAAAAATTACTATACAGGATTACTTCTAGCGCACTAAATGGCCACTCTCCCAAACTGGAGGAGACATTTATTTGTTTCTGTTTCATGAAACAGAGTAGTCTAAACATCGAAAGCTTTGGAATCATTTTATTTAGTAGGAGCCGACTAATGTGAGCTATCTTAGTTTGACTATCTCTGTGTGTTTGATTGGATAGAAAGAAAAACTGGGGCAGTTTAAAATGCTCAAAATTGTTTTGATATTATCCTGTTTTGTATATAAGAAAGACGTTTGTGCTTTATTTTCCGTTTGCTCTATTTTTAAATGTTGCATCTCAAAATTAAATCTGGCCGGCGCTCCGAGCTCCATGCTTTTCAACCAGAGCCAGACAAAAGATAGGCCAACTGATTTGTCTGTGATTTTCATCTTCCAGCCTGACCCTAAGCTGCTCCCACATAAAGAATATGACTGCCACGGGAAAGCACTGCAATGCAGGGTTGTCCACCCAGTGAAATATGCACAGCTGTCAGGCAAGTTATCAGAGCAACATAAATATTCTGTGTGAGACTCCAGACTAATGAGTATGAATTAACAAAAAAAAAAAAAACTGCAAAGGGACAATCATGCATACCCACACACACACATGCACGGATGCACATATATTATCACTCTCCAGCACTTTTTGCACCACATAACTAAGCATTGTAGATGGGATAAACTGGTATTATGCCCAATGCTACACAAATACAATTGGATTACACGCAAACTCCATGTTCATCCATTTATTTTGTGCCCCAGGTCACACCTTTCTAAACACATTTTTATTCACAAGTCATATTCTGGCAAGTCTCTTTTATTTTGTGGGAATCTGCCGTATATTTCATGCCTGATCTGCTTCATATTGCTCCCTTGCAGGAAAATTACCTATTTTATCTGAGCAGAGACTCGTGCGACCAACTGTACGAGGACAGACGGAGGGAAAACTGTAAAAGCCTGTTTGTTTTTTTCTTGGTGTCCAGCTCAATCTATGTTTTGTTTATGGCTATTGATCAATAATCTAGGGCTTGTTGATGTAAGACCTCGGAGATGATGAGAGATCCGAGGGAACACAGAAAAAAAGATTTATGCTGCTCTTGGGGCCTATCGAACACGACTCTAAAAGAGTTGAAACTTTAAAAGCTGAAATCCTTGTTCCACAATATTTTTAGGTACAATATTCCAGGAACAAGGAGGAAAAGGAGGAAGCAAATGACAAGGTAGGTAGTTAGGTAGGCAGGTAGGTAGGAAGGAAGGAAGGAAGGAAGGAAGGAAGGAAGGAAGGAAGGAAGGAAGGAAGGAAGGAAGGAAGGAAGGAAGGAAGGAAGGAAGGAAGGAAGGAAGGAAGGAAGGAAGGAAGGAAGGAAGGAAGGAAGGAAGGAAGGAAGGAAGGAAGGAAGGAAGGAAGGAAGGAAGGAAGGAAGGAAGGAAGGAAGAAGGAAAGAAGGAAGGAAGGAAGGAAGGAATTTAAGAGAACGCTGGAGTTATGTTTACTTTACAAAAGCAAATGGACACAGACATAAATACTTTGAAATGCACTGAAAGGTAACATGTTTATGTCCCACATGTGTTTTTATTTAGAGGTCCCAAGCACATGGCGATAATAAAAAAAAGGAAAGCAAAGCTTTCACTCGATCACAAGATTGTACACTGTAATATTAATTCCACATATTCCCAGAGTGGGATGTTCAAAAGGTTAACTATTCCAAGATGCAGCTTTATTAATAGAAAATAGAGCACAACGGCCCCCAGTGGTGAGCATGTCCCTCACAGTAATTGTCATGGCCTTCAAATCTCTTCTGTATCTGTCATTTGAGATATAGAGAAAATAAAGAAAGAGATAACCCTCCCAACGTTTGGTCAGAGCTAAAGCTTTAAAGCCTAATGTTTTCTGATAAAATTGGCACTGACCTTGAAACATAACCTTTGGTCTTTTAACATCAAGACAGCCGAGGTCATGAAGAGGGTCATCTGTTCTAAAATGCTCTCAAAAACTGTAAAAACTGACCATCATGTTCAACTTAAAAATGCAAAGCTGAAGCTGAGAGCCTACCCTGATCACTGAACACTGATTACCCGGCTGCAGCCTGAATGGAAAGTGCTACAATTCATTCATGTGTCAGATATTGTCGACAGAGCAGGAAGGTTTAGCTTAGAACGTAGTCATGGAGGAACCAACAACACAGCACCCTAGAAATTTATGATGATACACTCTTCCTGTTGTCACACAGAATATGACCATATTAGTGCGCACAGAAACACACATATCAAGTCAAAAACTGCAAAAGCTAAGGTGTATAAAATATATGTTTTTTTTTTTTTTTTTCTATTAAGTAGGTTTATACATCATGTTTGTAAGTCTTGCTGTAAGGAGAGCACATGGTAGAAAACACGACAATGTACAAAAAAACAACTTAAACACATTTTAAGAACAAAAAATACTAAAAAAGTAACAATTTTAGGGTACAAAAGGATGTATTTAAGGCAAAATGTAGAAATAAAGGAATTATGAACTAAAAAAGGTCATGTTTAGAAATGCATGTTGTAATTTATCTGCAACCAAATAATGAGATCAGGTTTGAGGACATTGGCATATTCTGACGTGACGATGAAAGAATTTAATGTCCTCAGATTTTATAAGTAAAAAAAAAATAAAAAATCATGACCAGATCTCATCAACTCCATTATATATTGCTCCTACAGGCTTGTATGGTACTTGTATGGTATGGTAATGGTTTCATCACTTTAATGGACTTTCTTCTAACACTGATGCACCCATAACTCTGTAACAGGGTAAACCTACCGCTTAATTAGGCAAAACATTGCCTCATGTATACAATGCAAAAGCAAAAAAAAAAAAACACAAAAACAGATTAATAAAAAAGGCAAATGATTATTAAAGTTTCCTCTGAACAAAAAGCTTTTTCTTTCAGGTTTTGGTTGAGCTTCTTTGTTTGAAGTTAGCTCGCTCTCCCTACTTATGTGTGGGTTTTCCCAGGACGCTCTGGATACTCTGGTTTCCTCCCACAGTTCCGAAAACATCCGTGTTAGGTTAATTGAAGCTTCTAAATTATGACTGTGTGTGCAAATGGTTGTTCGTCTCTTGTGTCTCCATGTCAGCCCTGTGATGGATTGTTGAACACTCTAGGGTGCATATTTCCTATTTGCTGCTGGAGGCAGTTACCGTCATCGCCAATACTGCAAGGTTTAGGATGATGAAAAATAAATAAATAAAACTGATGAGAAAATAGGATTTTGCAACATAGTTGTTTATGAAATGTAAAATTTGTTTTAGACAATAGGCTTATAGGTGATTTTAAACCCTTTATGGTCTCTTCTATTTCCTGCTTTGTGATATGAAACTCATAATTGTCACATCGAGACCCCATAGATGCTGTTAATGTTTTTACCACCTTGGAAAGATATTCTGTCATACAGCACTGTCTTCAGGTAACTCTTTAGTATCATAAAAGTTTGTGTGTCTTTGTTCCTTTGTGGTGTTTTGAAGAAGTGTTTCAAATTGGTGCCAATTTGATTCACGCTTAAAACCAAGAAAATGTTAATTAGCACCTCATATGCACCTGCTGACTTCTGCAAAAACAGAGGAAAGTGCTTTCATCAGAAATTCCTCAAAATAAACATTGGGCTGTTGCTTGTCAAGGTCTACAGACTGACTGACTTTAAAAAAAAATGAAAGTCAACAAAAAAAACTCCCGACACCCTCAAGGATTTACCTCCCCTCTTTCAGCACTGTTGGTTGCATCTGGTCCAGTCATCTTTAGATATGTTTGTCCTTGAGCAATACAATGTGTGTCAATTTGTTATGGGTTTCCATTTCATCAATATGACAGCAGCGAAACAGTGCAAAAAAAAAAAGAAAAGCAGCATAACAAGGTTTGCTCCAGTACATTTGAATGAGTACCTGTCAAAGAGGCACAATGTCAGAATGAAGGAATCTTTAAATGCTCCAACATCAAATCATTTGAAGTAAGCAAGAGCATGTTAGAGAGAGTGAAGAAAAAAGACGAGATATAAAGTAAAGCCTTGTTTGGACTGATTATCATGTGTTGTTCCCTAGCCTTGCTTTGACTCATTCTTTCATGTCCTGGATCGAGACTTCCTGCACTTCGTTTCTACCGACAAACAATTAAATTGAGTGGTCAAGCTGACGTCTTACAACTAACTTGCACATTGCATTAAGATTATTTGTATCACATTTTTAACAGTTGCTTTTCCAGAGTGAAGGCCTCACAATGCCAGTGACAAGCAAACTGTATGAAAAAACAAAGGGTATAGGAGGTGTTTAATCGAATCCTTTTTGTTATTTTTATAATATCTACAAGTAAGGTGTCACACATTCAAAGGCTTCTTGGACATCACTTATCCGGGCAGGGTTCTTCTCAGCAGTTGCTTTGAATTGATGCTTTTGCCATATTCTCTGTTTGTTCCCATTTTTTTCTTTTTATAGTGAACAACCTAACTATAGGTGTATTTATTAGGCAAAAAGGTAAAAGTACAAAGTTTCTTTAAGATGCACCTGTCCAGCTAATCCATGTGTTTTACAAAATGGCCTTTTCCCGTTGTCAAATGTAATGCTGTGGTATGAAGCATGTGTCAAAGGCTTACACATCTTTGCTGTTGTTGAGTCTCATGAACAATTGGAGTCGGAAGGTCTGCTTTGGAAGGATTGTTAAGCATCACTTCTTTTTGGCATTTCATCCCATTTTATAAGCTCTGTTCACTAAAAACACAGAACAGAAACAAAACTTGGGTTTCATTTTCAAGGTGAGAAGGCTAGAAGACGCTATCCACTCTGGTATCATCTTATCCATTGGAAAACTGCACTTTACTCCGAGCACCTTGCATTGCCTCATTTTAAAATGGTAAAACAGCAGGTTGTCGTCCAAAGAATTTCTACAGATTCATAATTGCTCAGTTAAAACAATTTCAAAATATAGCATGTTTCCCCTTATATTCAATTTATATTGTAATGAGGTCCAAGTCTTTAAGGCTGGAATGCCCCCATGCCATCACCCTAATCTTTAGCTGCCTCCAATGATCATCTACCAGATTTGAGTCAAGGATCTGGCTGGGTCTCTTTAAAGCAATGATATTAGTTACAGTCAGAAAAGTCTCCATGTCACACCATTCTTACAATGAAACATGGTGGTAGTAGCATCATGCTGTGGGGTTCATTTTCTTCAACAAGAAAACATGATCTTATCAGGGTTAATGTAAAATTAGATCAGAGCTGTAAATATTAAGCTCGATTAAAACTTTAATACGGTAGACAGCTTAGAAACAGAAAACGTAGCTTTTACTCTGACTAGCCTTAATCGATGAAACTGCATACGCACCAATCAGGCAGCAGACTATGATAAATTCAAGCTCAGATCTTCAGCACGGCAGCTTTGTAGACCATTTCTGTTTTGTTGTGATTCATTTTTGCATTTAGCTATGGTTATACATTGCCTCTCATATGTTAAATATCTTATTTCTAGCTTATAAATCATTACTAATGTGTTTTATCAGTCCATTTTATAAAGCACTCTATTCATCCTTTGTCTTCTGTAATAATACATTCTAACTTGACATTTATGGGCTGTAATGTTTTTTTTTTAGATAGAACAAGAGGAGAGTGCTCAATTTGTTACTATTTTCTCCTGCACTTGTCCGTTGAATCAGTCTTCTCAGTTTGTGTTTTTCACTCTAGTCTTGTTCTTTCTAAATTTAACACTTGATTAATGTGTAATTGGGACTCAAAGCTGTAATCGTATTTGAAACATACTTTCAAATCATCTTGTAAATTACAGCATTGTACATTTATAACATCAATTTCGTGAAAGTTTTATGTAATAAAACCTCCTAGGTTCCCACACTCAGCAGAATCCATAAGCAAAATGCTCATTTACATACAATTAAATAAAAATAAAATGTGTCAGCACAACCGACACTGTAGCCAGAGTATTCCTGCCATAGACAACACGGAAGACAATCCTATTAACAACTGTAGCACTTTCCCTTCTATGGCTTCCATCTAATGTGCTCATTAGTGTTCTTGTGCTGAGCCTCATCCCTCCAGAGACAGCGGCTGGGAGAGAAGCGGCCGTGTTTACTGCAGCTCACATCAAACAGCGCCTCAATACGTACCGGGAAAATCCTAAGAGAGCCTGCTGATTGGTTACCCATCATGCACTGCTGCTTTTTGGACAGAACCATTTTCTGAGAAATACAAAAATACAGTGAGTATGGAGAGTAAACAGGCTCATGCTACACTGTCTTTCACAAAGATTTGACAATGAGTGGAACTTATTTGTTTTTTTTTCTTTCTTCTCTACAACAGAAGTTTAATGTCTTCACCGGCATCAGAAAACTGTAATTATGTCCCAGAACATCTGTTTTAACTTCTGAAGGAAAAAAAAGCTTAATAAACAGAAAAAAAGATTGTTATTATATGCAGTAACTTTTATTCCACAGTAAAAAGCCAGCAGCAAATAACAGCAATTCAAATCTTAAAGATCAATCTAATTTTTTAAGTTTTAATATTTGAGACAATTATTTCACAGATAAGGCAGATACAGGATTCCTGGACTATTGTTCTGAAGAGCATGGTTTCAGCCCAACGTGATACTTTCCATTGTCAGGTTCTGGCAATAAATCTCATTAAAAATAAAAGATAAATAAATAAAATACACCATTTTGTGGCATTAGCTCTGCACACATGCACTTCTAGAAAAGTTAATTACACATTCCCAAAGAGTTCTCTTGTTTAAGGAAATACATTTATTTATTTATTTATTTTATTTCTGTGTCATGCAAGGTTTTACTTTTTTTCTTTTTTTGAAAATGAAATGAAATGTGAAAATCATAAGAGAAAAATCATTAATGGTTTGTTACAATAAAATAAAAAAAACCCTACTTAACTCAGTGGGGTCTGTGCTGAAGATGTAGGATAAGCATCAGAACTGTCCACCCTCATAGAAAACAGGATGGATTGTTTACAGTTGCGAGGTCACACAACGCTTCTACACTCAAGAAAAAGTGTCATAGTCCTTGGTTGTTTAGATTTTGTTGTTTTGTTTATTTATTTTTTAAATCATGTTATTCATTTTTGTTCTACAGGTCAATATTAACTTCAAAACTCTGTGTTCATATCTGTAAGTACATTTTTGTCACATTAGGTAACCTGACATGTCAATTTCAGATTATACAGTGAATAATATGCTCACAATCATACAGTTAGATATATGTGGCCTTGGGTTGTATGGACTGATGGGATCACAAGCCCCACCATGTGTCTCGCATGATCATCAAGACAGAAAGCCCTGGAAGGCATTCTGTCCCTGACATGACACAAACAAATAGTGTCCGACCAGGTTAAAGGTGGCAGAGGCTGCTTTTAAGGAGGGCTGAAGAACACACGTCCTTGGCCGCCATGACAGCTTGATGACAGGCATTTAGAGGGACATTTGTCACAGGCTTCCCCTCACTACTGGTCAGCTTGTGGTGGGACTGTGTTGTCTAATCTGAATGTCTGCATTTATTCCTTATATTTTCTTCATTAAAATTGCGAGAACTACCATAATCAAAGGAAATTAACACGTCCATCATCAACAGATTCTGATCAAATGCTACGTTTTTATTTTTACCTGTATTTTACTTCTATATCACGGCAATTACTATTCCAGTCAAGTAATTATTTAGTTATTAGATAACCTGAACAGTATTTCTCAGTTTTGACATTATTATGCCCAAAGCAGAGAGGTTAATAAGGTAGACCCCTGTAGATATCACACATACAATGAACCTAAGGGAGCCAGTCAACTCTCTAATGAACTGCGTTAATTATCTACATTTTCTTCTGACCCTGGTTCAGGTGCCTCTTGATTAAAGTATGAATGATGACTGTACATACAACAAGTCAACCCCTGCAGTCTTAAACTCATCCATACTGCTACAAAGCAACCTGTGTAAGCAGACTGTGAAATTTCTGTCCACAATCCACAAAACAGGACAGCTTAGAAACTGTACTAAGAGTCCAAATTGCCTGTTATGCGGTAAACCAGAAGGCTCAGCTTGTTTATTATAAGATGTGCACGACAGGTCTGTTGGAACAGTGTCTTCACCGTCAGTTATAGCCATGTTGTAGAATAGCATAGGGTATGTATGTACAAGGGGGTTTTTAAGCAAGCCATGTACTAAAAGAAAGAGAGATTACTCACTAAATGTATTTGGAAATCTCGAAATCTGATTTAAACTGAACAATTTACATTTATATACAGATATATTACAAGATTGAGGGGAAGAGGAGTACAACTTCAGTCTTCATAGAGCCTTAGAAACTTTAACTTCAAACCACTAGTTAGGTGTTCATTGATTTGTTATCAATAATATAAAAAATCAATTTTGACATCTACATTGAGACTTCTTAATTTGTTAGATTATAAAATCGAATTAGGAACAAAAAAAGCACAATGTTTGAAAATAGCCCTCATCACAGCAAAGCGAGTCATATTAAGACACTGGAAAGGACAAAATATCCCTACCTATATAGAATGGTATGCAGCGCTTTTAACCAAAACCAGAGAGGAAAGCCTCAAACAACATTGGTCCACAATAAAAGATATTGTGTGAGTAGTTTTTACTTACATTTTTTTTTCTTATTTATATTTTATTTTTTTTATATTCATTTTCTTATTTTTTTATTTAATTTTATTCCATTTTTTTTTTTTTTTGCTTAAGCTCGTTTTGCTGGCTGGGGTGGGGGGAGTACGGGAGGGGTTCAGGGGCTAAAATATTAAAAACTCTTCTCTGTATAACTACATCATGTTGTATACTTTACAGTTCTGATATTTTCATCATCAGTTTCACTGTATGTTTAATTGTTGAAGGATTTAATAAAGAGTAAAAAAGTAAAAATAATATAAAAAATCAATCTTTGAAAAAAATATGTTACTCAAACCTTTTTAAGATTTATACTTCTCTTACACTTTAGTCAGCTGTAAAAAAAATCTGAATCATAAAAGTGAGTCAACCTCTGTTTCTGGTCTGCATAGCCTCCTGGAACAGTTTATGAATGTAATCTGCCAAATGTTATTGACTTCCTTTGTAAGGCCAGGATTAGTAATGATGTTCATAAGAATGTTCAAAGGCGGACCAATATTATTGGACACAATTTCTCCTGTGCTAATTTGTCTTCGCAGCCCACACACTGTAATATGGAACTAGACAGATAATTTATCCTCATTCACTGATTAGAATTTGTGGTGTAATTAACTAAATGTAGCACCAGGAGGGAAAGAATAATGTTAGTACCTATATTCCTATGGAATGAAACAAACATGAAATTTACTGTTGTTTCAAGTGCCCAATATTACAGTATTACATTAAATGCTGCTATGTTTTAGAGTAGATCTGTAGGATTATTTAGTGAGTTGGTTTTAAGAAAGGGAGAGTTACTGCCATACACATTTGGTAAACTGCTAATGTATAACGTAGTTGTCAGAACAGCTACGGACATACAGTCGCCGTCTCTGGGGGAAACACATAAAAGCCATCAAGATGAGTGTCTCCCTAAATTCAACCGCAAAGTGATGCACTTTATTCCGCTCATCTCAACTTACAAAGCAAATAAGAGAATGATCACCAGAAAGATAAATCCGGATGAAACAAATTTATATTTAATCAGGACGGCCGCTTTGGTACTTTTGCGAAAGCAAATATATTACATTTAAATTTAGACTCTGAGACATGACAAAAAAAGGAGATGAGAGCAGAATTAAAACAATGAAGAGTTTTGTTGAAATATACATACCTGTGGTGGCGCTTGAGGATGCTGTGCATAATTTATCAATATTTATAAGCGAGTCATCATAAATTAAGCGGTGAATCAAATAAAACACATAGACTCTAGACGCTAGAACATGTAAAAGCCTTGTGCATAGGGTGTGTGACTGATCTGATGAATAATACAATGAAAAAGAAGACAAAGTATTCATACAGAATTATTCCGGGACCTTTTTTAGCCGTGACTATTTATCCCAAAGACGTTGTCAGACATGGGAGATGTAGCTTTGGAATAAAAAGTACTGAAATATTTGTTTAAGAGCCATTTTAATTAACATAGAATTTAATAGAACATTATTTTTGTCAAGAAAACCTCCGATGATGTTAGCTGTTGTGTTACATGAAGTTAAAAGAGAGAAGGTTTAAAACTTATGAGCAAATGCATGTCTGGACATTTTTTTCAATGTTTTCCACAAAGCATCAATTATGACGGGAGAAGTAAGATTTGCACGTAGTATTCCAAGTTTGTGCCAAGAAATGCAATCACCAACTATGTTGCTAGGTAAACTTGTTCAATTGCTTTTGAACACAGATAGCCAAAACCATCATAGCAGTTTAATGTATTTAAATGTACAAATAGATATTGTATTTTTATAATTAGAGCTGTTTAGCATTTACTTAACATAGCCTTAACACACTTTACAGAGTATTACTGTTGATCGTGTCCATCACTTTATGAACAATGTACCGATCGTTTGAAGGAGTAGTTCCAAGCTCCATTCCTCGAGGACCAGTGTTCTGCAACATTTAGATGTGTCCCATTGCTGCCTAACTTGAGTTAAAGGGCTAAACTGCCTCATTAGCATGCAGTCAAGCTCTACGGGGCTCTGCTAATCAGATACTTTTGGAGCCAGGTGTGCTAAACCAGAGACACTTCTAGAAGTTGCATGACACCAGCCTTCAAGGTCAGGAGACCCTGAAGGACTAATGTAAACATTCTGTTCTGGTGGAGAATGCAATATATCACACACCTTTGTTGTGAACATAATAGATACACGACCCCAATTGCCTCTACAGTCGCCAGTTCTCCTTTCAACAGAACCCCTTTGGAATGTGGGTTAACAGGATTTGCATCATGGATGTGGGACCATCAAAATGCATTTTGCTGTCCGGTCAATGTAAATCAATATCTCAGTGAAATGTTTCTGATAAGTTGTTGAGTCTAACACAGTTTAAAAAAAACAAATAGGGGTCGACTGTACGTCACTTTAAAGAATAACTATCAGGATAATTTGTAACTTCAAGTTAAAAGGTACACATACAGTAAAAAAAACTGAAGGATAATGAAGAGACTCCAACAGGTACCAAGGCCCTCTCCTCTTAAGGGGAGATGGTCTTGAATCAATTATGAATTCTGCTGCCTCTTGAGAACTAATAACACCCCACCTGCCTGAACATACTCCCATTAATAAAGGGTAGTTTCTGTTTGGTCACCCAAACTGGTCAATGTGTTCACAAAATGTATTATAATTACATAAAAACATTGGTACTCTAAAAACTAACACTAAGAACATGTGGTCTTCTTTCAAACCACTCATGGATAAGCACAGAAAAACAAACTTAGTTCACTTTCATAAAACTAATAAGGCACAAATGGATCTTCATCTGCTGGTGTTTAACAGAAAACCTTACAATCTGGGATGCAACAATAAAAAAAAGGTAGTGAAGAAGGCACAGGAGTACTCACACATGTTGGGTGCATGTTTGGTCTTAAAAACAATTCCATAAAATGATCAATCAAACATTTGCATGTTTGGGTTGCCTATTAATGTGTAAAATATACTCTTACCAAACCTGTGATGGTATGCTCTGTGCCATCGTTGCAGTGCCTGAGTCCATCTGCCTTTTATAAAAAGGCTATGTTTAAAAAGATGCCATAAAAAATTCATCCTGAGGGTTCCTGAAGAATGTGCTGCGCCAGCATAAACTGGCAGAATGACTGAGAGCTGCAGTCAGAAGGCTACCTAATTGTGTCTTAATTTGCTTACTGTAACATCTTTTCTAACATGATGACTGAAGCTGAGGCACTTTTTATGTGGGTGAAAAGTCATGTTGCTGGTGTTGAAGTAGTTTTCTTGGGGAAATATCCTGTCCTCCTGACTCAGATAAAAACTGATATTTACTTTAGTCGACAAAAATATCTAAGAGATCTGAAATGCATATGAAATATATCTAATAGCATTTATAATAAGAGAAAAAAAGGTTTAATTACTCCTCCCATAAGCATAACTAAAGAGGCAGAGGCAGAGAAAGAATTTGATAAACAAACAGGATACAATGATGTTCTTAAAACCACAGTTTTTTTAAAACTACATTTATTTTTCTCCCTGCCACTCAGCCACCCAACAGGAAATCTGAAGTGCTGGATGCATTGCCACCTCTGCAGGGAAAAATCGAGTCAGGGGACAGAGGAAGAGTTGAAAAGATTCACCTAGGTGGACCGGAGAGTGGCTTCCTGTCAGTGTAGCTGATTAAAATTCCTAGGGCTGCGAATGCAGGGCGTGATGTACGACGAGCAGGTGGCGTGGGTTTAATATGCATGAGAAGACAACTCCTGCATCTGCAGATTGGCAGTCACTGAGCATGCCTTTCCACTCTCTGGCAGTCCACCGGGCATATGGAACTACTGAGGGCATACATGAGCAGTGTACAGGGTTTGGTCTTCGCACCTAGTGGCTAAAGTTCTTTTTGTAACTTTTTACATCAGTATGATGACTAGTAGTGACTTTTGTTGGCTTTGGTCTGTTCAAAGTAGCCAAGATGAAGGTAGAGGAGGGCAGTTTCGCTCATATATTTTATTGATGTTTCTTTTTACAAGTTCCAGGAAACATCAAACGATCGAGGAATGGGAGAAAGCTAAACTTGACTTGAGATGTGATCAGGGACTTTGGGTTACCTGAAGGAAAGAAGTGATTTGTCTATTCACTCTTTTTATCAGATGCTTCAGCTGAGCACAATTTTATCTCAAGTTGGAGGGGTTTGCAGTGATCAAATTGGATGCAATAATCTGTATTTTAATCAATGTTCTCTTTCTTTTCCAACACCACAGTGTTCTTACCACTATCTCAGGGCTTTAGTTTGGAAGTCACAGAACGCTACATCAAGTTTGGGGAAGAAGAGCTGAGAAACTCTATAAAAACAGGCTAAATAAATTATTGCTATGTGGTTCATAAATGCTTTAAATATATCCAATAATCAAACTTTGCGTCCAAGTCATCCATTTTAAAAAGCAATTTCGTACATAGTAATAGTACAGTGACAACTAACATACTGGTTGTGGTCAGAGAGCCAAGTGCCGAGGGTGCTTTGAAGCCTCGCTTCTCTCAGACTGCCCCAGGGCAGCTATACCTTACAGTATCTTACCATCACCAGTGTGTGAATGGGTGAATGAATGTAGTATATATCACTTTGGGAGTCTTGAGAAGCGCTATACAAGTACAAGCCATGTACCAAATCTCTGCTCCTTGAGAAGTAAATTTTACCCCTGAAATGTCTAATGTTTTAGTAAGTAGTTTTGTACCCCACTGTCTTTATGTATTTTCAATACATCAGATGGCGATGGAGGGCTTTTGTATAGTGTGTGAAAGAAATCAACAATAGAAAACACAATTGTCTAAAGTTTGATTACTTTTTTGTTGTGCAAGAAGAGAATTAACACTCACAGGCAATTTTGCAAAGTAAAACCGATCTATTTTTTTTAAACACATACATTAAATCAGCCTATTACAACTTATATTTATTCAATAAAAAATGTTCATTATCTATTTTATTTATCTATGTTTCCTTACATAATGTTTTATTAAAATATTATTAAATGTCTATGGTGTTTTTGGGAAGTACTTTGTGGTTTGTAATCTGTAAAACGTGCTATTTAAATAGTTTGAGTCAATAAAAAAAAAAGTGAGCAGATCCTGGCGTATTTCAAACATGCTTGAGAATGTCTTTGAGTGTGTGCACTTGCTACATGGGAAGATGTGCATACACAGACACAGTTGTGCACACATCTGACATGAGTGCAAATGCATACCTGTGTGAAAATGTAAGGGTATGTTTTTATAGGATGAATTCTTACAAACAAGTTTTTACATTGTCTACATGAGGTTTAATTATATGATTTAAAAGTAGCCTAAAAAGCTGTATGTAATCTATTTCTTACGCAATGTACAGGATTTCATTGATTTTTTTATTCCCTTGTTTGCTTGTTTTTTACAAAAAATAGTTTTAGGCAATTCAGTCTGAACCATCTGGCAAGGGGAAATGTTAATTACTGCACAATGTCCACCTTTAGCCAAAAAATTTAAATAAAATAAATTTACTCATTCAGGTTTCTGGTGGTGATGGTGATATGGCACACCCACCAGAAACCACATCCTTCCCTTTAAAGACGTTGCTAATGGGAGTCTATTTGTGCTCATGAACAGCACGGACAATCCCGTGGGTGACCAGCGTTGGCATGCAAGTCACAAGTGTCTCCAATGCTGATGCAAAAGAGTTGTCTCCTTCACATTTGTCATACAGTAGCGCACCGTTCAGTCATCAGATCAGTACCGTATCAGATCAGTAGCTTACTTTCAAATGTATATAGCCTCCTGCAAAAGGAAGAAGCCACAGCTGGTTTTACAATGCTTCTAATTTCAACTTTAATACTATACTATAGAGGTGGCGTAATGGCATAGATGAAAAATTATTGACACCCTCTACGGATATTGTATACTGTGAAGGCATTGATGCAGTAATATCTAACTCAGCCATCTCTATCGTTTATAGGGAGGAAAGTTAAGAGGTAAGATTTACTGTTAGAAAATCACTTGTATTTCTGTATAAACATATGAAAAGCAATTCAAAGCTTTCACAACTTCAATATTCCACCCTTTTTATACAATGCTAATTAGCACAGATCAGAAAGTGTTAGCGAACTACAGCATCTTTCTTAAATCCTCACTATAATGAATGTCTGATCCAAAATATTCAAACACTACTGTCATAATGTTTCCTACCCCCTCCCTGCATCCCACTTATTTATGGAAAATGACATGCGTTTTGTGATACAAACATCAAGTCATGTCAAACATGTCTAACTATTTGTGTTATTACAGTCTTCATACTGCCTGGATTTATTTGGGTATAAATGGTAAAACAATTATGGTGTTCATTTGCATATCCTTTCCTATTTGTTTGGTAGATGTGGCAAAGATATGCAGTATAGAGAGAATCCCTCAGTTGTAACATTAATTCCAATGTAATTTTCAAAAAGTACATCAGAAATGTATGGTAGCCTTGCTTAATAGGCCATCAAAAGATTAAGTATTCAAATCCAAGAAAAGTAATGCTGGAATGTTTTTTACTAAAATCCAAATATTTCTACATACACTTACAGTACAATACAGATTTAATAAAGACTTTGGTGTCATGCGATTGTGGCTGACTTTTAAAATCTATGCTCAAACACTAAAGGCTCTTTCTAAGGATCTTTTAGTTATCATGCTGCTCTCCTGTGGTACCAGTTTCTAGCTTTGGTCCATGAGGCAGACACCCTGTCTAGTTTCAAAGTTAGGTTTAAAAACTTCCTGTTTGATAAAGCTAATAATTCTCCTTCTTCATGTCTTTTTTTCAGTATCCTCTGCATCTATTTTAGTATTCTGTCTCTTCAAACCCCCAGTCGGTCATGGCAGATGGCTGCTTGTACTGAGCCAGGTTCTGCTAGAGGTTTCTTACTGTTAAAGGGTAATTTTCCCTCCTCACTGTCGCTACATGCATGCTCAGTATGAGGGCTTGTTGTAAAGTAAACGACAACACAAGCCATTGTTTCGGTTTCCTGATTTAAATGGAGTGAATGCTGAGAGTCAATGACTTGAAGCAATCTGCTGGGGTTCATTAGATTAGAAACTTTCAAACTGATTTGCAATGATGTATCAATTATTTTTAATTGATTTTCTCATAAAGTGCCGTGAGACGACATCTTTTGTAAATTGGCGCTATATAAAAAAAACTGATTCTTGATTCTTAAAGATGCATTACCCTGACCCCACAAAATAAACATTGCAAGCTTTGGCAGCATTTTATGATAGGTTTCCTTACATGGGTTTGAGCAAATTTAGTAACAAGCACTAACAAATTTCTACACAAGTAGAAATAAAAAGTTACTTGTTGTAAAACTTTCTCTACAAGTATTTTTTTTAAAGAAGTTTCATACCTTATTACTTCCCCCTATGGGTTTAAGACGTTATTGTACAACAGTCAGGCACATATTATGCTATCTCTTCATTAACATACATCATAATAATGTAAATAATTTAATTTGATGTTGATATTACTATTTCTCCAGTCTTAATTTATAGGCAGCCTCTGCTGTTCCATACTCCCAAAAATCAATCTTTGTATCTAGTTTGGTTAGAAAGATGAGAAAGGATGACATATATACAGTAATATTGAATAAATTGGATTATTCAATGTGGTTTATTTCTTAAATCAAAAGCACCGATTGAAAATAACAAACTTGAAGAAGATAATATAAAGATAATATAAAATAAAATAAGAAATAAAAAAACACAATATATACACCTTAAAATAAAAAAAGTACAAAATATACAAAAAATTATATTTATAAAACTAAAACAAACGTAAGTGGACATTGCTTCCTTATTGCACTTATTTATATCACTCAGTTCTGTTTTTTTTTGTTTTTTTTTCCTGAGTTTCTAGTGTTTTTTTATGTTTGCATGTTTCACTTAGTTTACCGAGTTATTGAAATTGAAAATATTTTCAATCATATTCCATTTTCTAAGTGGGTTTATATTTATTGAAAATAATCTCACTTTGATCTAAGCCAAGAGGAGGAAATAACTTTTTTCAAGGAAATCTTCCCAGGCTGATAACCGATCAGCAACACCTGTAAAAGACAATTCTGTAAGCAAGGCAAAAATAATTGGATTACATTCATGATAAATGACTTTTATAAACCCGCCAGGGGCGAACAGGTTATCCTATTGATGCATTTTTTTTTTTCATTTCATAAATGAAGCAAAACCCTTGATTAAGTTCGGATTTTTTCCCACCATCAGACACAAACAGGTGCAAAGTATATTGTAAATTTGTCCCCTTGGCCCACAAAAATTAAATCAGGTAGAAATACATTAAAAGCATCCTCTCCAAGGCATGCTGCTGCTCATGGACCGGTGGGAACAGGATTACAAGACACTCAGACTGCTCACTCATAGTAGAGACAGGTCTCATTCAATCACAGTGATGCATGCAAAAGCATGAAAAGGTTCTTGCTTGGCCTCCCTCTGGAGACAACATGTTATAAGCACTGCTTGGCAAGAGTGAGAGAACATAGACAAAAATAACACAAAACTGATAGAACAAGGATTTTAGAAGGATTTAGCAAATGTATCATGTGGGAGGGAAGCGGGTGTGAGTTTTTTTCCAGGGGTATGGGGGCAAAGCTGCCAATTTCATTAGCACACATGTGTGTGTGTGTTCTGGTTCTAAAGGCAAAGCTGCCAAACTGGAGTGATAACTGCAACTGAGTTGAAACAAATGTCTGGCAATGCGCTGGAACTCATTGTGTTGGCCTGCAACGCTGGATAAGCAAAGTCCAGTTCGGCCCCACTGGACTTCAGGGAGTGTCTGTCATTTAATTCAAGCCAAATCATGCTCGTTAAGAGCTTCACCACTTGCAAAGTGTATCTGCGTCTGGTTTAGATATGAAAACATGTGTGGCAGATGTGTATACACATAAGTTTGTATTGATATGGTAAGTTTTCTGTGCCTTTATCTAGGAGCCCCAGAGCACTTAATACTACAGTCATACATCCATTCACACATGCAGATGTTACTATATTACAAATATAGCTATAGCTGGCTGGAGGCGCACTGAGAGAAGCAAGGCTGCCATATTATTAATGCTACCAGGCCCTCTAACCACGCCAAGTGGGTGAAGTGTCTAGCTGAAGGACACAATGACTAAGACGGACTGAGTGGGAGGTAGAACTGGCATGCCACCAGTTACAAGTTACAAGTTTTATTATCTAGCTAAATGTTATGTGATAGGATAATGTGTTAGAATAGCCGAGTTAAAGTCCATTCCTACATTAAATTAGAAATGTTGGGGGCAATTTTCGGAAACTGCTGTTCAAAGGTAATTGACAAAGTTGAATAAATTTAAACAATTTTACAATAAATGAAGTTTTCAGACAGTCTTGCAGGCAACAAATTTTCAAGTTATTGAGTTATGAAGAAATTAGTTGACCTTTTTTTCCCTTACAAGACACACACTATTAACCTAGTAGTCTGCTAATTGGTAGACATACAGATAGTTAAATTGAGTTTTACTGATTTGATTTTAAAAGCAAAAGTAAATTGTAAAGTGATTAATGGCATTATTCTCTCACCACTCAGGAGCAATTCAAATCCTAATAAAACATTAATTGTCAAACATTATTCACTCTTTCTTCGTCCGTGGAAGGTGGTGTCAAAAGATTTAACCTGGTTCAGGTATGTTGCTCATGAAGGATCACTGTGATCTATGAAAGGGTTTCCTGATGCAGTTAATTACAGACATAACAGATTAATCAAGAGTTGAGGATAAATGCAAACATTAACCCTTGGTCCTCCAGACAGAAATGTGAGCTCTGCTTATAGTGCAACACTTAGTAATTAAGGCAAATATCTTTAACCAGCCCAAACCCTGTCCTGAAATTGCCATAAAAAGGCATTCTGTAAAGCAAAATATCAAGCATAAATGTGTGATATGTTTATATATATATATATATATATATATATATATATATATATATATATATATATATATATATATATATATATATATATATATATATATA